>JAXRJS010000083.1:4072500-4135000 GCA_037127375.1 Dione juno | reverse complement strand
TCGAGCCACAAAGTCTGCATTGAGACGTACCTACCAGATTAATTAAATAATAATAAATTTTTGGTTAATCATATCTAAATTGTTTATCCTTGCACTTTAAGATAACCTACGATATAATTGCAAAGGGTGCAACGTTCAATACACGAGTATTGTTGATAAATACAAAGTAGCTTAAAAGCAAAAGCTTCAAAATGTATGACACCATCGTCGTCTTCGTCGGGGCCTTCGATACTATGGTGACTTGTGATATATACCATAGGTACTATACTCGATGAATAGTTTATATTATATCTTTATGTAGTAATTTTATAATATCAAAGAGTTTGTTTGTTTGTTTGAACGCGTTAATCTATGAAATCACTTGTCGTATTTGAATTTTATTTTTTAATATATGATAGCCAAATTCAATAAAGCACGAAAGACTCATGACCGTGGTGTGTTATATTAATAATAAAACAAATAACCCGGAAATCTCAGGATCTATCAATTCGAACTGAAATATTATTTTTGTGTTGAATAGTCTACTTATTCAGAACCATAGGCTACATAGCAACACGTTAGTCTTTTTCATGAAGTTACTTCGAGGACCTGTGATCTGTCAAATATAACTCTTAGGTTTTTTCATTTGTCTACGGTATTGAAGCCCCAGGCATATAGCTAGTAGGTACTGATATAATTGTCTTAGAAAAACATATAAAATTTTGGACGGGTTCCAAGAGGCGCGGGTTCAAACTGCGCTGCGTTAATTTTTTTATATGTTTTTTAAAAAGTATTATGTTTCCTTAGTGTTAACACTCAAGTAATAAAGCCTAGTGTTAAGGCATTCCGTTCAAACCGAGGAAAATAATTTACCTATTTTGTAAAATATTTCATTCTATATAAAACTATACCGATACTGAGTGACTTACAGACAACGCTCAGCCGAAACTGTGCATGTTGAAATGTGGCATATAGGATCCTTGGAAGTTTACATGCGCTCTAAGCTCTAGAAGGACAAAAATGAGACTAAGTTTTAGTCACAAATAAAGATGTGGGCTACGCTATTAAATAGATCCAAATAGATAATGCCGAAGCGAATCCGATATCCACAAATATAAAAAAGAACACTACCCCTAGATATATATAAAATAAATGAGTCTTCTAAAAAAATACTTATTTTGTACCTTATATGTCAATTATATCAGCTTTTGGCGCTGTATATATTTTTATGACTTTACAAATTAAGCAGCCGCAAATTGTGGCATCACACGCGTTTATGTCTAGCATAAAATAGCGATAAAATAAAAAAAAAAAAAATTTATAAATCTGTAAATATTTGTACGAAGCGGGACTTAAACTCGCGCCTTTTGGAAACCGTCCAAAAAAACTAAGCCATACATACTCTCTCATTGAACTATTTCGAAAGTCTTATATGCTGGTTTCAACTTATATTTGTTGTTAGCATCTTTTCTTATATACTTTTTAATTTGTGGAGTTGATAGCGAAATAAGTCACTTCTTAACTTGTAATGCATGTTATCTTTGTTATGTAATCATTGCATTTAATACATACGGAACCCAACACTTTGTTAGGACCAATAAAACCATTTTCAATCAGATAAAACAAATTTACGACGCTGTCATTTAATTACCTTATTATATTATCTATACTTCTATATATATACTAATATTATAATCTATACTAATATTATGAAGAGGAAAGATTTGTATGTTTGTTTGTATTGAAAAAACTCAAAAACTACTAGACCGATTTTGACGAAATCTGAAATGGAAGGAGTCCCAAGTCGTAAAGGCTTCTTTTTATTGTGAAAATGACAATGCCAATGTAGAATGAAGCCTGAAATCGTTACTTTTAAGTGCAAATATATGAAATTTGATTTCAACGTACTTTAACCGTAAAAAAATTGTCTACACTAAAACGTACAAACACACCCTTAAAATCTTTGGGAAAACTTCAAAATTGCTATATTTATGTTTGTCATTTTTTGAGGAGACCCTAAGTATTCTTCTATAGGTATTTATGTATATCCCAAAATGATATCAAAAATTAATGTCCATCCATGCGAAGCCGGGACGGACCGCTAGCATATCATAAAGTTGAAGTCTGTTTGGTTAAAGGTTTTAATCTCGGGAACTACTAGAATCTTTGAATATTTTTATGTTGGATAGTCCAAGTATCAAGGCTGTAGGCTATGCAACATCACGTCAATCGTTTCGATGTTACCTACTGTACCTGAGGTCAGAGTTACCTCGAGTACTTGCCATGACCATAAACAATTCTTAGTTATTTCCATTTAACAATGGGGGCGAAGCCGCGGGTAAAAGCTAATATTCAATAATAATAATCTAATAAAATTCACAGCTCTAAGCTAATTAAAATATGTCAAAATTCATAAATAGAGATATCAGACCAATTATTTTTAGGTTATTTCAACTTCGAGAAAGGAATCGCTAATGCCAACTCTCATAAAATATTAAAGCATCACGTGATTCTGCAGTAAGCATCAACTAACCGAGTACAAGTGGACCGAATTGATAAATAACCGACAACTATCTAACATCTCGAAAGACGTTTTAGTCCACTTAGGTTGATATCATTTTTGTTTGTTTTTCTTTTAAGGTTCATTTGAACTAGACAGTGTAGATAGGGTCAACGTATGCATGTATTCAGCCGATTTATATCTTGTAGAAATATTTAATAATCTATTTAATAGTGATTGAGCATAGGTTATATATGTGTATATCGTATGTATTAAACTAAGAAGGTGCTATTTCATAAAACAAAATAAATTCTTCCGGTTCTAAGGAAAAGGAGGACAACTTCGAAAGTCGCATAAAAAACGTATGTAAATAAGTGTCAATACAATTGTATTTATATCTTTTTTACATTTATTACCACAGCACATCTGAGTGAAAAGTATTTTTTGACTTATCAAACGTATAACCTTGAATGAAATTATAAAAAACGAAAAATTTTGCCCACACCTAAGAAGTCAAAATAAGGAAATACTATTAAAATTTTAGATTTTACTTACTTATTTATTATCTTATCTATCTATAAATTACAAGTAATGCTTATTTTTATACATTTTTAATATTTGGGTGTAGTTTATATCAGGAAAATAGTTGAGTTAACTCTCATACAGCCAAAGAATGTTACGTGAGCTCGCAGAATGGACATAAACATATCGAAACTGGGGAATTTGCCAAGTCGTTCTCAGGGTCGCGGACGTTTATGCTTAAGTGAAATTGTTCCTCATACGTATAAAAAATATGCTAAAAATATTCTAAGTATATTTGCTAAAAGAAAATGTCTATTTTTATCACTATCACATAATATATCACTTACCTCTCAGTAACAGGTACAGCTTTGGACTTGAGCTCGTAGAAGCTGAAGTCTTGTTGGGGCTGACCGGTGGTCATTTCGTCCAAGATCATTTGGTCAATATTGAAATCATTCGTTAAGAGAGAAGCGAGATCGTATCCCATATCAATACCGGATTCATCCATGTTTGAACAACACAAAAACACAAACTGTTTCACAAATAAAACGTACGGCAAATTAAATTTTATATACAATACATATTTAAAAACAATACATATTATTTATATGAGAATAGGATGAATATCTGTACAGCATCCATTCTCCCAGCTGTCTACTTGTTGCTATTGTTGACTAAAGTTAGACGTATGAAATAAGAGTGACTGCAATACGGCTCATTTTAGCACCACGCGATATTCTTATAACCTTTATGATTTTTTCGTACATTCACATTTTGCCGCTTAACTTTGTTTTCGGTAATTTTGTAATGGCAACATTAAGGGAACATCAAATAAATAAAATGCTGTAAAATAATTTTGTAATAATTTAATATTGTAACATGTTTTGTTTACTATACACCTGATAAAAATTGCATGAAATTATGTAAAAACAGTCTGTGTATATTTTAATTTGTTCATTTTTTAAGATGTTATGTTAACTTAATTGTAAGTAGAAAAAAAATAAAATTCTAATTACAATTACAAATAATTCAAATTGTTGATATTTCTAGACTTTTAAGATATGTATTATTATTTTGTTTAACTTAGAGATTGTCTATTACAAGGATCTCATTAGGTTGATACTTGACATTTCCTATTTTCTTGGTTCATATATTTTTGTCTATGGATAGTTGTTTCTTTTTGAGTGCCGAGTGCTTGGTGACTTGTTCGGCTTTATAATAAAGTAGACAAATAAATAGTCGTTTAAGTCTTTATAGAGCTTTAATTTTTTTCAAAATGTCGAAAGCACATCCTCCAGAATTAAAAAAGTAAGGAATATTGTGCAAAATAAATTATTGGCACCTTCAAAGTTTAGCGTCCCGCGTTCTGCCTAACCTAAAGTTTTATTTGTAACTTTTAGTTTTTCTACAAATGTTTAGTATTAGCCATATACAATTAATAATTTTTGGTTCTAGATTCATGGACAAGAAGCTATCAATAAAACTAAATGCTGGCCGAGCAGTCACTGGTGTGCTTAGAGGCTTTGATCCGTTCATGAATTTAGTTTTGGATGAATCGGTCGAAGAGTGCAAAGATGGGCAACGAAACAACATTGGTATGGTGGTAAGTAGCATTTATATCGCATATACTTTTTAAATTATTATTTAAAGAATTCAAAATGACCTTTTCCAAATTTATATTGATATTATTGTGCATGAAAAAAGTAAACATGATTAGTTTTTTGTTACTTCTATTTTCATTTATCAGTATATTAGTAGTAATAGTAGTTGTATAATATATATTGAAGAATTGACAATAATTGTTGTTAAGACCACAGCAAACATTACTTTCGACTTAAGATTTTTTATTGATTATTGTTGTGTTTGGTGGACTCAGAAATGTTAAATGTAATATATGTAATATAAAATATAACTTAAATACACGTAACTTTAATTATAATTACTTAAATTTAATAATGTTTACATATTAAATATGAAAAATAAAAGTTACATTATATTTTGTCTTTCTTGTTGCAGGTGATCCGAGGGAATAGTATCATTATGTTGGAATCACTAGATAGAATATAGTATTTAGCTAAATGTTTTATATTTAAGTCTATTTTAAGAATAAAAAAAATCCATTAAAGCAAGTGCAGTGTGTAAATTCTTTGTACATTGGTAAGGATTTGTATCCAAATGCAACAAACAATTAAACAATGATGACCGAATAAACTATAAGTGAAATGCAAATATGTTTTATTTATGTTATTTTCGTAAATTATTTTTTGCTAAATATTGTAATTGAATTATGCTGGTTCTACACAATGGTTTTAGCTAAAAGTTATGTGTGTGTAAAGCTATGTTGTCGTTTTTTCATATGAATTTAATTTATACCGATGAATAATTATATGTTAGTAAGGACTGACTTATACTTTATTTCGGCAAAAAATGTGCTCTGAATTCTGAAGCATAATAACTTACTTTAAATCTAGTAAATATGTGTATAGATAAAATATATTTTAGACATGGAAGCATTTATCAGATTTTAAATGAAATAGAAATAATTGAGAATATAATAAAAATGTGTGACAACTCTGTGGTAAGAAGTATAGACTTGAAGTGGACTGATGTAGAAAAAGTATTGTTCTGGTCTGTTCTTATGTAATGGTGTTCCAAAAAGTAGTCATACTTTTAGGATCCTTAAATCTCAATGTCAATAAGTTATAATTCAAGAAAATTGATTTGAAAGTTTATATCTTTAATTTTTTTTTAAACAAAAGTTGTAAAGATGTTTCAAGAATAATCTAGCATCTAGCTAGTTTTAACAAAACAAACCTAATTCCAGCTAGTTAGACATTACATGTCTAAATCTCCTTAATCTTAAGCTACAAGAGAAAAGAAACTTACTATTTTCAATGTTAGAAGAAGTCATGACATTTCAAAACAAATGATCCATTTTTGCCTAGGATTTTGAAAGGGAATCATTGTTTCATTTTATGATCCTGCTAAAACATCACCAAGAAAATAATTCCTCTATTAATAAACACCATTTTAAAAATGAAGAAAGCATTTCTCTACATGTTTCAAGATTTTAAAGACAGCCGAGCAACTTCAGAATTTTTCAAAATTCCTCTTAATGCTACGGTAACCAAGTAGAAATTTTCTCTGTTTGAAGCAGACATTGGTAGCGTTGAAATATAATTTCAGGATTAAAAAAACAAGGAGATAAGGCGATGTCTGGGTTGAATAGGAAATATTGAACAAGAAAAAATATGATCTAACACAGGTGATCTGTTTTTAATGACCTGAAGAAAGAAGACATGATCATTTTTAACACTTGGTATAGTATTTCTGATTCTTACGATTAGCTGAAAAAGCTCGCGTTTGCCGTTCTTTCCTTTTTATAAATCGCACGCTTTATCCGTAGCGAGGTACCCAGAGAGAACGGAGCGCCAAACACTGCGGTCCCTGCATACCTCATTCGCCTTGCCCTATGTCATTAACCTCTTCATACAGCCCTCCGGGGGTCCTCATGCTTTTTCCGGAACTTCTTATCATTATTCATCATCACCCATTCTCTCGACGTACCCAAACCACCTCAGCACATTCTTCTTCATTCTCACTATGATATCTTCGATGATGACCTACCATTCGATGTATCTTTTCGTTGCGGATTCGGCCAGTTAAACTGACTCTAAACATCCTCCGAAGAGATGGCATTTTCACAGTGTTAATTTTTCTTTAATTTTTTTGCAATACCCTCGTTTCACTGTCATATCAGTGTCGGCACCAGAACTGCACTGCGTTCGACCAAACGTGCATCTGCCATCTACAATGACGTTCTGATGTCTTAACAATACAATTTACCTTCTAGCCATCCTCTTCCACTCCCATGTCGCTTTGTTGTTCCTTGGATACCGCTTTACAAATACAAATTGAACATCCAAGCCGACATAGCAACCTTACATTTCGACTAAATGCTAAACCAAGGCCACATGCCTGTTCCTACTAGCACACACTCACTCGTCGGCTGCAAGCCGAGGCTCGGGTCCCGCAGGCGACGCTCTTGCCTACAATGTTACCTCTCTAGCAGACACGATAGTGCTTGCTACTTCTCAGGGAAAGAGTACCCTCTTCCTTCCCCAACGGTATCGCTGTCAAGGCCAATAGGGCGAACAGCATTAACCTCTCAACAAAAAAAAATACTCGCACACAGGCTGAGTGATCTCTATAAAGAGACTTTACAGGCTGCAGCCAGGGCCTTCTCACACGGCCATGAAAAGCATCTGATACATGCATCTTCTTCCAGGTCTAAAGCCTCATTGAGCCTCATTCTTCTCGCTACCATGTTTGCATACATTTACCACCTTAGCTAATCAAACTGATAGCCCTATAGCTTGCACAGTTTATCTGTAAATCTAAAATTAAAAACAACAACATACAAACCCAACTTACTCGTCGTTTCAAGCATGAGATGAGGAGATGCAAGCCCATTGTTAGCATTAATAAATATTTATTAAGTATGAAATTTAATTTTACTTAGCATACTCAGCGTAATAAAAGTTTATTAAACAAGCAGATTTGGCCCCAAATTATTTTTTATTATTTTAATATTCATATTAGGCTGTCTGGGTAATAAGCTTGTTGACCACTGGTTATTCTTATATATTTAAAAATATGTTACAGATATAAAAAATATACATATATACCGACTAATATTCATTATTAAAACTAATTTATAATTATAAATGATAAAATTGATAATTATTATTATTAATTAATGAATTTAGCGTACTTCGTAAATGTTCAAATTACTGACGTCGAAAATATGACAAGATAACAAAGAAATTCCCGAGTTTGACATTTTGATGATAAATGCCTTTTGTTCGTTATTTGTTGACAAATTAATTTATAAAATGACTAAATATTTAACTAATTTAAAAGTAATTTAATATGAGAAGTAAAAGGATTTAATAAATAATAGCAAAATAATATTCTTTAAAAAAATTACGGACTTTTAAGGATTCTTTAATCTGTAGTATACAGTAAGTTATTTGGCTTCTTCCTGTAAATTTAAATTTTTAAAAACTTCCTACTTTTTTATACTTTTTTTAAATTTAATAAACAAGTTTTCCAATTGTATGCAACTTCACACTTTTACAATATTTTATATATTTAATATTTTTTTCGAATAAAATTTTATGGTGATGAGGTCATCGAAGTGCATTTTTATAGGTCATAGAATACACTACATACAGTATGTTATACTATATGATAATGATCATTATACTGTAATTGGATCGCAGTGATATTCTAAGAACACTTCAATGTTATTGTACATTGTTCTAGAATATATCAATTATTATTAACTTAGACATTATATTCAAATTGATTTAATTAACATGCAAGACATACATCTGAGTAAGTAACTTTAGTGTTTCAATACACTAATAGTTTATTTTTATGTATTTTCACCAATTGATAGTAATAAAATAAGTAGTTTTAATTATGTAAAACACAGGATTAATAAATATTTAAAAACAATCTAAATTTGCTTTCAACTGTTCTACAAATACTAGTACAATTTTTTTATTTCATTATTAAGCTCAAATAAGTACAAAATGTATATTACTCTATGTATATTTATTTTTCAATATAAATTTTTACATATATTATTGAAAAATGATATAATTTATAATTTATTTTGATAAAATCATGAGCTTCATTTAATATAAATAAATACAATAAATTGTCTCTATGATTCAATAAGGGATTGATAAAAACCACACAATTGACAAATTGTGATAATATGAGCAATAAATATTGCTTTGTTTATCAACATTTGTTACAAATTTGCATATCAAGTGTGTATGTGATTGATTGTTTTTTATTATAATAAAAAATAACCTTATAAATGTTAAATATGCCCATGTATTATATATTTTTTGTAATAATAATAATTTATCTTTTAATATGATTGTTATATTGGTAGTCTGCACTCAATAGTAAAAAATAGTAGCAATTAGTAAAATTGTATATGCTTATATTATATTTTGTTACATTTTTTTTGTTATGTTTACAACAAAAGATACCATTTGCTTAACAAAGCCATTAAATTAAAAGTTAAGATATGTATTAGTTCTTTCCGTCTAACATACCGAATGTGATGGTTAAAGCTGAAAGATAAACAAAAAATATTGTAAGTTAAAAATTGAAAAATTATGTCACTAGATATCTAATGCTTAATCAAAGTAAATAAGTTTAAGTAATCTTAAGTTTGATTAAAATAAAAAGACAAATTGTAATTTAGGTTAAATGCTTTTTATTCCTAAAATTTTAAGTTATTTAATAATTATGGTTATTCATTATTTTTACAGGAACGAAGCCAGCCATCATGGCGGATACTTTAGACCCTCTCTCACCAAGTCTAAATGACTCTGTGAGTCCTGGACTGGTGCATAAACTGAGAATGAGATTTGGTAGAAATTCTCCTCCTAGACCTCCAGGGGATGGTAAATATCTAATATTACTGTCATTCTTATTAATTTAAGACGATTTAATGTTTTTATATTTTAATACATTTTTCTAGATATTAATTGTTTATGTTGAATATAACTATTTTTTCATTTCCTTGCTTTGAATGCATGCATTTATATGACAAATGTTGTAATGAGTGTCACCATTCATATGCTATATCTCAAATTTGATTAGAAAGCAGCTTCTTCTTAAATTTCTTTTAAACAAATTATATTCTAGAAAGAACAGTGTGTCTATACACCAGGCTTGCGTAGCCTAGTTGGGTGTCAAAATATACCACTTGATACTTGGACAATTTAGCTGTCAGATGTAAAAAGAAAGTTTTATTATTATTTTTATGAATTAACAATTGTATTCAATTACTTTTTTGGTTACCACTTACTAATCAATATATTATTTTGCTCTACTGGCACACTTCAAGCAATGTTGACACTTCTTAATTGTTCTACTTCCCTAATTTAAAATATTTTTTTTCAGTTTCATGTCATTAAATGCATAAAAAATTATAATATCTTATTCATATTGAAATAATTATATACATAAATTAGGTTTTAAATAAGAATTTTCTTTTTTCTTTTAATGTTTTAATAGTTTCCTATTGAAAACTTAAAAGACAGAAGTTTGTATCAAAATGACGTTAAATTATAAAAGTTTTTCTGAAACTCACCATTTACTTAAAAAAAGGTGTCATATGAGAGTATCATATGGCACCTTTTCCTAAAAAAACTCCAATCCTGAAAAGGAACTGGTTACAATTTTGTGTAAAAATAAAGTTCATGCAAATTATGTGAAGCTATATTTATTTTTATCATCTAATTGAAAAAAGGAATTATGAACAAGTGTTAATATTAATAAGAGTGAATGATTCATAATTAACGACATCGTGGTGCAGGGATCTGATAATGCTATCTCTATCATTTATAAGTCAAACCATGCCTTTGAATGTAAACATAGAAACATAAAGATCTGAATAAAGGTCTGGATCTCATCTTATATTACGTTCATATATAAGGGAAACTATTAATTAATTAACACCGACAGAAAGTTACAGGTAACCAACCGCTAGTATTATTATATACTCTATCAGTGAATATTATAGATATAAATACGTAATAAATATAATATTATACATCAAATTGACCTCATTTGACCACTTGTGTAAATAAAACCTACTTTAGCTAGTTGCATTTAGTTTTTGTAATCAATGAAATCTGCAGCGAGGCATTGTGCTCAAGTGTTCCAAGGTCAACAAAAAAAAACATCTGTCAGGTCATTTTAAATTACACGCTATCAGTTGGAAAATAAATGCGCTTTCGTAAACACGCAATGGTGGAGAAAAATAGTAGTGGTTATTATTTTTTCTTTTTTCTATTTATGTAGAGTGGAGAGTTTTGTGTAGAAAGGTTTTGGATGAAGTGATTTGTGTATATAAGTAATATGCGTGTTAATTATGTGTAATTATCACTATGCCTCACAAATATCTTAATTTAATTTATAAAACAATTAAAATTATATATCGGCTATAATAAAACTACTGTTATTTTTATAATATATTTTATTACAAACATTATCACGATAAAAAATATTATTAGCTTTTCTGTTAATATGTAATATCAATATCTTAATTGTAACTAATTCAGAGAACGGAGTGTCTTGACACCTTGTACCTGCTTACCCTATGATATACAGGCGTAATTCGTGAAGCTGTAAAAAAAAGCATAATATGGCGAATATTATTAGAAATTAACTGGTTATATAATAATTAATTGAAATAATCATTACTTCAATACATAGATTATATTATAGAAATCTATTTCTTTTTATGGTATTTTATAGGTTTCTTTATAGCTTTCGTTATTCCTTAAATTCTCTACATTAGACTAAACTTCTCAGAATATTAAACAATGAAGATAATCGTTGTCGCTTATAGTTTTTTTTGTTACTAATAAACGTCACACTATTTAATTTGATTACTAATTTGCTTAAGCATTAAATGTTATGACGTCAAAATTTTCTTCTTTTTTCTTATTTTTAGGTTCACGCTTTTTAACGTTATCCATAGACTTCTTTCGCCTCGTTCATATTCATACATATTTTTTGCGTGGTGCCTCGCCATGCGTCTCTCCAGTGATTCTATTCCGGTCCCCATACTTCTCCACCACCTGACCTCGTTCTTTAAAAAAATATATATTATAAAAAAAGTTTAACCAATTAGCTATAACAACGTAAGGTTGTCTAAGTAATAGTTATTGAATGGAGTATACTTTTAAGTATACATTTTTTTTAATATTACTTCAGTACAAAGGATTTTTTATGAAAATAATATTTTTTTTGGCTTATTGTGTTTTCTCTTACAGGATATGTGGAATTCGGCGAGTTCAGGTCTGAACGACCTGGTATCAAGAAGGTGGGCACGTTCGCCGGCGTGTTTTGCCCCGTCGTGCTCTCTATGTTTAGCGCTCTTGTTTTTATACGTATGGGTAAGGATTTTGTAGGTTTAAGTGTTATTTTATGTAACAAATACGTATAAGATAGAACTGCGTGGAACCTTCTAATTGAATTGTCTAATTAAATCGGATGAAAAATGTATGTTATTACTATAATTGAAGCCAACGTGGCGCAGTTGCGCAACATCTCAAGTAAGCGCGATAGTTGTGGATTCCATGCCCAGCCAAGGAAATTAAGGAAATTAAATAATTTTAATTCTCTGCTCTAGAGACAAAGTCCGGCATTGAGTTCATTTACTTAACATGCAAAATACGGCTATAGTGGTTGTAATTTTTTTATTGGCAATTTTTATCGGCTTACTGCACAGTGGGACGACGTCTGACTGTGTTTTGGACTCGATTCTCCACTCTATTTCCACGCTTTGCTAAGACGATGAGCCAATGATGGCAGAGTGTCTCGACACTCAGTTCTTTCTGCCGGCACACATTTTCTGGGATGCACGTAAAATAAAAAAAAATCTTTTATTTTCAGGTTATTTAGTAGGTAACGCAGGCCTGCTAGTGACGTTAGCGCAATTCGGCCTCGCCTATCTAATAGTGGGTTTCACAGTGATGTCCATATGCGCGATATCGACGAACGGCGCAGTCGAAGGGGGCGGGGTTTATTGTATCCTTTTTGTATTAAATAACAAATAAAAACAAATCGATTATAATATTCTCTCTAATAATATTCTATAATATGAACTCCGTTCGGGGGAACGCATTATTTTTATTTCTCAGCTCTGCCACGACAAAGCGCGGCAATGAGCTCCGTCACTAACATATAATGTCTCAAATTCTGGACACACACACACACACATATATATATATATATATATATATATATATATATATATATATATATATATATATATATATATATATATATATATATATATATAATATATATATATATATATATATATATATATATATATATATATATATATATATATATATATATATATATATATATATATATATATATATATATAATATATATATATATATATATATATATATATATATATATATATATATATATATATATATATATATATATATATATATATATATATATATATATATATATAATTTCGACTACGTAATATAATCTAGCACTTTGCCTAAAGAGATTGAAGTCGTACATATCTGTAATTTCAATATTATCTATATAATAATTCCTTCAGGACCAAACAAATTGCATGTTACTGTATGTACTCCGTTCTCCGTTTTCCGCTCGAAAACACAAAAATACTTAACGCCGCATACTGTTTTTACTACAGGCAAAAAATTCCTTAACTAATGATTATTTATCATACGTTAGAAATCAATGTCCTTGAACCAAAGTCAAATTTTAAATTATTCATGTCCTTCCTTCCATCTTAGATTTTATGAAATATATTTCTGAACAAGCAATCAGTCATGATAAGTAGAACTCTAGGTCCGGAATTCGGTGGTGCTATAGGGACACTGTTCTTCTTTGCGAATGTGGTCTCCAGTGCTCTTTGCATTTCCGCCTGTACTGAGGCGTTGGTTGAAAATTTTGGGCCGAATGGTATGTTTTTATTTAATATTTTACAGATGGAGTGTAGAGATTTTATTATTTTTAAATATGACAAATTCATAATAGGCACTTGTTATAAATTCAGCAATAAAACTTTTTTATTTTTTTTTTAGGACTGAAGTACATAGTTAGGTACTATGTCGGCTCTATGTGCTTTCTTGTTTCTGTAACATTTAAATTTAATTTTCCATTCCTATTGTTTGCAGGGTATCTGGTAGGGGATTCACCAGGTTTACCCAACGGCTACTGGTACCGGTTTCTGTACAGGTGAGAATTTCCTGAGATTCGTGAAATAAAATGGCTATGGCCTTAGTTAAGAAAATCCAAAGAAATTACCTTTGCATGAACAGTAAGACACTTTTCAACTATAATAGTTCAAAATTTAATCATCTTTTTATATGTATTGTCTTATAAATTAAATATTGTGTCCATACTCAGATCTAACAGTGCTTTTTATTACCTTATTATTTTATATAGATTGTAGATGTAGAATTTCTGCAATGATCTAGCTTTTAATCAGCTCTTTAGCCCAAGACCTGACCCATTCTAAGTGCTAGAGGTAACTCTAACCGCTGGTACGGTGGGCTACCAAATCATATACTATGATATTTTTTCAATTTAAATATATGAATGTATATATGAAGAATAAAATAGAAACTGGAAAAACGTATGTATATACTAAACCCACTCTGCACCTCCTGAAAAGAAGTAAATAACTCCAGGTCAGCGCTCAACGCGGCCGGCCTGGGCGTGTCGCTGGCGGGCGCGTCGCTGTTCGCGCGCACCAGCCTGGCCATATGGGCCACCACCGTCGTCTGCTTGTGCAGCACGTTTTTGAGTTTCTTTATCACATCTCCTGGCCAGGTGAGGGCTTTTGCATTCTCTAAAATAATATGGGGAAAGTAAAGGATAGCCTGTTATTACTTTAAATTATGTTAATGAATTTTGGACGGTATGAAGTATTGGGTATAGATCGTACCCGCTGAAAATTTGAATGCTTTAGGCCATCACGCCACAGCGGTGGTACGTCATCATATTGTGATTTCCGTGCTTCTTTCCTGTTAACGAACCCAAGGAACCTAACCCAACCCAATGTGTTGAAGGTAGGTGCAAAGCGTGAAACGGAGTGACACTAGTGACCCTCTGATAGCCCATCCTGATATTTGCGGGATACAGCGTGAAAGTTAAAAAAAAGTAATAATAATAATTAAATTATGATTTCTTTTTTGTAATAATAATCTTCGCATTAGTCTTTCATAAATGCAGGAGAGAGAGAGTAAAATGCTTCAAATTCCTTCGTTTAGATAGAGAAGCCGGCCACCAACCAGCTAGTGAACGCGACAAACTTCACGTACACCGGTCTCAGTGTTACAACTCTCCGCGAGAACCTCTATCCCCACTACGCCAGAGACTATAGCACTGACAACGGAGAAATGGTGGACTTCGCTTCGGTTTTCGGGGTTCTATTTACTGGTGTCACGGGGGTCATGGCCGGAGCTAATATGAGTGGTGTGTGTATATGTAATATTAGTAAAATACAGAATCTACTAATCATTAGATTTTCTTTTAAATTTAAAGTTTCAATTATAACAAAGTAAATAATACTTAAAAATACAAAAAAAATCAACGCATCGGGATTTGAACCTGCGTCTCATGTTTACTGTCCAAGCGCTCCGACCACCGAGCCATTCTTCCTCACGCTGCGTCGAAATTCTTATATAGTTATTACGTTGCTAGCGTCTCTGTACGGAGATTTATCCAAGGTCTTTATGAGACGCGGGTTCAAATCCGCTGAGTTCTAATTATTATATCTTTTCTTTCAGTATTTTTTCTATTTTTAGTGTCGATCAACACACAATAAATGTAAATAATATTTTAATTCTTATTGTACGTGACTACACATACATAATGGGTTCGATTCCCACTCAGGAGAATTGATTATTTTCAGTTCACCGCTTTGTTAAGATAACGAGCGTTTACGCCAAGTTACACCAATCAACACTGCTATTTCAAGTTCTCATGAATAGTGGAAAACGTAGTGTCTTGACAATAGGTTCTCTCTACCTACCCTGATACAAAATCGAAACGAATTTATTTAGTTAAAGACTAAATACCCAATAGGTCTGAACAAAATGTGAAAAAAGAAAAAAAAAACTATTTAAAACTTAGTGTCATATCACTTGCTTTTGCCACCAATATAATATACATATTAACAATTTCCAGGTGAATTGAAAAGCCCGTCCCGCAGTATACCTCTCGGCACGTTGACAGCGCTGCTCTTCACGGCGATAAGCTACGCCGCCTTGTCGGTGTTAACCGCTTCAACTTGTTCGATGGAACTGTTGCAGAATAATTATGTATACTTGCTGCCTATTAATGTGTGGCCGCCTTTTATAGCTGTTGGTGAGTGATTTTTTTTTTTAATTTTCTTTTTATGTATTTTTGAGCTAAATGTTTATGGGTTTTTATTGGGGTTTTCTTCATAAGATTGTTTGCTCGAATACGAGATCTTTATCTGTAATATGGTGAAACTCTAGAATGCGCTTGGTTTTGCCGGAGCAGGAAAAATGAAAAAAATATTTCCCCAAATGAGAATCGAACCCACAACGGTCAAAAATTGTACCGAAAGGCCACTGTGACCTGAAGAATATATGATTTTTCATAACAAGAATAAGTGATGAATAGGTTACTTTAGCATTCACATTACAGCCATGTTAGATGACAGGTTGAGAAATCACCTAAAATTTATACTATCTTTTATTTCAACGGAAAGATCTCAGCAACTACTGGCTTAAATAAATATTTTTGTGTTGAATTTTCGAGAAAGGCTCTAATAGGCTTTATTACATTAATAATTTGATGTGACCCACTGTACACCGCCATGCAGCCACACTGGCTACAGACACTTATTTTTTTATTTCTATTTCTATTCAATTATTTATTTCACAAACACACACACACTTTTTTAATTAATCAATTATTAATATATATAATTGTCAATTATTATTTTCCTTAATCTCTTGTAGCAGGGTAGACAGAGAGAATCTAGTGTAAAGACACTCAGTTCTCCACAATCTTTTTAATTTAATTTGATTATTTTCCAGGTATGTTAACGGCAACGTTTTCAGCTGGTCTGTCTAATCTCATTGGTGCGTCTCGTGTGCTCGAAGCTTTAGCTAAGGATAATATATTTGGTAAATAATTTCAAAATTTTTATTTTGGGTTTATTGTATTTTCCAGTAATAGTTTTTTTTAAATATATCTTTCACGCACAGACGGTGATTTTACTATAACATGTATGTATATATAGATTGAAATGCCTATCCAGATATGTAAGATATGTAATCGTTACTGGCAGGTTTCCTCCTCCGCCCCATGGTGTCGCGCTCCGGCAACCCGGTGGTGGCCGTCATAGCGTCGTGGCTGCTGGTGCAGCTCGGCATCATGGCTGATTCCTTGAACACTATTGCTCAGGTTTGGTTTTATATCCTTTCCGCCTCGTCCGCTGTCGCCAGCCTCATGCCTTCATGTACGACTTTCTCATGGGGTGTTCTTACTTTATACATGATTTTCCTCTAGCGTCAGCGTCTCAGTCACTAAGTGACAGAAGTTATTTCTATTTATATTATATACGAGTACATACACCTGACCCTTATCTTTAACATTACGTTTGTTTGCCGAAGCTCCTGTGATCTCCCCCTATATCCCTTACCATTTGAGCTTCTTTTTTACCATTATTTTATCACTCATTCTCTCGTCGTGCCCAAACCATCTGCTGTCATGAGCACGTCCTATATTTACCTGTACCTGTATCAACCTATAGGTTGAAAATAACAGAATAATTCTTTTTTTTTTTTCAAATGTTATATTTATATATAGTACTTGTCAAAACATATTTAATAACAATATTAAATTATGATTACAAATGAAATCTCTAAGGGCCGGGTTCAACACTTGTTGATAAAGTCCCAGATAGGAAATATGTTCCTTGTCTGGCAGATAAACAACAAATTTTTGTTTCACAGATCTCAAATAGAAATATCTAGCAGATAGAGATCTGTTTAAGCTATTAGCCTCTATCCGGTGGAAAGAATTGACTATCACTTTACTATCTGAAACTTTATCTGTTACTGGTTAAATTGGACCTGACAGTTGTAATACAAAAAGTATGTACAAAATAAATCTAGATCTATATACATTATAGTTCCTTAAATTATTTTTATTGTTCAGGTGAATTCGGTTCTATTTATGACAAGTTACTTCGCTGTAAACCTGGCGTGTCTCGGTTTGGATCTCGCATCTGCTCCTAACTTTAGGTAAGGTGTTTACATTTCTTTATATAAAATATTTCTACTTCTAATGTATTCGATAGTTGTACAAGGATTTGAAAGATTTGATTGTTCGCTTGCAGGCCGACGTTCAAGCAGTTCTCGTGGGCGTCGTCGCTGGTGGGGCTGTCGGGCTGCGCGGCGCTGATCTTCTCGCTGCGGCCCGCCTACGCGTGCGGCGTGGCGCTGGCGTGCTGCTCGCTGGTGCTGGCGCTGCACCTGCTGTCGCCGGCCGCCGAGGACCCCAAGTGGGGCAGCCTCAGCCAGGCGCTCATCTTCCACCAGGTATGTTTTGTTTTTTGCGCACCATATGTTCCCGATGAAAACTTAACTAGAAATCTTAATGAAGTCCAGTTGATATCAGAAGATATTTCTTGTTGTACTCATTTGCACTTAGCGACTTGATTCTACCAGATTTATGTCAGATTGAAAAGAATATCTATGATATTATGTAGTATTATCTAATCTATAAAAATAACAAAATGAGAAATTTGACATATTAAAAGTTTGTTTACTATGGCGGCATTTCTTAACTTGTGAAATAAAAACAATAAAAAAAAAAATAATAAAAAAAAGCATAATGTAACTTTTAATACACTTGATACATTAGAATACATGTTTAGCTTATTAATGAAAAATAAAAAAAATATAAATCTTTTCATTTTGCTATAAAACCAGGTCCGAAAATACCTGCTACTTCTGGACCCTCGGCGAGAACACGTCAAGTTCTGGAGACCACAGATGCTGTTGTTGATCGGCTCGCCTCGACAAGCTGCTCCTTTGATAGACTTTGTTAATGATCAAAAAAAGGTATTTTACTATTAATTTATTTCATTACATCCGTGAGGACGGTCGTGGCGCAGAGGCACAACGTCTGCCTGTAAACGCGACGGTTTGCGGGTTCGATTCTCATGAGGGGACTATGAATGATTTTCATTTTCTTCACTGCACTAACAAGGCAAAGCGCGGCGTTGAGTTCCGCCACTCAACACGCAATGCCTCGAAAGGCGGAAAGTGGGAAATGTAGTGTTTTAACACTAGGTTCCTTCTACCTACGGTTCCCTCTGCCTACCCTACTTTGTGCGGGATACAGCGTGAAGCTTTTATTTCAATAATTTTTTTTTATCTTTAACACCATGATATAGTAATCCGATATATTTAATTATTTTTCCATTTAAATTTTTAGATATATAAACACTTATTTTGATATGAAATATTTGTACAATAAATATGGAATTACTTTAGGTTATAAAATTAATAAATTAATTTGTACATACTATTTATTACAAACTGTTCAAGCTCTTTAGTATATACGAGGTCAGGGTCCCGCTACGTTCAAAAATTATGCTTTTCTAAATATTTCCAATTTCTTTTTTAATTTTTATTTAATTTAAATATATTTTAATATTATTTAGCTGGAGAATTTGTTTTGTAGAACTAAATTAGGGTAATTTCAGAAACTATTGGTTCTCACTTTTTAAGGTTTTTTTGTTTGATAGTCCATTTATTGAAGATGCTATATGCCATACACACAACTTTCCCTTGACATTTTCAATTATATGATTTTAGGCGTCATACACAATCTTAATAATTTTAGTTTGTATGTATTTAATTTGCAGGCAAAGCCATATTCAAACATCAGTGTAAATTTATAATAATGTTTCAGGGCGGTCTCTTCGTCATCGGTCACGTGCGTATCGGACAGTTGGATGGTACTGGAGACCCTCTGGCTGAAGAACATAAATACTGGCTGAAATTGATAGACCATTTAAAGGTTATTTATTTTGTACATTTTATATGTTTAATATAAATTCTGTGAGATTTTTTACAAATCTTTAACTAGATTTCTATCTTGTTATAGTTTTACTATATATGATTATAGATCTGTGTGCTATATTACTTTATGTTTTGTGTTTTGTCATCTATTATTATTGCCAAGACGGACCATCGCCGTGGCGCTGTGGTGTAGTATCTCACTGTGAACGTAATGGTAGTTGAACACTTAATTTGGAGGAATAGGCTATCTTCATTTATATAGCTATTCTCGAATATGGGTGGATAGTGAAAAACGGAGTATCTCCACACTAAGCTCTGTCTGGTGGAAGTCGCACGCACTAACAGCGCGAGGCCGCAGGTGAAGGCGTTCGTGGAGCTGTGCCTGGCGGAGGGCGTGCGCGCGGGCGCGGCGCACCTCACGCGTCTGGCGGGGCTCGGCGCCATGAAGCCCGACACCGTGCTGCTGGGCTTCTGGGACTCCGCCGCGCCCCGGGACTTCTTCAGAGAGTCAGTTGGATTTTTTTATACTTGGTTCGTTCGCTAGTGGCGAGGCACTTTTGGTGCTGTGCGGCGGACCTCGATGCCGCGTTTTCTCATCTTACCAAAGTAATATTTTTTCCCCGAGAAGGAATCAAACCTGAAACTGTTGCGCTTATAGACAATATGCTGTTGCGCTGCGATAAATGGACTTACAGACAGAATTATCTAATTCATGATGACCATCACAGATAGATCTGTCCTATGTTCTATAATCCCCCTCCCAACTCGGAAACGGAACGTAAACGTATCAACTCGAGCCGCTCAGTATTCTCTGTATGAAACTCCCTACTGAAAAGCCCACTATGCGGAACGTGACGTAAGCGTTAACACCGATTTGATAATAGAGACCGGCTTGCGTTAAGCGGGCTGCGGGCCGCAGGGCTCACCGTACGCTGGTCGCTAGCTTCCGTTTCCTCGTCCCCACCTCGCGCCTCGCGCCTCAACTTGCGGAACCTAGTATAGGAATGATCATATTTTATATAAGATATTTTTTAAAATATTGGATTCTCGATATGTCGATACTTTTAAAAATACCAATATCGTTATATAGAATAAAAAATATCGATATTTTAATATAATTTTTTAATATATATTAAGTAAATAAATAAAAAAGGAATAGAGAAAACGCTAAATGTAGTTTAAATCAAGTACAATGAATGATGTTTTAAATTTTATTGTTCATTAAATAATTTACAAATAAATATCGACTATCGATATATGTCGTTACATTACCGCGCGCTACACTCCGCGTTCAGATACTAACTGACCTTGTGCCGCCTAGCTGTCGGCCGCGCTTTCGGCTCGCCTCTGCTTCCTCTGGTTGACGGCGAGCTGTCACGCTTACGTTCCCTTTCCCGAGTTTACATGGTGTGCTACGACCCTAACGCTCGGCCCTTGCAGCCCCGCCTCGCCCTACCGCACGCAGCAGTTCGAGGGCGGGCAGGGCGGGGAGGGCGGGGAGGGCGCGGCGCTGTTCCCGGCGCGCACGCCGCACAGCGCGCGCCTGCCCGCCGCCGAGTACACGCGCGTGCTGTGCGACGTGCTCTGCGTCAACAAGAACGTCTGTCTGTGCCGCCACTTCCACGAGCTGGACATGGCTGCCGTCGAGAGGTGGGTACTGGACTTAATATGCTCGCAACAAAACATATAAAGTGCAAACATCCAAACAATTGCTGTATTGGAATACGGCTATTTTATACTGTAAATAATACGTGTCCATTATAGGAGTCCGATCAGGAGCTGGATCTAAAGTTGAGGAAGGCTTTTATGTTAGTTTTTTATAAGAGCCTTCTTTCACAAGCTCTGTTGATCGTTTACTGATTATTATGTTTCTCTGTGCTCTTGCTACTGTAAGACTAACCGCTTCACATATGATTTCTAGTACTTTGTCATGACGCCGCGAGTATTGACCGCTAAGAGTATCCTACAACCTACCAGCATATACTTAGCTGATACAAATGTAGCAAGATTTACAGCTTACGTAGCTTTAATCCTTAATTTATATTAGTGTCCAACTGAAAGTTCGGTATCGGTATCGGTTTCGGTTGAGTTTCAGCAAAATAAATAAAAATTCTTTATATATAAATAAATAAATATTCTTTATATCCTTACTTCTACTTAGCATTATCCCGGCCTATTGCTAGAATCTGCTTTCCTACTTAATTGACTCCACTTTGAACGGTCTTGAGCGTCCTCAGTGGTTAGTCCATTGACTCTCATGTCCTGCATCACGACGTCCAGCGACCGTTTCCTTGGGCGTCCGGGCGTCTTATTCCAGGGATAGACATATCAACTTTCGACATAGTTCTTAGATCGGCGCAAAATGTGGATCGCAGTGCCCACCAGATACACTGACGTGACACGCAAATTTCGATGCAGCGTGAGGAAGAACGCATGGCTTAGTGGTCAGAGCGCTTGGACGGTTTCCATGAGGCGCGGGTTCAAATCCCGCTGTGGTAAATTTTTTATATGTTTTCTTTAAGTATTTTTATTAGTTACGCACTTGATACTTACTATAGTGCATTAGTGGTGATAATATTAGAGCTCCAACGTTGAATTGAATAATTACTACCAATATAACCAAGTAGCAATAACGCTTATAATGAAATGAGTGGATACTTACAAAGGTACCTAGGTATCCATTTTATAGGTTTTGTTTATCACTTCAATATTAAATACCTACTTATAAGAAGTGTGATATTAGGTAACAACTTAAAAAAGTATTTAAGTTATTATTTAACGCAAAACTATGTGATTTAAAGAAAAATATTAAAACTCACTGAAAACATGATACTTCTAAGAAAGTTTCGGTTTCGGTTTCGTACGTATCTGAAATCGTTGCCAAAATTCGTTTTCGGTTTCGGTTTCGGTCGTAAAAGTCAGTTTCTACAGTTAGTTAGTATAGTACTAGTTTTATATCTTACCAAATCACTTACATTGCGAAGAGTCATTTAAAACGCATTTAAATAAATTTTAAGAATGCTGAGTAAAAAGATACATTCTTTTATAGTTAGCCACTCGTTTTGTATTTCTAAGCGCATGCACCTTATAGTTATCGTTCTCGTCTTGCCGAATTATGCTGTATCCCGCACATAGCAGGGTAGGCAGAGGGCACTATAGGTTGAAGGAACCTAGTGTTAAGATATACTCTGTTGCCCACATTCAGCCATTCCAGGCATTGCTTGTTGAGTGGCGGAACTCAACGCGGCGCTTAGCCTTGTTGCCAGAGCGAAGAAAATGGAAATAATTCATCCTCCTCGAATGGGAATCGAATCTACAAACCGTCGCGTTTACAGGCAGACGCAGTGCCTCACGCTGTCACGGCAGTCCTCTAAATATTAAATATTTGATAATGTTAAAACTTCTTAGATATGAAATGGTAAATGTACGTTTGTGCTGCATATTTATAATTTTTTTTGTATACAGTGTATGAACGAGAGTCTTCCTGTTTAGATTTGCTTGATAACTTACGATTTAATCAAGCCGATTTCAATAATCATAAATTCAAATCTCTCTATACTCTATATTTTCGTCCTACATGTTTCTCATAATCTCGCACAATCTCATATATGCAAACTTGTGTTCATCTCAATACACAGGAAGTCGTCGTCCCTGAAGTACATCGACGTGTGGCTGGTGGAGCTGCTGTCGCCGTCGCGCGAGGAGGCCTTCACGGTGCGCGCGCTGTTCGCGCTGCAGCTGGCGGCCGTGGTGCGCTCGGCGCGCGGCTGGCAGCACCTGCGCCTGCGCGTGCACGTCGTGGCCGCCGCCGCGCCCGCGCTGGTGCTGGGAGGTGCGTGGTGATGCGGTCCTCATGACCGACCTTAGCCTTATTAAGCAGAATCACCCCTTAACTGGACCTAATTCGAAAGTCAACCCAAAAAATCCCAATAATTGTACTAGTTCTTCAGCATTGATATACTTAGTCCAAAAATCAAACGTCTTGGAACCGGAACGCGGTGGTAGCGAGCCAGTTGAAGAACGAGCCTCCTACCACCAGAGGTTGCGTGTGCATCTTATATCTATTGTAGGGTTGGGTTTGGGGGAAATAGGGATGTGAGAGGGAGTGGGAAAGAATAGTAAAAAAAATAGCATACCTATCGTCGTATTACCTAATTTAGAGTTGTAACTAAAGTTTGCATTATCTTGTATCTCCTTTTATGCGAGAATTTTGAGTAAAATGTTTTGGAAAACGGACTCGATCTCGCGACCTTGTTACTGTTCAAGCGCCCTAGAATGCTTATATGAATTTCAACGCAGCTTAGGCGGTATCTTCAACGTTTATGTATCGGTTATTTTCAACTTTTCATACGTTTACGTTTACGTTTAGTACATTCTTTTGTTGTAGTGTAGAATAACAATTGTAAATATAAAAGGTTTTTACAAACTAATCTTATTTAGTTCAAACACGTTTTCTCTACCAATATAAAACTTCTCTTCGAACATTATTCATATTGATTCATATAAAGAAATATATTTTTTATTTTTGATTCCACAGAAGCAGGCAGAACATACCCCACAAGCCTAGACCCATCATTAGACCCCAACATTCCGGAGCTGTCTCCAGGCAGGCCGGTGCAGGAGCGTCTGGCGCAACTCCTCAAACTGTTGAGGATTAACGCTAGCACTCATACTGTAAGATTTTAATACATTATTTTATTGTTCCTCTCTTGTAAAATAAAGTTTTCGTGTTCCGCTACTCAACACGCAAATACTCGAATTCAGACGGAGAGCGGACATTTTTAAATTGCGGAGAACGCAATGTCTTAATAATAGTTTCCCTCCGACCTGCTATATGCGGGATACAGCGTGAAACTGAAAAAAAAATAACAGACTTATTCGCTGTATTTTTAATAGTTTCATTTAAAACATATAAAACTCTCATTAAAAATTTTTTCATACATCCAGGTGAACGAATGGCCAACTTTAGAAGATACGAGTCGGTGGTCTGACCCCAGCTTGGATGAAAACAACGTTTACCAGCGGGTGCCTTTAGGCTATTTACAAAAGTATGTATATTGCCATATATTATAGTATTTACAATACTACCTGCTTATATTTTATGTAACTTCAAGTTAAATAATCAACCTCATATTGCACGTTTCTGGAGAAGGTTTCAATATTTTATAACGGCTCTATTGATTGCCGTTCACGGTGTCAACAGTTTCCCATTCCTCAGCTGTCAAGCGCTGGTAATTATAAAAAAAAAGGAGAAAATTTATGAAAATTTGAAGATGAAGATGTTTAGAATATCTTTTCGTATGCTAAAGTTATCGCATAAGAAATTTATTTTGCTTACGTTTTTTTATATGCTTTGTCTGAGAATTATCAGGGGAAAGGAGACGAGAATTATTATAGGTTACATTTAAGATTTTTTTTTAATATAACCTTAAATGGCTACTCTGTGGCTTGGCTTTATTGGCTTATGATCATAAGACTACAATTGCTTTTATATATATAAACATCTCTAAATCTTTAAAAAAAATAATAACCATATTTGTGACATATTTACATTGCACATATGATTACATTTTTTTTATTCTCTAGTTTGATAAAACAAAGCGCGGAGTGGGATTTCACTCAACATACCAAATCTCTAAAATGGCCGAACAGCGAGCAAATGATGTTGACTCCAGGTTCTCTCTGCCAGCCCAGCTATATGCAGTTGTTAAATTAATCTCTATTATTTATTTATATTTCCAGAGTGAACAGAATAATCAAATCTCGCTGTGACGAAGGCACGGCGGTGACGTTCGTGCAGCTCCCCCCTCCCCCCAAGCTGCCGCCCTCCCCCTCGCCCGCGGACGAGGCTATATGCTTGCAGTATTTGAAGGTGAGGTGGTTTTTAGGGTCCTGCATCACAAAACAAATAAAAGTTTTGAAAAAATCTTCTGTCTGTCTCAAAAGATAAATTTTCTCGGAAAAAATATATCTCATAAAATAAACAACTAACTTATATGTGTACAAACTCAAGTTTGTCAATATAAAATTTATATAATGTAATACTTCCCGTTAACGTATAAAATTGATACCGAATCCTTTGTGGGCGTGTCCTTACATTTAACAGGATTTTTTAGTATGGAGACTAGTATTGGACCCTCGATTATCCGGTCCGATTGGGCTTGGGATTACAAAGATAGCCTATGTAGATACGTGAGATTTGATGGGATTTTCTATAAGCTACAATTCATATTGAATAACTTTTATTTGTTTTTATTCGACTTTCCGGATATTCGATACTAGTGTAGAAAAAACTTCGTTTCCCATTTTTTTATTAGAGCTAGGAATCGGACCTACAACCGTCGCGCTTACACTCAGACGTTGTCGCTGCGCCACGACGACCTCGATCGAATTAAGATACTTTAAAAATAAAAATAATAATAAATTTTCTACGGTTATGTTATTCTTGTTAAACACTTGTTACACTTTACACACACAGAACACGTGATTCAAAAAATTTACAATTTCATCTGTAAAATTCAAAGATTATTTAAAATATTTTTTTCCAGGTATTAGATGAATTCACAAAGGACCTCTCTCCAACCATTCTAGTTCGAGGACTCAAATCTGTGACGTCGACGTCACTATAACATTGGCATAGATTAAATATAAATATACATATTTTGATAAACAATTATACAATTATCTAATGGAATGGAAGGCGATTATTTTGTATTTTAAATATTTTATACTGAATGATTTAATTATCTGCACAGTTTTAACTATATCTATATGCTATAGGAATTTTTGTATAACAATGTGTAATTTATATTCTGTCCTTTTTGTTCTTATGGTTATTTTTATTTTTTATCCTGTTTTCTCTCATAAAGGCTGAGTATGCAATAAATATGTATTGTTATAAGGATATAGACAAGTTACGCCACAGATTGACAACGCATTGATTTATTTAAGGATATTTTCTTTTTAACTGACTTATACTGACTGACTGACCGAAATGGTCTTGACAGTGTCACATTATTGTTTTAAAATTGACTAATATTTTATTTTACATTTTTTTTATTATATTATATGTAGACTTTTAATGAAAAATTGCAGGTAATTAAATTGTTAGTCTCTCAAATTAGTATAAATTATAATTTTTCTGTGATTCTAGTTTCAATTCCTATATACAACATTATTGATGGAGTGTAGACTAGGTAAAAAATATTTATAGATAATTTACAATTTAATATCCCTAGCTTTGACATTTAACTAGAAAATCGCATTTAAAATCGATTTCATAGTTGAAAAGATATTTTATACTGTGTAAAGTAAATACACAATTGCAATGTCCACAAAGGCCTCTTACACAATAGCTCTTACATTGAAATTGTATGTCCAAACAAAAAATTATATATAAAATAGTATAAAAAATTAAAAAGCTTAACCGAAATATCCTTCTTTAAGTATCTTAATCGCCAAACTATCTAATATAAGTATCTCATTTCGGTTAAGCGTATAATAGTATCCCTCATATAATCCCTTACAAACTAACGTTTTTGCCTAAACAGTTTATACTCTATCTATATATAATATAAAATGTGTGGTACGATTGTAATTTATGATTATTTTTAAAGTATTATTTAATTTTTAAGTTCTAACATTGATTTACGCCTCAAAGTCTTTTTAAGTCGATTTTCA
Source organism: Dione juno (assembly GCA_037127375.1). NCBI lineage: Eukaryota > Metazoa > Arthropoda > Insecta > Lepidoptera > Nymphalidae > Dione > Dione juno. The sequence goes on along the minus strand of JAXRJS010000083.1, from coordinate 4,107,646 downwards.
GTAATGTTTAAATGTGTGCTTTTAATTTATGACGGAATTACTACCTGGTGGAGATGGTTTCGAATGAGACTTGACTTGAAGACTTATAAAGAGTACTGTATAGATTTGGGCCAGATTAATCATTTTAGTTCTCAACACTAACTGAAATTTATTATTATTATTTTATTTTTGGGTAAAATTATTTGAATTTTTGTCAATGAAAAAAAAATAATATTTAAGTTAAAATGAATAGTAAAGGTAATTGAATATTATGATACTCGAATTTACATATTTTTTTATAAAAGTGTAAATTATACTGTAGTAATAAGTAAGTAAGTAAGTAGTAAATTACGTCCATTCAAATAGCTTTGCTATTTACATTTAACAAGTCGTATTGCTAAAACTTACAGTGAAGCTTCGAAATGGAAAATTAACTGGTCAGGAAAGGTGTAAGCAGTAGAAGTAAGAGCGAGAGATATAAGAACTCTCTCTCGCTCTCTCTCTCTCTATACTTTTCTAAAATATTTTGGCCTATCTAGAACTATCATCAATTAATTTCTAGAACGTACTTTGAAGGCGGCAGAAGTAGGATCATTTCAGCAGCACTAAGGGACCTCCATTAAGCTCCTTAAATCTTTATTTATATTGAATTTTGGCCTTTATGTCATTATAACATGCAGACATACAACTATGTGGCAATACAGTCGCGGTGCATTTACTCGGCAAGCCTCCACAAGCTCCAAGATTCAGCTCACAAGTGTGTAAACGTATTCCAAACAAGCAAGGTTCTTTTGATTTATATTCAAAAAGTGGCACAGGTTCAGGTCAGTAACAAGCTCCTGCAAGCGCTGTGTTTGTGGACGCTTGCCGAGGCTTGCCAAGCGCGTAAATATACGATTATATAATTGTATATACACTTAATCAATAAGAATTTTATAGGTACAGTTTGTGTCACAGCTTCAAGCTGTATATTTTAATTTCTATCATTTTGAAAATGGCTTATTTTATAAAATTACTGTTTTTTATGATATAATATTTTTCTTCAAGGGAATCCAGTAGTTTTTAGAATAGGCTGGTCTTTTTATAATATGACTAAATGAAAAATCATATCTGCACTAATTATGACTAAAATTGTATCGTATTTGACCTATAATTTACTTTCATATTATTATAACATACTGGAAAATTTATTGGTTATCTTCTACTTGACTAACTTAGAAAAAGAGGATATTCAATTTGATAAAAGCAATATAAAAATACGGACTCTTTTTTTTTTTTTATAAATGTAAGTAACATTTAAAAAACCTTGTCAATTGCTTATGAAGAAATGCCTTTAGAAGAAATTTTTGTATACAATTTATATGTTAGTGTAGTGTAATAAATATATATTTAGAAATCTGCTGTCTCTTTCTTTTCTATATCTCTATCTCTTTCTAGCGTTAGTTTTTTAATTAAGTCTTGATTCAGACGTGTTGTGTTTTAGATAGTATCTAAATATAGTATCTATATTCTTTTATTACGAATATATTGTCTACAAAGTAATATACCAATTGATATAAATAATATTAGGTTTTTGTAATATTTTATGATTTTGATTAATATTTTTTGTTGTGATTATCTTTTAAAATGGTTTTTCAGTCTATTAATCATTTTTTTTTACATACTCTATGGTAAGTATAAAGATAATGAATGGTACTTTTTTTAAATGCGTCTCTAGTGTAGGTACTGGAGACGGATCGGCTTGGTAACAAAAAATAAAAAAGTATATAATCATTATTTATTGTTTATGTAATAGTAAAATTTTGTTTTTAAAAATTCTTATGGTTAAATAAAATATAGAATAATGGCAATTCTTTTACCTGCTCAAGACAAATCGCAGCGTTAAGCCCCGTCGTTTATCACGCAATGTTTCAAATTCGGATGGAAAGCAGAGAGCGGAGAAACGTTGTGATACTAGTTCCTTTCTGTCTACTCTACTATATGCGGGCTGTAGCGTCAATTTTGTGTTAAATTTCGATTTTTTAAATTTTATTATCTTTGAATAAGAACTTGTTTTTTACAACCTTAAAATGGTCAGAGAGAAAGTTTTCTCTATTTTCTGTTTCTCACCTAAATTCGAACCTCTCGTGCTTAAGCGGTGGTACTGAACGGCGAGTCAGTGTCTGAGGTTTCTGTCTGTGACTATGTCTTACTAAAGTGGAGAAATGAAAATAACTTCCCCCAAATGGGAATCGAACTTCACAATCGCGTTTCTAGCGGACACTGTTCCACTGTTCTACAACGGCGCATGCATATAGTAAATAATCAGTTTAAAACGTCAAATGGACTCATTTGTTAATACTATAAATGGATGCTAAGATGGAAGTGCAAATTCGATTCCGACTGAGGGAATATTTCTGTTTTTTTTTTAATAAATAGACGCGTTACACCTAAATGTGAATTTAGAATAATTATGTTAATATGAGGCATTTACTATTTTGTTATATTTTTTTCAATTGATATTGTATTTAATAACGGGATCAATTATTACTTTTGATATATTCTTTGTGATATACGAAATATAAATATATTTTAACTGTGACTTTTACTTAATACCCACATCCTGTATCTTCTAGAAGACAATACTGATGAAATTAATAAAACAACTGTATAAATAATTAGGCGTTGAGTTCCGCCACAATACGCGCAATCTCGAAAATTAGTTGGAAAGTTGGTAATGGAGTGTCTTAACACTAGGTTCCCGCTGTCTATCCTGCTATATGCGGGAAATAGCGTGAAGATTTTAAATTTAATTTTCTCTTAATATTGGTTAAAGACACCGTGGCGCAGTGGGCCGGATGACTGTCAACACAATGGTTGTTTTGGTTCGATTTTCACTAATGCTTTATTTTTACTCCTTTGCATTAATTTATAGTAAGACAAGGTTTACCGTTGTATTACGTCATTCAACATGCAGTATTTCTAAAGTCAAGTATAAATTCATATCTTTGGATTGTGTTGAGATAGAAGCTTATTTTTTTCTGTGCTTAAAGAGGCTATCTACTTGGATATTTAATATTAATTTTAGCATGATTCCTCCGCGTCATTTTGAAAAAAAGAACTTAGCAGACAGACATACAGATGGACTAATAAGTGATTTTATAAGCGTTCCGGTGTTTTTCCTTTTGTGGCAGAGTAGCGTATACTAACATTAACAAAGTCACGGAACAAAATCTAGTAGAAAATTGCTTTTCACGCTTACTAAGTAGGTGGTATACCTACCTACTTGTAATCATAAGAATTCGCTTGCATTTGACATTTGACTAATATCCGTGAGGGTTGCTCCTTACGTTTGTTATTGTAGCTAATAAATTATGGCAACATATATAACATATATAACCATATAGGCGGCAAATTATCCTATAGTTAGAAAAAGCAATTCTAAATTGTTCTTATACAATTTAAACCAAATTTCTTTTCAATGTAAGTACTTAAGCAATCAGATATATCAGATATACCTATATTAATTGTACTTGTTAACTTCTAATTAATTGTATATTAATGAAATATATATGGAGACATTGGTTCATATCTCTGATGATAATTACGTTGATGATATTAGTTCATCTCCAGCATAGGAATAGTAGAGGGAATTTCTACTGGTTTAGATAATTCTTGGTTTGTGAAGTAATTTATTTTCCATACATTTTATAGTTAAGTAGAAGAGTATTATGTAATTTTTTTATGTTTCATTTCACGCAATTAAAAAATGTAATTTAGTAAATATATAAAAATTTTAATGTAGCGGGAATCGAACCTATCATTGGTTGATTGTCGGTTCGATTCCCAATCGGAGATAATGATCCATGTAATTTCCTCGCTTTAGTAACATGACAAAGCGCGGCCTTGACTGCCGCAACTGAACACGCAATATCTCGCAAGAATTTGGGGAACGGAGGGTCTAAACAATGGGTTTCTCCAGGGAAATGAAAAAAATAACAAAATAATAATAAAGTAAAAAGATCAATATCAAGAGTCTATACTCTACCTATAGTAAGTAATATTAGTTTATTGAAGTAATGAAAAAAAAAATGTAAATATTAAATATCTTATTAATTATCAGAGGCGATGGCGGCGCCGCGGGGTGTTTGCCTTCAAACGTGGGTCGTGGGTTCGATTACCAATCGGGGGAGTAAATTGTTTCCAATTCTCAGCTCTAGTTCACATTGTATGGTGATTTATTTCATAAAAGTGCTGTAGTACAATATGATAGACATTACAATGTAAATAAAAACAAAACACTACGTACACTACAACAATTGGTTGAGGTACTGTCCTCTTAGATAGGCTACAAGAATAAAGAGAGACAGTGATATAGAAAAAGAATGGGATCCTTCACGCTATAGAAGTTAAATAAGGAATTATACTGTAATATCTATTTAAAATGTCAAAAGCAAGTTGCAATCGTGCGCCATACAAATACATATGGAATGGAATACGATTGACAAATTCTATTCGCAACTTCTGAAGCGCGCCGGGACTTTGAATTTTGAACTAATTTAACTTTTCGCTTTGATAAAAGCAATTTACATATTGTATTTATTATCGTATATTGTATAGCCCGTTGTGGTGATGGGGGACAGTACTTGCGGTCTCGGGTTCGATTCCCACTTGTAGAAATTATTTTTTTCAATTCTCCGCTCGAGTAGACACAGTACGGCGTTATGTTCTGCCACAAAACACGCAATGTACATAAATTAAGTGGCAAATGGAAAACGTGGTGTCTTCAAATTAGATTTCATCTGGCTTTATTTATTATTAGAGATTTTAATTTATGTATAGTTGGTAAATTTGAAATTATGGTAATAATCCCTAAGCTAAACCTAGGACAAAACAATTGCAAATATTTTAGTTTCAGTTTATTTTTTAATACAATTTTAATAGATTATATACAAAGTCGAATCCTACTTGTCTTAATCGAAAAACAAGATGAAGGACCGCGAGCTCGACAGTAAGTTATTTGAAGTTCAACTACAAAATGCCTCTCAGATAGTTTATACAAAAATTAAGATTTTCCATTTGCTTAGTTTATTTTTTATTAATTTGTTAATTAAATAGTGCAATTTGCGGCTGTTAAAAATATGCTTATTAATGTATATATATATATATATATATATATATATATATATATATATATATATATATATATATATATATATATATATATATATATATATATATATATATATATATATATATATATATATATATATATATATATATATATATATATATATATATATATATATATAAATGTAACTGTAATGACATGTGTAAACAAATCAAACAGTTCAATATATTCAACTGTCAAAGTACATAACATTGGCTCTACTTAGCAAAAAGAAAGAAGAAAAAAATTCCATATAAAATTAAAAATATATAATATCCATTGTTAGATAAAATTCCTTTCAATGCTGTAATTAACTTCAATAATACTTGACAAGCTTATCGTACTAGCTACTAATGTCCTGTTAAGCTATAGTGGGGTTCCCCCTTTTAGTGGGGGCATCCCCCTTTAGAAGAATGATTATTCATTTCCAGTTACATGAGTATTGGCTAATATGAAATACAGATGCCGTAGTGGTATAGTATATATATATATATATATATATATATATATATATATATATATATATATATATATATATATATATATATATATATATATATATATATATATATATATATATATATATATATATATATATATATATATATATTATTAGCACTACTACACGATGACGTCAAAGTGCGCCACTACGGCGTCTGTATGGTTATGTTACTATATTTCAACATAAAAGTTCCGCTGCGTTAACAAAATAATGTTTTCTTTATGTATAGTAACCTATGCTATATATATATATATATATATATATATATATATATATATATATATATATATATATATATATATATATATATATATATATATATATATATATACAGTGATTAAAATATCTGTTTTCTACATTTCACCTTCTATAGATATTTTGTGGTGGATGCCGTAACTTAACGCCGTACTATTCTAAGCTAGATTGTCAAAAAACATCCTATATCTTGTTCGAAAGGAGACTGAACTCTATATCAGGTCTACGTTTCCTATTAAATGAATAGATACTGATAAAAGCCATAGAGTCTAAAAACTTACACAATCTGACTGAACTGAACCTTACAAGTGTCTTAGTTGACGCGAAGAAGTTGAAAAAGTGGTTTATCTTTTACAGTAGAGTGAACTTGCCTTTATCTGTGGACGTTTGATAAACTTCAAATTGTTTTTGGCCATCTACTAAAACAAGTGGTGTAGTGTATTTGAATTATATATATATATATATATATATATATATATATATATATATATATATATATATATATATATATATATATATATATACATACATATATATACATTTAGCAAGACAGACATCTAGTGTTAAGACACTCTGTTTCTCACTTTCTGTCCAATTTTCTAGATTACACTCACTCACAACACAATGTGTATATCTAACGCTGCGCTCTGGCTTATTACCGGAGCGAGAGAATTGAAATACATAACTACCCGACTGGAAATTGAACCCACAATCGACCTACATGATAATATTAAAAAAAGTACCCTGCCTTATTTGTTATTTCTTTTGCCCTAAGGTTGCCCGGCAGAGATTGCTATTTGAGCAATAAGGCCGCCTTTTTTACATATACATTTTTTTTTATATTTATTTTTTGTATGTTTTCTGGGTGTGCAATAAAGAGTTATTATTATTATTATTATTATTATTATTATTTATTTTTGAATTTCTTCATTCTCCCATTGCTGGGGACTTATTCCCAAACGCGGACTTTTAGTCAAACATTTCGGAAGGTCTGAGCATAATTTTATTGTAATGTTAAAAATTTCCTAACAATGCGACAAGTGTTTAGAATAACTGCTTTTTGTAGCTGACGATAAAGGAGTGGGTGAATGTTGAGTTGTTTGAGACTAGAGTGTAAGGTGGTCGGTATGACCCCTGTGGAAGAAAGTATTATTGGAACAGTTCTGACGGTGTTGATTTGCCATAGTGCTTTAAGTTCTATGGAAAGATCTGTGTATTTAGTGATTTTGTCTGAATACGTTGCAGGGAGGTTATGTGTATTGGGTATTCCCACATCAATTAAGAAAATTAATTTATGTTTTTTGTCGTGTAAGGTTATATCAGGCCTGTTGTGATGGATTGTTCTGTCAGTAATTATTGTCCTATCCCAATAAAGTTTAAAATCTTTTGAATCTATTACAGCTTGAGCTTTGTATTTGTAATATGGCATAGTTTCACTGATTAAATTTAATTTTTTTGCTAAGTATTGGTGTATAATGGATGCTACTTGATCGTGTCGATGCTTGTAATCCGTTTGTGTTATTGATTTACAAGCTCCGGTGATGTGCTGAATGGTTTCGCTAGCACAATGACAATGTCTGCACAGATCTATTTGGGTATCATGTATTATATGTTTTTTATAATTACGAGTCTCAATGGTTTGATCTTGTATGGCTAGCATAAACCCTTCCGTCTGAGGAAATAATTCCCCAGTGCTCAACCAGGCGTTCGACGCTTTCTTGTCGACGACGGGACTGAGTAAGTCACGTCTGTGCCTTCCATGAAGGGATTTTGCCAACCATGATTCCAGTTTTTGTTGTGGCTCTATTATTTTTTCATTTATTTGTATTGAATGACTGCTTAAGTTAAGAGGTGTTAATTTATTGTCTAATACTGTAACTAGACCATGAAGTGATGATTGTTGTGCACGAGTATGAAAAAATAATCTAAGTAAATGTATCTGCTTATTATGAAGATTTTTAATATCTATTATTCCTCTTCCGCCTTCGTACCTAGGAAGTGTAAGCCTTTGGACGCAGGAACGTGGGTGGTGTTTTCTGTACTTAGTCATAAGTGTGTTTATAATACGCTGATGCTTATTTAAATCTGTTTGTGACCACTTAATAATGCCAAAAGAGTAGGTGAGTACTGGTATTACGTATGTGTTAATTGCTTTTGTAGTGTTATATGCGCTTAAATTGGTGTTTAAAATTTTTTGTAATCTCTTTTTAAATTTATTATTAATATCTATTTTTATTTCTTTATGATGAATTTGTCTCGACTGTTGATACCCTAAATATTTATATCCATGTTCATCGTCTATTGAAATGATATATTCTCCGGAATTTAATTCATAACTATTTTTCTCTACCTGTCCCTTTCGGATGGATTGTAACTTACACTTGTCAATGCCAAATTTCATTTGTATATCAGTGGAAAACATCTGTGTTATGTCTGCAAGTTTATACAAATTACTAAGACTGGACGCGTAAAGTTTAATGTCATCCATATACATCAGATGCGATATAATGTTCTGAATGTTGTCCTGGGTAATTTCGTATCCTTTTTCACTATTATTTAATATTACAGATAGAGGATTTAAGGCGAGGCAAAACCAGAGAGGACTGAATGAATCCCCCTGAAAAATACCTCGTCTAATATGTATTGGTTCTGTTTCTACTGTTTTTATTAAATTAGTAATCTTTAATTGTGTTGTCCATTTTTTCATGTTTACAAAATATAAAAATGTTTATAAAATATTAATGTTTAAAAAATCTATAATATTGGGATGTACTTTATGCATTTGTAAAACGGCTAGAAGCCATGTGTGTGGTACCGAATCAAATGCTTTCTGGTAATCAATGTACATGGTATATATATATCTGTCTTTTTGCAGAGTGCATGTTTTGATATGACGGAATCTATAACGAGCTGTTCTTTACATCCTTGGCTTAGACGACGGCAGCCTTTTTGCTGTTCTGTAAGGATATTGTTGGCATCTAAATGTTTATAAACGAGATCAGTGATACAAGAAGATATGATTTTGTAAATGGTTTGCAGGCATGTTATTGGCCTATATTTAGCGGGGTCTCGTTTATTTGTTAAATCTTTAGGTAGCATGTAAGTTACACCCTGTGTTACAAATGATGGTAATGTGTTTGGCAATTTTATAAAATTATTTATATGTAACAGCAAATACTTATGTACACTAGTCAGTTTTTTGTACCAAAAATTATGAATTTTATCGGTTCCTGTAGCTTTCCAGTTGTGAATTTTTGAAATAACGGATTTTAATAATTCTATAGTAACTGTTTCGAATTGCATTTCAGCTATGTGCTTATCTAAATATTTTTTTTGATCTTCAATCCATTCTGATTGTTTATGCTCAACCGGAAGAGACCATATGGATGACCAGAAACTATGTAGTTCTTCACTTGTAGGTAAATCAACTGTATTAGTCTGTTTATTATTACTACTGGCTGCTTGAGTCAAATTGCGGTAGAATAATTTTTCGTTTGTATGGAATAATTTATTTTGTGACTTTCTCAATGTTGTCTGTTTATATCGACGTAAGCGGCTAGCTAATGTACTGAGCTTTTGTTTTAAAGTATCCAAAAATTCGCTGAGTGTAACATTTTCTGTCTCGTGCTGTGTATGTATTTTATGATTATGTTTAATTTTATTAATATTATTTTGTAAAATTTCGCTTCCATTTCCATGAATGTCATCGGTTAGTCTACTTATCTTAATTCTTAAGTCCGCTATTCTGTTTTCTAATCTCTTTTCGGAAGCCATTTCGGAATACTTTTTGCTGGAATATTTCTGTTTTGGGTATGTGATATTTTTGATCCATTCAATAATGCTGCTGACATTGCTGCGCAATATATAAGTGTGTGAAGTGTTCAAAAATCACATTCAGAAGTGAGATATTTGTGCAATACTACTGTATCAATGTACTGAATTTTGGCTGTAAATTTTTTGTTGCTTCTTTGTTTTGAAATATAAGGTCTTTCGGTAGGAGAAATATCTGAAAAATCGGCATATAAGGGAGAAAATGTAGAGCTTATAATAGTCTTATCCTCCTCTGTTAACTGATATTTCGTATTAAGCTGTTGTGTCAAGTCGTTTGTTGTTGTATTATTTGTACTAGTTATATTTCTGATATTAAAAGATAAAGTTTGTTCAGTTTCATTTGTTATTTGAATAATTATTATTATTATTATTATTATTATTATTATTCCAGTTCTTAGCTTATCTAAAATGCTCTGTGATATTGAATATCACAGACCATACTTTGTTAATTAAAGTTCAAGCTAGTCTTAATCTATACACGAAAACGTTTACCTACATGCACACATGCTTATTTAACGCACACTTCAAAATAGTTTATACGTGTTTACATGAGAATTACGCATACATTGATATCGAATGGAGGTACACACACACACATTGACAACGTGTACGTATATGATGGATTACTCATACTGCTGTGTTGTTGGTTGGTTCCGTATTTCTATCCAGGACGAGTAAATTCAACGGCGGGTGGCGTTGAGATTACTAAGCCTAGTTTAACAAGAGCTTTATTATTTTTTTCTATCCTTCTATTATATCTATTAATAGGTATTTATATATATGAGTATATGTATAACTAGGAACTTCTGGTATAATATTAATGATAAATATTTATATATTTTTGACAACATGCGGTGTTAAAATCAGCAAAGCAGTACACAGTATATATCTAATTCGATCAAAAAAGTGCTAGAAAATGAAAATACTTAAGTAATATACCCAATGAGAATCGAATCCACACATCATAAAAAAAGGAAATAAATATTACAAAACCAGAGGTATATCTAATTACCTTAACAGTTTTCGATCTCAAAACTATTCTACCTAATCCCTACCAAAATTTTTTACATAAAGTATAATAAAACTCATGTTGACACAGCTATTACAATCGATGCCACTGTCCACGACCGTCATACAGACACGGCCACCCCGGAGCCCAATGACGTCACTCACCCCCTCAATACCCCCCCGTACACCCCCTACAACAAGTTCATTTACTAATTGACATTTAACACCTTTGAATACCCTTTGTCTTATCTAATATGAGGTGACAGCTGCAGTTATTTATATTTTGTTATATATAGTTTAATGTGACAACATCGTCTGACTGCAAACACAGTGGCTGTAGGTTCGCTTCCTGAACGAAGGAATTAATAACTTAAATTCCCCGTTCTAGTAATTTACAAAATTTCTTAACAGAAGGATCTCCTTTATACTACTATATACGTTACAGCGCTTTAAAGCTTTCGTTGTGGCGCATTGGCTCAGTCAGTTCTATGATGGTTTTAAGTTCTATCCATTCTGGGGATATTTTATTTACTGCCAGTGTTTTATTCCACCATACCAAACAAATAAAGAATAAAAAGTATGCAATTGTAACTCTCAGGTCGTTTCTAGTGAGAAATTGGATATAGCAATTACGATTTAGTGATAAATAATATTCCGTTATAATATTGTAATAAAGATACACCAGATTTTGATTTAGCATCATAAATTAGTCACATATTGTCACCAGTGAGAAGACGGAGAGTCTGGACACTAGGTTCTCCGTTTTCTCTTTAAGCAAAGGATACCCTTTGTAGTCGTATCCTCCTAGTAATCCTTTATTAGTGTAGAGCGAATGGAACTAAAATTAAACCTAATTATAATTATCTTTTGTCCAGTTCTTTTAAAGTACATATTATCTTATAGTGATTTAGTTAGTAGAGGAAAAAATTTATACTCGTATATAAATTACATGTTACTTATTAAAAGCTTAAGCAAGCAAGTTTTTAATGTACATCCACAGCTAGTGCCGTTGTGGCGCAGTGGCACTGCGTGTGAGTATGAACGCAACGGTTGTAGGTTCAATTCTCTTTGGAGGGAATCAATTATTTACATAACCAGGCTCTGGCACTATAAAACAAAAAACGTGGCGTTGAGTTCCGCCAATCAAGTCGCAGTATCTCTAAAATTAGGCGAAAGTGGGGAACGGAGTGTCTTAACACACCCTTCCCTCTGCCTCTCCACTCTATCCAAGATACAGCGTGAAGCTAAAAGAAATAGAATAAAAATTAAATAAAATATTTATACATACATTATGTAAAAAAAAAAATATTCCAATACAATAAAGCAACAAAGCAAGTACAATTGATTTTCATGCGATACCAATGGAGACGCGATGCGACCCATTTCGCGATTCAGGGCGCACCAGGCGTACCTATTACTATGCAACAAGTTACTACTGGATATAGAGTACAGTGTACAGTGGTTGGAACATTTATAGTATGATAATTTTACATATATATAACTTACAACTTTCCAATATAATTGACAAACTGTTGTGTCGCCTGTATGAAATCGCGGGGGCACTCCAGGGAGATGGGAGTGATAAAAAAAAAATTAACAAAAAATATATATATATATATATATATATATATATATATATATATATATATATATATATATATATATATATATATACATATATATATATATATATATATATATATATATATATATATATATATATATATATATATATATATATATATATATATATATATATATATATATGTATATATATATATATATATATAATGACTTATTTTTTATTTGATATACATCATATATCATTGAAATATGTCATATATTGTGACACTACCAAGCAAAAGACAAAATTTAATATATAATTTAATATTTATATACAACGATAACGGTGTTCTTCTCCACTCTACGTTAATCACTTACTATTATTTCATATTGAAAAATCGATATTTGATGCAAAATATGATTACAACATAAATGCTTCCTTGTTTGGTATACATATGTCATCTAACAACACACGTCTAGTGCAGTGTGAATGTCTGCGTCAAATTACTGTCGTGTGACGTCACATTTGCTTGAACCAATCTAGACACATTTCGTACGTAATTTTCAATTTCCGTCCCATATTCTTCGCTTTTAATATACTTATATAATTATATAATATAATTATAAATAAATTAAAAAAAATACTTTTTTATGCTATGAATGAAGACTTTATGCACATTCTCTATTGATGGAATGGTGACGAATAATTTTTTTTAGCTTCACGCTGTATCCCGCACATAGCAGGGTAGGCAGAGGGATTCCCAGTTCCCTCCACGACCAGCGTGCTTATAGTCAGATGCTGTCCCACCTCAAAGACCGCCTTAAAAGTGTCCTCAATGTTATTATTATTTCGGTATTTAAATTTTTATTATCTTTAGATTTGGCGAAATTGTTGAATGTAACTAATGATTGAACTCTACTTTCACTATATCGTTCTAAAATTAAAAAAAAATACGATTTACAATTTTGGGGAACGGAATACCTAGGATGTTTCTTCTTCAAATCCTCCAAATACACGACTTTTTAAAAATATATTTTAAATCATAAGTTTCATACAAAAAAAAAAACAAAAATCATTAGATTTTAGTAAAATAATTTTAATATACATTTTTCAAGTCCGTTTCGCACGTAATAAAGCACCTTTGTTTTGGATTTGAGATCAAAAGTACGTTGTTTGTACAAGACTGTAGACATAACAGTTGTGCTTTGAAAATGAATAGATGATTGAGTTGTGTATAGCGAGTGAGCACTGAGCATGCCAAGCCTATGACGTATCATTTCTATTATAACGTGTGCTTTCTATGCCATGTCATACGAGTACTAAAGGAATATTAAAGGAAAATGTATAAAAATATTTTCTCTTGAGCTTTTGAGCGAGATATGTAGAGCTTAATTTAAAATTAGTTCCTTAGTTAGATGTACCGAAATACCATTTTGCATTATTCATTGCAGGTTTCTGCAGCTATATATTTTCGTTTATTAAAACCAAGCTTATAGTACTAAGAAGTGGCAATAAATTTATATAATTATAGAGATATCGACCCAAGCTTAAGATAATAGAATAGTGGAACTCAACGCCGAGCTTTATCTGTCAATAACGTAATTGAAATTAATCTACACCGAGTGGGAATTGATTCCGCTACCATCGTGTATTATACAGTTAGACGTTGTGCCACTCGAAGGAACAGCTAGAGAAACATATATCTTCAGAATCACACAAAATGAAACTGTAAAATTTGACCCATTTTTACCATATTTCAATTTACTATCTAAAAACATTATATGAAACAAATAATATGAAACAAACAATTTATATGAAACAAATATTATATAAGCTTCGTTGAAAACAAAGCTTACACAAAATACAAAGCTCCGCTATATTTCTACAAATCCTTGTTGCCGCTAAAAGCTTCAAGCTCCAGCTTTCGTTCTACCAGCAATATAATTTATAATAAAAATATCAGTGTAAAATGAATGCATATAGAGACTGCAGTAATAAAATGAATTAATGAAATAAATTTCAAATGAAATTCAGCACAAAATTACTTCTAGACTAGATAGAGGCTCTATCTGGAATAAAAAAGAGTGTTCAAAAACATTTTATTTTACGATCAATTATAAAAACGTTTAGTAAATATGCCTGAAGTTGTTTCTCCACATGCTTATGATTACTGGATACCAAAACCTAATTTGTACTAATAATAATCTTGTGTAAAAAAGAACATAAAATTTATAGTTTCTAAGGAATTTAGATTATTGGTTTTCGCGTTGTTTTCTCATTTTCAAAGAATTGGTTTCATCTGGATCTATAATCTCATTTACTTAATAGCATTTTGGTATTGGCATTATTTGGGATATGAAAATAAGTCGTTTCGTCCACTTGACTACTAACTTCTACATTAGTTTACATAGATGTTTTAAAAACTAATTTTTTTTTTAAAATTAAAATATAGATACATTATTCGATAAATAGATAATACTAGAAATAATCACTAGTAAAAAAAATCAAAAATTATATTCCTTTGTTATCTATTACAATACGTAAGTAGCGTATACGATAAGTGAGTTAAGGAGGCGCGAGCTCGCATCAGGTCACAGGTGGTGTCGGGGACGCGTTAATTATTCACTAAATCGATTCCACTTTTATACTTAATTTGTCAAGGTCTTTATAAGACTATTATTATTTATATATATATATATATATATATATATATATATATATATATATATATATATATATATATATATATATATATATATATATATATATATATATATATATATAAGTATACTGTTGGTTCATAAATAATAAATATCCAGGTGTATACTTCCTTTGAGGATAGATTTTTTTTTTTGAGTCAATGTAATCAAAAAATAGACTTAGAGTAAGAGGCGTCATTCCTTAATTTTCGTATTTTATAGATAATTCGTCACGTAATCAAAATCTATAGGATAATTCTCGTTAAGTATTATATAGGTATCACCGCAAAAACCATTACAAACGTATCTTTGAAGTTCACTTCTTACAATATGAGTGCATACGCCCGCAATTTTAGGTTTGTAAATTTTTACAATTTATACTTTACGCTGACCTACAATCATGTCTCAATTAGGACGGAACTCTCGGTGCGCGAGTACTACTCGCACTTGACCGATATTTGTATTTTTAGAAGGGTAGGGTTTTTGTAGGATAAAGTGCTATAAGGTTGCCTCATTTACAATCATGAGAATTTTTCATTAAATGTATTAAATTTTATATAATATACATATTAAATATATTAAAAATAAAGCTACCATCGGTTTGAAAAGCAGTTCTGCTGAGAAAAGTTGTTAAAAGCTCTCTCAGTACAGAGATTTTAATATTATTACCAATAAATACAATGGAAGCAGTCCTGCATGACATCCCAATACTCATTAAATAGTCTTGGGTTATGTAATTTTTTTTACAAATGTGAATTTTTTATAAATATATATATATATATATATATATATATATATATATATATATATATATATATATATATATATATATATATATATATATATATATATATATATATATATATATATATATATATATATATATATATATATATATATATATATATATATATATAACGGCGTAACGGCAATTAAATAAATAAATAAATTATTATTGAATGAATGAATGTGAGATGAATTAATGTTAAATTATAATTATTTGCTAAAATGCTTATTAATATAACTAAATAAGTTAATATAATTAAAATTATTATTATGATTAATATTTGTCAAAAGATTTATAGACAAGCAATTGATTAAAGCTAGATTTTGTAGAAACTCATAGTGGGGATACTATTATAAATAAGAGTGAATATTGTTGCACGAGGCATTCTGACTCTAGCAATCGCAAACAGTAGACGTCTTTATTGTAATTAATAATAATATAATAATAATAATACTTTATTGCACAAAATAAATATATATATATATATATATATATATATATATATATATATATATATATATATATATATATATATATATATATATATATATATATATATATATATATATAACATTTCACAAACATAAATATGTGTATATTATGTGCAATGGCGGTCTATACGAAATTAATAAAGGTCTATACGAAATTTTTGCGAGTTTTACTTGTCATGGGAAATTGTGACATTAATAAGGAATTTAGGATTATTTTTAAAAACAACTCTGGACCTGGATTTCCATCATATATGATATTTTCTTACGATCACGATTAGTGTTCATTGTATATTAATAGTAATATAATTAATAGAAGAAAAAAAATTATAAGGTAAAAAAGGTTCAAGGTGAGTGTCTGCAGCAGTGTTATATTCACTTCAAATAGATAAAAAAAAATTGATAACTTTTGTTCTACTACGGATGTCATCATTTCTGATTCTATCTCGTAGAGAAATACCAAGCATTGCTCTCTCCATTGCACACTGCGTGACCTTGAGCATTTTTATGAGATGCATAGTTAGCGGCCACGTCTTGCTTCCGAAGGTCATCACTGGCAACAAACACAGGTCAAAGACTTCTATCTTTAGACATTGCGGTAATTTGAATACGAAGATATTTTGTAGTTTCCCGAATGCTGCCCATCCGAGCTGGATTCAACGAGAGATCTCTTTCTCGAAGTTAGACTTACCTAGCTGGACTGCTTGTCCCAGGTATACGTAGTGGTCAACAACTTCGAGTGTAGTGTTCCCAATATTGATTGGAGCAGGTACAACATGAGTGTTTAACATAATTTTAGTTTTTTCCATGTTAATCTTAAGACCTACTCTTTGGGAAACACTATTCAGATCTTCGAGCATTGTGTACAAGTCTTCAATGATCTCAGCCAGTAATACTATATCGTCGGCAAAACGAAGGTGTGTAAGGTTCTCGCCGCTGATGTTTATGCTGTATCTTTTCCTTAAAATATTCTTAATCTTAAAAATAAGCTTAAAAATCTTAATCTTAATAAAGCTTAAAAATATTCTCCAATGCGGCAGTGAACAGTTTCGCAGAAATAACATCCCCCTCACACCACGCTGTAGTTCGATAGGATTAGAGCTCTGGTTCTGTAATCGGACCAATATAGTGGCGTTTTCGTATAGATACCCTAACACTTCGATTTACCTGTAGTCTACTTGGCACCTTTGGAGAGACTGCAGCACTGCCCAAGTCTCGATCGAATCAAAAGCTTTCTCATAGTCCACGAACGCCAAGTAATGTGGCAAGTTATACTCTTCGGACTTCTGTATAATTTGCCGCAGCGTATGAATGTGATTTATGGTGCTATAGCCTTTTCGGAAACCGGCTTGTTCGGGAGGTTGGAAGTCGTTAAACCAGCTGGCGAGACAATTCGTGATAACTTTTGAAAACAACTTGTAAACATGGCTCAAAAGTGCGTTTGGTCTATAGTTCTTTAAGAGTCTTTAGTGTCGGGTATGTTTGGCTCTGGGATCTTTAGCCAAGATATCAACTGGTGCTAGTGTGGAGTACAACTTTTCATAGAAGCTCTCTATCTCCCTCAAGATTTCAGACCTACTCGAAAGAATGCTACTGTCATCAGTTTTCAACCTCATCAGTTAGTTGTGCCCAATAGAAAGATCTTTTGCGAACACTTGAGAGCCCTGGTTTCGCTCAATAGCCTCTTTAATACGATTTGTATTAAGCCGGCGAAGGTCGCGTGTTACGTGGACTTAGAGATCTACCTATTTAGTTGCCTATAAGGATTGGCATATTCTGAGTCCTGTAGCTTCATCTCGCATCTCTGTTCCATGAGTTAGAGTGTCTTGTCTGAGAGTTTCTTTATTTTGGTACGGTGGGTTTTGAAAAACTTTGACCCTACTGCACGGATTGTATCTACCATCTTGTTGTTTAAATCGTCCACATCTACGGTGTTGTCAAGGGCTTCAAAGCGGTTTTGAAGTTCGAGTTGAGAGCTCTCGAAGTTTTGGACTTGGGCAGGTACTGGTTGGAGCGGAGCTTTATCATTCGTGACCTTTCGAGCTTAACGTTAATATTCAATGTGCCTCGAACAAGTCAGTGATCGCTTCCTGTTTTAACGTTATTGATCACAGAGACATCATTAAATATTTGCTTCTTCGTCGACATGATAACACATTCATCATGTAGAGACCCTCCTTCTCCATGAAATCGATCAACATTTGGCCTCTGGCATTCCGTTGTCCAATTCCAAATTGTCCCAATCTTAGCTCGTCACCGCAACGTTTTCCCAACCTTGCGTTGAAGTCCCCCATCACAACTGTATAGTGAGTTTTGTAGCTATGCATGGCTTTAGAAATATCCTCATACATAGCCTCCACTTTGTCATTTGGGTGGGCCGAGGTCGGTGCGTAAACCTGTATGACATTCAACAAATATCGTTTCGATAATCTGAGTATCAGGTACGCTACCCTATTCGACACACTTCCGACAGTAACCACGTTGTTGACGAGGGTCTTGTGGACGATATACCCAACAAGGACTGTTCATCGCCCTCTTGGTAGTATAGCAAGTACCGGAATTCAGGATTATCGTGTCCTCCCCCTCTTTTCGGACTTCAGATAGCCCAATAATATCCAACTCTGCTAACTTCGCGTCGGTACTCAGTGTGCACGTGTTATATGTTGCCAGGTCGAGTCATCGTTGTTGGTAGCCGGATCGTACCCGGTGATTCTTCGCACCCCTTTGCCTGCCGTTACCGTAGCCGCTACCGTAGCTACTAGATAGCAGTGCTGCCGGGGACTGGGGGCCGTTTCTGTATGCGCTTATTCATTGAGGGGTATTTGCCATAATCACCACGCTTGGCATGCGGGTTGGCGATCACAGTTTGGCCTAGATTTCAGGAAAAGCTGCTGCCCTTCTCCTGCTGGCTATATTCCCTAAGTCGCCTTTTACGACACCTACGGAACGAGATGGGGTGGTGCTAATCTAAGCCGGCGTCCACACGGCATAGCCGGCATCCCCATGGCATATAATTTAAATATATATATATATATATATATATATATATATATATATATATATATATATATATATATATATATATATATATATATATATATATATATATATATATGTAAATTAAGCAAATGTTTAATTAAATTATACTCAACAAATGTAAGTTTTGACTTAGTTGGCAAGTAATACAATGGAGCGCGTCACAGCGCTACGACGGATGTCGGTCTGTCTGTCCCCGTTCTAGTTTAAACTACGGCTTAACGTTCGAGTTTGAGCTAGCTCTATTGAAAGTTGGTTGGTTTTATAAATCACTCATCCTAGGTTTATTTTCTGACTAATAAAATATAGAGAAATAAAAGAATAAATGATAAATAAGATATAGTGAGAGAGATAAAAGATAAATGAAAAGATATTTCGCTTGATCTGTTTTAATATAAAGGGTTTCAAAAGAAGTACGTAATAGGAAGAATTGTAGGTGTTCATTTTGAAAACTACATGGTTCTTATACATGAGCTTGAAAATAGTTATTTATATCTAGTATTACTCTGTTTCTTGTTTATCACAGGGTAGGCTAAGAGAACCTGGTGTCAAAACACTCAAATAAAATATGTGTAGTGGTTGAAACTCACCGTCGCGTAATTTTTAATATTATAATTTTTTTTATCCTCTCACTTCTCCGGCATTGCACAGAGTAGCCAAAGAGAGATGAAGTCACTCTCTAGAATATTTTTTATTCGAATATTTAAATTTCAGAGGAAGAATTGTGCGACCTAATCCCACATTTTGTTAATTAAAACACTGGGGAAGTTAATTTATTGTTAAATATCATTAGCAATACTGTATCGAATCATTGATTCTCATAGCATATTTTTTACTTAAAATCATTTAAAGCATGTGATTTTGTATGAATTTTAAAGTGTTAATCCACACTAAAGAAAAATAAATACTTAAAGAAAACATATATATATATATATATATATATATATATATATATATATATATATATATATATATATATATATATATATATATATATATATATATATATATATATATATATATATATATATATATATATATATATATATATATATATATATATATATATATAAGTATATGACTATTAATTTAATTTATTGAATTTAAAACTGTAAATTATGAATAAGTAAGTAACCCACAGGGTGTTACTGTAACCGCGACGATTACGAGTTCGAATCCATGAAAGTGATAGATTATGTGCCTATATTCAATTGCTCAATTTTTTAAACAGTGACAGCGAGGCTCTACACGCAAATTATTGTAATTCAAAAATATATGAGTATAACGAGTAATATTGCGGTCACTTTTGAATACTAACTTAAATGTTTTTATTATATTTTTGATTTTCTGTTTTGTTTATATAGTTCTTTTTGTGTATACAATAAAGATAAGATAGATAGATACATATCTATCTATCTATCGATGATATTCTTAGTTATTTCAACCAAAATCAACCGAAGTGTGAATCTAACAAGCAACTTCAAAACTACGCCATAAACGCATTGGCCTTTACTAGATAAGAAAGTCATCAAAATCAGGAAGTGAAACATAAAAGTTGTGAAATCCTGTAGATACGAGTAAAATGTATTGTTATATTCCAACGGGGGGGCGCCACCCCGCGCATTGATTCCTGCCCCCAATGCACCCTCGGTGTAAAACAAGAATATATATATATATATATATATATATATATATATATATATATATATATATATATATATATATATATATATATATATATATATATATATATATAAATATATATATATATATATATATATATATATATATATATATATATATATATATATATATATATATATATATATATATATAATATAGTTATAACGATATCTTTTAAAGTTTTAGAGCTTAGCGCTATATTCCGCATATGGCAGGGTAGGCAGAGGAAAGCTAGTGTTGAATTCAACGCCGAAAAGAATATAATTCTTTTCGCTGTGTGGGAATCGAACCCACTGTCAATTTTCAGCCTTCTACACTTAGTAGTTTATCTGTTCATTGTCTGTTAGTAATGAAATATTTATATATATATATATATATATATATATATATATATATATATATATATATATATATATATATATATATATATATATATATATATATATATATATATATATATAAGAAAAAATAAGTGACTAAACGATGGTATCATCTATAAAATTTAGCATTTAAAAGAAAAATCTATATATAAATTGAACAAAACTATGAACAAATATAATAAAGTAGTACATACGAGTACACAATTGCTTTGAGAGCCAACACTATCTGGTACGTATTTATTCAAATACTTTCATCACATCCCTTAGAACGTCCCTTTACGATCTCATCTCAACTTACCGCCCTATTCTTACTATGAATATAAGGATATGAAAAGTATGTTTGTAACTTCAATATTAATTTTTTTTTGCTAATAAAATTTAAGAGCTTGCAAAGTTGAACGAGCTAATCTCGGGAACTACTGGTTCGAATTGTAGTAAAGGAAGGCATATATATATATATATATATATATATATATATATATATATATATATATATATATATATATATATATATATATATGTATATATATATATATATATATATATATATATATATATATATATATATATATATATATATATATATATATATATATATATATATATATATATATATATATATATATATATATATATATATATATATATATTGGCTCTCTAACCGGACGATGCAGAGAACTCGCAGATGTACTCATGAGACGTCGGGTCCAGTGTGCTTTCATTCAGGAAACTCGCTGGAAGGGCAATAAGTCTCGTAACATCGGGCAGGATTACCGCCTTATATACACTGGGTCACCTACGGGCAAAAACGGTGTAGCGGTAGCGCTTTCTGAAGAGCTTCAGAATGGGCTTCTTGAAGTTGACCGTCGCTGCGACCGCTTGATGCGGGTAAAGGTACTGATCGAGGGCGTAATCACAAACTTAATCAGTGCTTATGCTCCCCAGGCGGGTTGTAGCGCGGCTGAAAAGAGACTTTCTGGGAGCAGTGTGAAGAGGTCCTACTCGCTATACCGTCTACCGAAGCAATCTTAGTTGGGGGGGACTTGAACGGTCACGTGGGTAGGGTCGCTGAGGTGTATGAACGTGTTCACGGGGGTATTGGATATGGTCTTCGCAATGCAGAGGGAGAAAATATTCTAAGAACCTGCATTGCGTCTCATCTGGCCATCGTGAACACTTTCTTCCAGAAGAAACCTCAGCACCTTATAACGTATAAGAACGGGTCCCACTCAACTCAAATTGATTATTTGCTGACTAGACGGTGTCATACAGGCAGGGTGACCAACTGTAAGGTCATTCCCGGCGAAAGCCTGACGGCCCAACATCGCCTCCTTGTCATGGACTATAATGTTACCCCGAAAAAGAAAGTAGCCGAGAAACGCAAGCCTAGACTTAAGTGGTGGTTGTTGAATGGGCCGATGCAGACCGACTTCTTGGCGGAGGTGGAGAGTCAGAATCTACTGACTAACACCGAGACCGCTCAGACTGCATGGGATCGAGCTCATTCAGCAATCATTGCGGCGGGCAAGCGAGTTCTTGGTGTTACTAAGGGTGGGCGTGTCATCGACAGGGAGACATGGTGGTGGAATGACCAGGTGCAGGGGGTGATTCAGGAAAAGAAGGCTGCGTTTAAAGAGTGGCAGCATTCCAACTCTCCTGAAGACAGACTGGAGTACATTGCAGCGAAACGGGCCAGCAAAAGAGCTGTAGCCAGAGCCCGCAGAGAAAGTTTGTCGCCATTGTATGATAAACTTGAAACTGTGGAGGGGCAGAAGCTCATATACAAACTGGCTCGTGCTCGAGATAAAGCGACGCAGGATATTACAAAATCTTTGCGTCAGAGATTCTCGGGGCACGTTGCTTTGTAGTCATGCCTCTGTGAAGGAGAGATGGAGAAGCTACATTAAGGAGCTGCTGAACACTCAGCAGTCTTGTAGTCTTCCTCCTGAATTATCTCCTAACCTCGGACTTGTTGCTCCAATAACCCGTGACGAAACTCGTAATTGTCTTCGACGCATGAAGAACGGAAAAGCGGTAGGACCTGACGACATCCCAATCGAGGCGTGGAAATCGTTGGGCTCTCTTGGTGTGCTTATACTTACTGACCTGTTTAACCGTATCTTGAATACTGGAAAGATGCCACATCAGTGGCGGCAGAGCTTTATTATCCCTATTTACAAAGGAAGGGGCAGTGTAAGGGCAAGATTGCGGTAGTTATAGGGGCATTAAGATTATGAGCCACACCATGAAGCTCTTCGAGCGCATGATCGGCCTCAGGCTCCGCCAAGAATGTACTGTCTCTGAGTCTCAGTATGGGTTTCAACCAGGATCAGGCACTATGGATGCCATTTTTGCCCTCAGAACTTTGATGGAGGCTTACAGGGAAAAAAGGAGAGCTCTGCATGTGGCCTTTTTGGACCTGCAGAAGGCCTTTGACTGTGTGCCATGTCAGTGTATCTGGTGGGCATTGCGATCCAAGGGGATCCCTGAAGCCTATATTGAGGTTATCAGAGATATGTACAACGACTCCGCTTCAGTGGTTAGGACCGCTGTTGGCGACACCAAGCCCTTCCCGATTACAGTAGGGGTTCACCAGGGCTCAGCTCTTAGTCCGTTCTTATTCAATGTAGTGCTGGATACTGTCTCGGCTGACATCCAATGCCAGCCTCCGTGGCTGATGATGAATGCCGATGACATAGTACTCATCGATGAGCTTGTGGGAGCCCGGACTCGAGCACCATCAATATCGGGCCTGAGCCAGCCGTTAAGTCGGAGAAGTTCAGGTACCTTGGAGCCGTTATGCATGAGTCTGGAGGCATCGACCACGACATCCATGCCCGTATAAACGCTGCCTGGGCCAAATGGCGGGAGGTCACTGGTGTGGTCTGCGATAGCAGAATACCGCCCAAGCTCAAGGGACTGATATACAAGAGCATTATCCGACCTGTTCTTATATACGGCAGCGAATGTTGGCCAACAATTATCTCGGCACACTCAGGAGCTTCACGTCACGGAGATGAAGATGCCGAGATGGATGTGTGGCGTGACGCGGTCCGACCGCATACGCAACACATTCATTCGAGGTAGTCTTGGGGTCCGTGACGTAGTGGATAAGCTCCAAGAGCGTCGCCTGAGATGGTATGGCCATGTTATGCGCCGATCTGAGAACTATGTCGGAAGGAAGTGCCTTGACATGTCTGTCCCTGGAGTTAGACCACCCGGACGCCCAAGGAAGCGATGGCTGGATGTCGTGACACAAGACATGAGAACCAATAAATTATCCACTGAGGATGTTAAAGACCGTGCAAAGTGGAGTAGGCTCAGTCGGAAGGCAGACCCTGGCAAAAGCCGCTACTAATGCCAAGAAGAAGAAGAAGATATATATATATATATATATATATATATATATATATATATATATATATATATATATATATATATATATATATATATATAATATTATATATTATATATATATATATATATATATATATATATATATATATATATATATATATATATATATATATATATTTATATACCTCAAGGATTTAGAATGTTTTTATGTGTCATACAAAATCTATTATAGTCAAATACACAAAATTAATAAAACAAAAAAGAAGCCAGGTGCTAGTACTATATTGAACGCCAGCATCCTCCACGCTGTAAGGTCAGATATCAAATTCTGTATATAAATGTATGGATAGAAAAATGAATACGCTTCGAAATATTAAAATAGATTATTCTTCTTATAACTCATATATAGCTATCGATGGTTTTTTTAGGCACATATATCAATATTTGTTTATTTTTTATCAGAATTTAGATTTTGCAAGTTTTCTTAATATTATTTATTTTTTATCTGGATTATTGGCTTGGCACCGACTCGACGTTTCGTTTACATTAAAGACAGTGCTTAAACGACTTCAAATTCCAAAATATGTGTACGTTAATCTCGTTGATCAGATTTACGTATATATTAGACGTATATATAGTATAATAGAATATCCTTTATTGCACACGCACAAAACCGATAAATGACGAAATAAAAACATATAAATAGACAGTAGTGGCGCAGAGTCACAACGGCTGTCTGTAAACGCGAAGGTCTGTGCGTTCGATTCCCACTCGGGGAGAATTGATTATTTTCTAACAACAAGGCAAAGCGCGGCGTTGAGCTCCGCCACTCAACACGCAATGCCTCGAAAGGCGGAAAGTAGGGAACGAAGTGACTTAACACTAGATTCTTTCTACCTACGGTATATATATATGTATATATATATATATATATATATATATATATATATATATATATATATATATATATATATATATATATATATATATATATATATATATATATATATATATATATATATATATATATATATACACTACATTCTTCAACTATAGAACGCATTTTAATATTTTCAACAATATTAATACATTATTATTAATACATTATTATATACTAGCAGCAACATATTCTATATAACCTCAGACCATGATTCAAATTTAATTTAGTTATGCATCTAAAATTTGGTTGGTGAGTGGAAAGCGGAGAGCCTTGAAACTAATTCTCTCTGCCACGTTTACTTAATCATAAAAAAGTGACTCAAACATGTCATGACTTACTACATAAACTTATTATCAATGAATAAAATAGTAAAAAAAAGTCCTGATAACAAAACACATGACAGCCCCGGAAATGCGTGAAGTAAACATAATCATATGGTACACTACCATATTATACACAAGACGAGGTTGAAGCGAACGAAGCGATGAAGGAACTTCAGCACGCGCCGCCACGTGTAGCGCATCTGTGCTGTGTAAACACGGGAAAAACAACCTTTTATAAATTTTTTTGGGTTCCGTACATCAATTGATAAATATGGAACCTTACCTTTATGACTTGGGGTTATAGTGTTGAAATTACTATATAATAAATCGAGGTCTTTAGCTATATACCTCACTATTGACGTACTGAAAAAATCAAATTTCTAATTCAGCGCAATTCTTTGCCGCATTTTATATGAAATTCGGCTCATGATCGAAACCTATACAGTGCTTCAAGTTCGCTTAGAAATCCCAAAAATTGGAATTTTATTGGTATATTGTGTAGTTCCTAAAATAACTGCCGCAAATTTATGTTTTTCAACATATAAATAAACTTATTAACGCTCGTACTTGACCCATACTTTATTTTCTATTAGCAAAGTAGGAACTGGAAGCCCTGGAACAGTACTATAAGAGTTGCGTGGTACTCTTATTTTGCTTATAAAGTTGATATGGAAATTATGTATTACTAGAACGAAGGAGTTCTTCCAGGAGTTGAATGCTATCCCAGCAAACTCTGCTATATGCGAAACTGAAAAAAAGAAGCCTCTTTATAAGTTATAAATGTAAGAAACATATGCATATATAAATAAATAAATATATAAGTAATAATATTGAAGATCCAAGTAGGCACAGGTTCAAAACCAGCTACTTTCAAATTTCCATACATTTACAAAAATATAAAACGATAATTTTCAAGATTCCAATATAAAAGGTGACGAGCCCCTGTCCCATATGGTAGCATAAACAATGAGTGCAATTGTGACTGCTCGATGGGATGTTGCATTACCAATTATCATAGTATTCATTATGTCTACGCTCGAAATAACTTTTCTTATCCGTTATTTGAATAGTTTAATATAATATTAATTTTATTTTTATTATAATCGAAAATTAGGTCAAACCTGTTTCCACCTTCACATTTAATTATTTTTATTATTTTACTGTTACATATAACACAATTATGATGGTAACTTTTATAATCAAAGTACCCATCACGTTGACAATTTTTTTTCTGAATCACAAATCTTAATATATAGCTGATTTTTAAGTGTATAACTGTCGCAGTTTGTCTACCAGAGAGAAAATAATAATCCTTTTCTGGTTAGGGCTAGAACCCACGACCATGCTCGTACAAGCGATGGTCTGATGCGTTTCCAATCCGGAACAATGGGGCTAATGTTATAAATCTATTAATTCTTATTTTATGAACCTATAATCTCTTTTATCGCTTTAAATTACTTGTTGGCTATATTGACTAATGTACAGAGCAAAACCTTGCTTCGATAACGTTTGCCAAAGCAGCATTTCCTTATTTTATGTTATATGTTTGTGAATATTTATGTATTTGTAATAAGTAAGTATTTAGTATATATTATAGTTCCATATTTGTATATATCAAGTTTTATTTATGTGTGACATATAATTAATTATATATGTATTTCTAATTATAGAATAGAATAATTTGTACTATATTCTTACCCGCTGCTTAAAAACTCATCCACTACCATAGGTTGGCTGGAAGAGATCTCTTATAGGGATAAGTCCACCTTTATGTACTACTTTTTCTTTTTTTATGTTGTTACGCTTATGTTTTTTTTAGTACAATAAAGAATATTAAGTATTATCGATCTTCGTTGAGATCCATGAGATTTTATTTCAAATCATGAGAGTTTATTCCTTCTAACAACTTTTACTGAGGTACCTTTTTATTATATTTTATAGTTTAGGTAATTTATCGGGCATGGGGGTGGGGGGGGAGGGGGGATGCTAGAGTTTTATATATCAATTTCAATGTTATCACTTATCACGCATGACTGACATTGTCTATGGGAATCATTTTTGTTACAGCGCGGTTTCTATATTTCACATAGTATTCCTGGACATTAAAGATTTTTATGGGAGATTAAACAACAAAATTTTTATTCAAAACCGTCCACTAGATCCGAAGACGTGCGTGTACAAACATCCCAAACCGAAAGCCAAAAATTTAAAAATTCATAAACGATATATAGAATCTGTTACAATATACTATTATATTCTATAAGCATTTTTACATTTTTTTTAATATTCAATAAAAAATAGAAATAAATAAAAATAAAATAATATTTTATTTTTATTAGAACATAAACAAAAGTAGTCATAATTTGTGTTAAGTACAGATACATTTCTTTTTCTCTTAATTATTAAGGTATTTATTTATTTATTTCTCCCTCTCTCACCGGAAAACTCCCTCTCTGGTAAAACCTCCACCAGTTACATCATTTGCCATTTTGGAAACAAAATATATCAAAATTAGTATAGTCAACCATGTACTCGTATATATACCAGCACATAAAGGCGAGAGTGTTCAATTGCGCAGGCGCAGGAACAAAGCGCTAATTGTGATTGTGTAGGCAAGGCCGTTTTAATCAAAGCCTCGGGGATTATTATCTCAGTACTGCGGATTAAAAATACTGTGTTCTTTCTTTTATTTTTAAGTCTGATTTTAATGAACAATATTTTTTAGCTGACCTAGTCTGTCTATGTATAGCAGGCGTATTAACTGGTTTTTTTTGGTTTTTGGTGGTGATTTTTTTGTAGCAGATTTATAATTTTAACATTAATTTCTAAAGACATGAAGTATATATAGATTATATATAAAAGCATATATAAATGGAGGTAGCGGGATTTGATATCGCGCCTCTTGGGAACAGTTAATTTTTAATCGTTAATGTTTTTTCTATAAAAATGGTTTTCTTTCCTTAGTGTGTCTTAGAAGGAAGGAGAGGAAAACTTAAAATTAATATAAACTTTAACATTTTTTTCAAGTTAATTTTATTTCCGTTTGTTAATACAAGTATCAAATTTACAACTTAATGCAAAAAAATATTTTATATTAATATTATTTACGTTACATTCTTGGTAGTACGTGGAGAAGACGTCTTGGAAGGGTTCAAAGCTTCAAGCATATAGTGTATGTATGTGGAGAAGACGTTGTGGTCTTACAAATGTAATCACAAAATATTTTGGGGTACAAATTTCCAGTATTTTAACCATATGACATGAACATCGCTTCACAGAAACTTTAGCATACAAATTCCAACGTCGAGAAGACATCGTTACAATTTTTTTCAAAATAGTTAAATAATATATATTTTTTTGTCTTATTGTATGTTTAATATATATTTAATTAATTTGTACTAATATTTTAGAGCTTAAGAGTTTTTTTTTTTTGCGTTTGATATTCCGTTTAATGAGGAAAGGACTGTAAGCTATTATATCACGTATAGTCTACGGTTAGGTCGTTCCCTTAGAATTAATGAATAGATTTTTTAATTTTTTATAGCTTCACATAGCAGAGTAGTCAGAGGGAACAGTAGGCTCAAGGAACCTAGTGTTAAGATTCTCCGTTCCCCGCTTTCCTCCTTTCGAGGCATTGCGTGGCAGAATTCAACGCCGCGCTTTTGAGTGTACGCAATAAATTGATAATATTGAAAAAACTTATGTGAAACTTTCAAATCTGACTGTACCCGTTCCTTTTGATGTATGTGCGGAACAACACTATAAAGATAGGAGCGATGAATCATAATTTATTCATAACTAACAATAGTACCCGACTTTGGTTCGTAATTTTTTTTATCGGAATATAAAGCAGACTTCGGCTGACTCTCCAAAAGACAGTGTCGAAGATACTGGAGGAAGATTACGTAAAAAGCATGAGGACGACCTCCCGAAGGGCATGTGTAAAGAGGTTAAAGACAGTAGACGAGGCGAAATGAGGTATGCAGGAATTACAGCGCTTGGCACTCAGTACTCTCTCTCTCTCCCTCTCTCTCTCTCTCTATATATATATATATATATATATATATATATATATATATATATATATATATATATATATATATATATATATATATATATATATATATATATATATACCTTGAAAATATTTGAAACGTAAAAGGCCTATAAACAAGTCCAAGCAATACGATAATGTTGCACCAAATCGAATTGATAGCGAACACTTTAATACGCTAAGTGGCATTTGAGTTAGTACTAATTGTATTTTATCGTTTAGATTAATCACAGTATATCAATTTGTGCCCTGAGAACTATTTATCCTCGATAATTAGAAATACCATATATAATTGTATAATAGTACATTGAATTGCTTGAATATGAGCGATAGTTACGGGTTTGAATCCCACGACAATTGTCGGCTAGCCGGAACATAGATGAGAATCGATTCATACTAAAACTGCTTAAGACCGAAAAACTCCAACTCTAATTACACTACAAATAAGCAATCTGGTTTCCTTGACAACAATGACACAGACGCCAAAAGTCTCTCGTGAACCATACAAGAGATAAAAAAAATCCCCTTAAGGGAAATATTTAAATTTAAAAATAATTAATCTGATTTTCTAATTTGTCATTGTCATTGACTAATTAGAAAACCATGTTTGATTATATTTAAATTACTTTAATATTTCGCTTTGGCAAGACTTAGTGCGGCGTTGAGTTCCGCTTCTAGGTCTCAAATTCAGTGGAAAGTAGATAACGTAGTGTCTCGACACCATCTTCTCTTCCTTTATTTGATTTTGCGAAAAAAAGCGTGTAGTCGATATTGCAATTTAGATTCACTGAGCTCTTAAATTTTAAGCCCTTAGCAAAACATTGGTTTTACATTTTATATGCTTAAATCGAATGTAAATCAATATGTCTGTTTGTCACCGGATTTCTTATTGCTTTAAGATATGAGAAACATTTACATTACACGTGGAAACTTAAGTGATTATTTTAGTTCAGTGTAAATTTTCAAGAATGTTTAAAATCGGGACATTTATGTACTCGAAGGTAATCAGTCTTTAAATGTACAACAACTTTTTAACTAAAAAGATAATTTTTTGTTCTAATACTGACTTGAGTTTTATTCAAAAAGTATAGTAGTATAATATATAGCCAATAACATATTATTATTTTTATATAAAAATATATAACTACTTGTGCATTTTTTTATACTATGCCTTTTCCATGTAATGCTATTTATGTTGAGGCCATTGTCATAGTGGAACAGCTTCTTTGCAGGACAGGTTGCAAAGGCGACGGTTGTAAGTTTGATCCCCAACTGGGGAAATTATAATTTTCATTTATATGCTCCAGTAGACAAATTGCAACGTTGCAAAAATGTAGAGTCATCAAAAATGTATTGTTACAAAGTATTTATAACATTGCATCTGCCAAAAATTTCGCCGAAATATATTTTTGTAATGCTTATTGTAGTATTTAATTATATATAAGGTGTCTCTTTTAATTGGCACTATTATTAGAAACAAAAGTTTTTGTTTTAAAAGATTTGCTTATTGATTTTAGCTTTATTTTATTTTATTTTCCTTACTAATAGTCATAATATACAGAAGAAGATTTTCTACTAGATAAATTGTAACGTAGTCAACGTTACAATCATTTTTGATAGAAAGCAGAGAACGAAATGGCTTATTAGTAGTTTTCCTGTGACTGTCCTCCTATTTGCGGGAAATTTGAAGCACCAAATATATACACATATGATCCGTACGATCGCATCAATACTGGTAAATGGTGTCACAGAAAAGCCCACAAGGCTGATCGTGGATGAGGCCTTAATGAACCATTTTGGGGCGATCGTAATGGCAGCCTTATTACCTTATCGTGATCGGTGAGATTAAACAACTGCCCTTCATCGATAGATTAAACCTCTTCCAAATGCACTGTATAGTCCAAACCTCGTAATGACCATCACTCAAGAGCTTGCAAGATCATATAGATGTCTATTGACTGACTTACGCGCTCAACGAGGGTTACGATGGAATCTATTCGGCCCAACTCATGACTCGCTCCTTGAGAAGATTGAGATAAACGGGTGCTGCCATTCCAACAGACTCCCCCAACACTCTATATCTGGTCCATACGCAAGCAGAAAAAGCGGACCTAACCAGGAGAGGATATGGAAGGGGGAAAACTCGAAACATCCTAACTATCAACGAGGCCCAGGGATTAACATACGAGTCCGTAGTGATCATCCAAACAAAGATCATCAAGAGTGTCATAAACGACAGTATATCCCACGCTGTTGTCGCAATAACAAGACACACCAAAGGATGTATTTACTACTCTGACACCGAAGAAGATGCTACCGGCAGGTTCATTCGTCAGGCAAACGAAAGTTCCATGACTGATATCGAACACAACATCAAACTGCTATTTCCGATAGAGACGAGGACGCAATAAAGTCGCTAACAAGGTACCTGGAAACGAAAAAAACAACAACGACGACAACAGCTGAATATATTGTCGACGACAACTGTCGGCCAATCGGAATATAGCGAATCGATTCACACTAAAACCGCTTAAGACCGAAAACCTCTAACTATTATAATACAAATAAGAAAACCAGAACAACAATGGCCCGGACGCCAAAAGTCTGTGGTTAACAAAAACTATATACAATAAAAAAATGAAATAAAAAATACATATATGATTGTAAAACAATTGAGTGAAAACTGGCAGGATACGATGTCTGGGAACATTTTTTTGGATTAAAATCGGCGTTGGATTCCTACTTTAAGCCCAAAAAATATATATACAAAAGTTGCAAATAGATAAATTTTGTAAACAGAGCTATTGCAGCTTTGTTAATGATGTTATTGTGTATTAGCTGCATTGATGAGACGGTGCATGCTCGTTGGGCCGTACACAATATAGTGCTGCCCTCGACGCTGTTATACGAAAGCAAAACGTGTATATTACAGGAGAAAAATAAAAGAAAGATGAATATTATGGAGATGCGATCTCTTCGGAGGATAAATGGAGTCAGTTTAACTGAGTGAATTCGCAACAAAGAGATACACAGCCTTCACAGAGATACTTGCCATTCTCAGGTACTAGAGAAAATTTCACGGTGAGAATGAGGAAGAACGTGCTCAGTTTGTTGGTTTATGCACTGTTTGTGCATTTTGGAGGGCATTTATGAAAAGGTTAATGACAGTGAAAGGGCGGTCCGCAGTGTCTTTAACACCTAACTCTATCTTATATATATCTTATGAAAGGCAGAATGGCTCCTCTATCCTGTGTATATGTGGGTTGGTAGAGGATAGGAAATTTCTCTTTCTTTTTTCCATCCAAATTTCGGAACATTGTGTTCCGGAACTCAACGCCCCGCTTTGATAATTCCTGATAAGCACATACTTATCAGGTACAATAGATATGTGAACTTGGACGCTCAATTAGTACCAATAATACGGGCCTTGAGGTTAAACTAATTATTTAAAGGATATACGCTTCCGTTTGATCGTAATTATTGTCTTTGATGTACAGTAGGCAACCGATATCCACTAGACGTGTCAACTGAAGAGTGTACGACGGAGGTCATTTGAGCACCTATTGTCGTTTAATTGAAATAATCGTTGCTTGAACCCAACGCCGCACTTCGCCTTGTTGCCAGAGCGAAGAAAATGAAGATAATTCATTCTCCCCGAGTGGAAATCGAACCCCCAGACCATCGCCCTTACAGGTAGACACCGTGCCTCTACGCCACGACGGTCCTCAACCTAATTTGCTTAATAATTAATAATTAATTATCCGATACCATATATATATATATATATATATATATATATATATATATATATATATATATATATATATATATATATATATATATATATATATATATATATATATATATAATATATATATATATATATACATCATATAAATATGGCAGAATGCATTCCACATTGTACGTATGTATATAATTATGTATTGAACGGTTAGACAGTTATCCTTGAGTTATTCTAAAATGTCTAAATTTCACTACATTATTTAAATATTCTTTATTTGCATTCGGAATATTCTTCTGGGATCCTCTATGCGAATGAACGCGAGCACTCATGCAGTTAAATGCAAAAATGTAGAGTCAACAAAAAAATGCATTGTTACGAACTATTTATAACAATGTGTATTTGAAAAAATTTGGCTGAAATATGTTTTTGTAATGCTTATTATAGTATTCAATTATTTATAATAGTCTTTTTTTTTAATTTATGATAAAAAAAAATTATTCAAACAGATTTATTTTTTTATTTTAGCTTTATAATATTTTAATATCCTAGTTATAACTATAAAGAAGAAGATTCTCATTTTCCAATCGATTTCACTTTAATCACTTATCATCCTGATGATATATGGAGATATATCGACATATATCATCCAGATAGCGTATAGTATAATATTCCACCTTTTAGAGTATATAATGTACAATATATAGTCAACGGGGAAACAATTTGAATATGTTCTAATTAAATCTTTACTACTATTACTACTTTCAGTAGGCATCGAACCCACGTCTCATTTGTATAGAACGACAAAACAAAGCCATATATTGTATTTTGGCTTGTTAGACCAAATATACATACATACATACATAGTTTCTCGCTTTATCCCTAGCGGTGTCAGAGAGAATAGAGCGCCAAACACTGCGGTCCCTGCATACCTCTTTCGCCTCGTCCACTCTCATTAACCTCTTCATACATGATCTCCGGAGCGTCCTCACGCTACTTCATTCACTTGTTCTATTAAGGTTCCATACACAAAAATCTTGCATTTCGTCTTCGTCACTTTCAAATACTAGAACCTTTGCCTTACTTACATTCAGGCTTAGATAATTATTTTCACACCTATCTATCAGTATGGTGACCAATGCCTACAACTCGCATTCTGATGATGCTATAAGCACACTAAATATAGTATATGCATATTTATTTCGCTTCTTTTAAACTTAATTCCATATGCAAAAGCGATTGTATCGACTTTTCACGATTAATTTGATTGCTAGCTTCTAGAATTTGTCTATGAAATTATGCCCGTGTATATAATATAGATGAGCCGCCCGGAAGGAGGCTGACAGAGTTTAAATCTTAGTTTATTGAA
>JAXRJS010000083.1:4000000-4070000 GCA_037127375.1 Dione juno | reverse complement strand
ATAAAAAAAACCATACAACTTCTATAGATTGACTACATTTGTTCTATGACGAATTTACGTCAGCTGATTTTAATATTAATTGTTGAAGCCTTTTTATGCAGAGCGTTTAACTTGTGAAAGAGTTTTCAGAAGATTAACTCCGAACCTGGTTTAATTATTATTATTTGTTTTTGAGGACAGCGGAGGTTCTTTTACCTTGATGTTCTTGCCTTGCCTTGCGTAAAGCGTTTGCCAATTTTATATCCCAATGGGGACTAAAAGTTGAATATAGAAGAAACCAACGATGTTATGGAAAAATTTACAGATAAACCATAGGATATCCTATCCCATGGTAGGGTGTAGCAAATGTATGCAACTTTTTTTTTTTAATTTTCATTGTATGATTGTTCTCTAAAGTACTGTCACTGTACAGTGTATAGTATACAAATAACATAACATCAATACTCTTTATTTCAAACCCAATAGCAATTATGTTTTTAACAGACAATTTCAGACAATTTGAAAATGTGAAACGCTTTTATCACTATAACTGATGTCTTCCAGGCATAGCATGTTGGAAAAGTACAGTAATTTACGATAATTTAAACAAGAAACCTATAACCAAACCTTAGTAGGAGAATATCGACTGTAAAGAAAAGATGTGAAAGAGAAAAAAAAGATGTGCCAGTCCGGATTGCAAAATTATTTTTTATTAGATAGTCCGCTTATATGTGTAGGCTATGAGCTATAGGCTATGAGCTATAGGCTATGAGCTATAGGCTATACGGAAGATGTACGTTATATTGGTTCATTGTATCTGTGGTTAGAGTTAGCAGTTACTTATACAATTTTATAAAATTAAAATTTTTATAAATTTAACCGCAAGAGCGAAGCGAATGCGTGTAAAAGCGAATGCG
The DNA here is from genome assembly GCA_037127375.1 of Dione juno. Classification (NCBI taxonomy): domain Eukaryota; kingdom Metazoa; phylum Arthropoda; class Insecta; order Lepidoptera; family Nymphalidae; genus Dione; species Dione juno. The sequence goes on along the minus strand of JAXRJS010000083.1, from coordinate 4,069,104 downwards.
TCTAATATACGATAAAAGTACTGACCCCATGGTTAAGTGGCTTAGGGTTCGTTGTGGACACAAGTAAACCCTCTTACACAGCAATAAAGTAAAATCCAACGTCGTGTTAGAACATAACACTTAAGTTATACTCTGTATAAAACATCGTCCCAAATGTACGCCTCGCAAAGTATGGCCGCTATTTTCATTAGCGTCATAAAATTGTGCCTTGGAATTTCGTTATTAAAATTCTTTATTCAAATAATTAATTAATGCACTTAGTTTTAACAATAAGTGTCTAGTAGTAGACAGACTAGTCTAGTAGTAGTAGACAGAGGGAAGCTAGTGATACAACTCTCCGTTCTCCACTTTGCGCCCACTTTTGATATATTGCGTGATGAGTGACGGAAATCAACACCGCGCTTTTTCTTGTCATTCAAGCGAGAAAAATGAAATAAAAAAATATCCCCGAGTGGAAATCGAACCCACGTTACGCCGTTGAACCATGACGTTCTCAATTAAAAGTGTTTAGATAAAGGGTGGAATGTGAACGCAGTCGTATAGCCTACTTGTTAAAATGTCAAATTAGATCCCAGAGATGCTGTATCAGATTTTGCTATATTCTAAACAACATATGTGAAATTCAAAACATACCGGTCAAGTGCGACTTCGATTCTCGTACCGACGGTTCCGTACCGATATCAACATTGTAGATCAACGGAATATACAACTTGTATTGTATTGTATTGTATTGTATTATCACAAACGTAAATTTGCATACCCATGCATGTTAAATATAAGTTTGCGACATAAATCTTATGAATTAGTTTTTTGTGATTGTTAAATTGATTTTATAGGTAAGTCTACATATAAATTAAAATTTTACGGATTCTATACTTTGTACTGTGAATTTTTATTTTTTGCCAAATTGCAAGGCGAAGAATGTTTCTAGGCCAACGAGACGTACTACAATCAATTCCGAGTACGCTGCGAAAGTCTAAATATTCGACACAAATGAAGCTAACAGTTGTAGCGTTTATCTTTGGATTGTGTTGACTTAGAAGTTTGATATTTTCTGCTTAATCTGTAGACTTGATTAATTTTTTAATTTCAGTCTCATACATAACTCATAAAAAATAGATGGACAGACATACAGCCCAACAGAAAGATGTCCATCTGTAACAAAGTGACCCTAAAGAAAGTGAAATAAGAATTTTATGTTTAAGGCAGATAACTCTAAAAGTGAATAATATATTGATACTTTTTAGTAACTGACATTTTCTTTATTTAGAAAATCAAATATAAATATAGTAGGGGAATACCTCGGTTGACCTTTGAGAACACAGTATAGATGATACTGGGGGAAGGTCACGTAAAAGGCACGAGGAATCCCCGGAGGACAATTATGAATGGGTTAATGACAGAAGTATTCAGGAACCGAAGCGTTTGCCTCCGTACCTTCTGGCTACACCGAAAGTGATAACAGAATAGAACAAATTTGCTTTTAATTTGCTTTGCACACACATAAAATGATAATCTAGACAAAAGCATAGAGTCATAAAATGTTTGACAAAGCGATCTCAGTGTTTCAACCAATCTCTAAACAGACAACCTAAATGAAACTTGTAGCTACAAAGTATGTAAATATTTAACTGTAAAGGCTATTGGATTCGATCGAATCGTTCGTAATTCATTCTTTTTATTATCTCGCTCAAAACACGATAAAGTGCAGCGTTGAATTCCGCCACTCAAATCTCTCAGTGTCTCGAATGTAATTGGAAAATGTTAAACGGAGTGTATTGACACTACACTTCACTTCACATCTGTCTGCCTTCACAACCGTGCACAGTGTATAGAAGCTCATCGTAATCCATTGCAGAGAGAAGAGAGCTTGTTAAATCACTACGTTTTCCGTTTGGAAATATTATTCAAATATCGAACGTTGTACGAATGTAAGTCGACTCGCACTTAGCCGTGTTATTTTAGCTGAGCGTAGGCCATGTGGCGTATTAACGGCCTTACATCAAAGAACAAAAGAATCAACTTTATGAACAAGGTAAAAATAAAACGTGTTACGGGGTGTTCTTATTATGGTATACTTACTGAATAATTTTATTTGATAGATTGATTTGCGTCGCCAAAACTTAATGGGTTCAAATCATATTGATGGTATTTGTTTATTGTTTATGATATATATATATATATATTATATATATATATATATATATATATATATATATATATATATATATATATATATATATATATATATATATATAGATATATATATATATATATATATATATATAAATAAAGGAAAATTAGGATATTAGGATTGATACACTCCGTTTCCCATTTTTTACCTACTTTTTGATACAATGGCGGAATTCAATATCGCCATTTGTTCTGTTACCATAGCGAGGACATGAAAAAAAATTACTTTTAATATTTTGATATTAAAAGTAATTTTTACAAAAAACAAATATTGATTTTTCAAAAAAATTACTTTTAACATATCAAATCAATAATTGATTTTTTCAATTAACTTTATCTAACAGATATTTTACAAAACGTAATAAAATATTTAGATTTCATCCTTTAAAATAAAAATAATGTATATAATAATAAAAATTATAAAATACTATTATTATTTATGTTTTCCACCGATTCACATGAAACAAAATTATCTATTTATAAATAAAAAAAATGTTACCTCCAACTTTTGATATTTAAGAACACGCTGTACATATCCCGTCGGGCCCCAATATTATACGCTGCCAAAACCGGGCACTGAACTCTGGACATCTGGTGGTTGCGCACGCGCCGCCCCGCGCCGCCCCGCGCCGTCTCCATCATCGCATATCATTTGCTTGCGATTAGATTTCGTGCCAATACATCAATTTGAGCACGTCAATTATAAATGATACTCGTATAATGGCTAATGTGGCGGTGTATTTTGTATTCCTCTCAACTCCTCCTTACCCTCTCTCAACTTTTCGACTCCACTTCCACTGAATTTGGGAGGGAACGTGTAGGTACTTTGTGTCTAACCCGCTATATGCAGGATTTAGCGTGAAACTATGTAAGAAGCAACTTCAAATTAACAAATACATACATAAATACATATCTACACGTATACATACATTCCTAGCGGGGTAGCCCGGGGAAAAGAACAGAGCGCCTCGGTCCCAGCATACTCTTTCGCCTCGTGAACTGTCATGCTTTTTAGGTGATCTTCTTATAACAATGATATTGTATTACTATAGATTATATAATTTATATTCATTATATAGAATATAACATATCTTTATTATAAGCATCTAAAAATCGGCCAAGTCCTATATACTCGTATGATGAAATGTATACAGGATGGAGTTCTCTCGGGTAGGCGGGTTTGGCTTGATATCTCGACAATTTTGAGAAAATCTATATCAGACGGACAAACAGACAGACTGAATGATGTGTCGTTATTATGAAGTAGGGAATCATTATAATGGTCACATCTAGACTGACTAACTTCATTTTGTAGTCGATTATTAGGTCAGCCGCAGAGATTCACCAGTAGCTCTTGATATCCGACCACTGACATCTATCTTGTGGAATCAACTGCGATGTAAAGATTTGCTATTAAAATTACAAAGATAATGTACTGAAGTCATATATTTTAATAAATTATCACAAGAAAAGATTATAAATTCATTAGTGGGGAACGGATTCAATCTGCCTACCCTGCCTCGTGCATGGAGCTAAAAAAAACTTTATAGGTATTTGTAATTAATTTCATACAAAAGTATTGTAAAAGTCCAAGGACGTTTTCTGGTTCCATAACATCGGACATTTTACAGTTTCCATTAGGCGTGGGTACAAATCCCGCTGAGTTCAAACTTTTATATGTTTTCATTGAGTATTTAAGAAAATCTTTTGTTAAATTATATTACAACATACGACAGGCACTGAGCGTACTCTTCAAAGACTGAAAAATGTACGCATTATAATTGATGGAGTAGGTAAAAATACGACCAGTTTAACAATCTTGATCATTAAATTAATGGGACAGTAATAAAATAGTTCTCTCACAAACAGAAAACAGGGCACAGGGGCTAGGCTTAGGATACACTGTTTCAGCCCAGATTGATATGTTGCGTGTCAACATTGCGGTACTTAACGCCGGATATTGTTATCATTACTTGTTTTAGACATAGAAATAAATTTTAAAACTTTTCTCCTTGTATTTTTATATATGCGTTATTCTCAGCAGAACTGCCCTCTGAACCGGTGGTAGCGACATATTCATTCAATGATACAAAAGTGGTTGTAAAAGTCTAGAATAATTTGAATTTGAATTAACAATCATAATGGTAGAGTATAATAGAAACATCATACATTGTTAACTATACGCTGAATGCCCCTCTTAGCAGGATATGCAGAGAGAAGGTCTAGTGTCAAGACACTCCAAATTCACAATTATCCCGTTTACAGTCAGATATTGTGGCCTCTGCTATGATGACCTTCATAACAAATTAAACTTAATCGCTTGAAATGCAAATATATATAAATATAACAAATATATACTAGCTTTACCTAAGAACCTAGTACCTAGAAATTACTAATAGTTGTGTGTATGGTTAAGTGCCCAAGTCGACCACAGATACAAAAGATTAATTAGAAACTATTAACCTTAAAGAAATATCTAACACAAAAGTATATTTCTATTCGATCCAGTAGTACCTGAGTTTAGTGCGTACAAACAAACAAACTCTTGAGCTTTATAATATTAATACAGATTTGTTATCAAATTTCTAAAACAACCAACAGGCATCTAAATTAAAACGGCAAAACACGCAAAAGTAAACACCGTGATTCATTTAATACTTAAAATCTGCCTAATATACAATCGTTCGTCTGGGAATCTACCAGATGTTGCTGTTATAAGAGTTAAATACTATTAGTTGCGTCATACTGGATCTGTTCACTTTTTGTTCGTGATTATATTTTGGTAAGTAGTTCGTATTTTCTACAAAAGGTTAAGAGAACGCGTTGAAAAGTTAAGTGACGCTACTCTACGCTTTACGAGGCTTAATATTTTAAATATTTCCAACGATGAAGCAAGAAATGATAAAATATAGTAGTTTTTCATTGTTTAGTATCCATGCTTGGCACACCGATCGCCGTGCCCATCGCGGAGCTCAGAGCCTGGGTCTTGTGACCAAAGTGTGATCTTTGACAAAGGCTTAACTGGTCCAAGCTTTTTTGTACTGCAATTTGAACAAACGACAATTATGTGTACGTGAAACACGTCACAAATACACATTTGTAAGCTTGGACTAACTTCGCTTCAAATTCATCTCGAGATCTATTTGGATTTAACTGTGTATAAACATCATTTACATAATTTGGCGAAAATATCAAAGTCCTGTATACAATATGTGGCGCGTGCAAGAATTTGGCTGTATTCAAAATTTCATTCGTGAATAAGCCTAACATTCTCACTTAGAGTAACATCCTTATGTTACGCTGTATGGTATCGAGGACCTTACTCCATTAGAATTTTAAGTTTAAGCTGTTCAAAAAAGAATATAAAAATATTCTATATTCAATTTTGTGTTACAAGCACTTTCGAAGTCAATTAATAATAATATAATAATAAATATGATAATGTCGCGTTTTTTTTTCATAATATTTTGTTTATATAGCAATATAATACAATAAGGAAAAGTAACTGAAAACTTATTAAAATATTCAAACGTAGCAAGCGCCATTTTTTATAGAAACCAGGTCACCAGTACAAATATATACTAATATAATTCCACACGTTGTGTGTAACTGGGTCGTAAGTGTATTTGAAATTTTATGCTTTAAGTACATTTAACAGCGGGACGCTCGTTGAAGAAAACAAATGGGTGACTTATTTGATGTGAAACGGTGAATTGGTTTTGACAGAATTTGATTTTACTTTGTCTTAGAGAATGAAAATAAATCTAAATGTCAATACATGACTGACTAAAAATTATGATTTGACCTATTCTTTATCTTTACATTAGCTCCAGCTAATCCTCTGCCCTGAGTATAGAATGGTAGGGAGATTATCAAAGATGTTTTTTTCAATTCCGCTGTATAATTTAGACTTGACGTCAATATTGCAATCTGTGATTCTGGAACACATTCTTATCTTTATACACATATATAGATATAGAACTCTTCTGTGAGTGAATGAATGACTGACAATGTATAGTCAAAACTACGGAGTGTTGAAACCAGAAGTATGGGTATGGTCTATGGGGAGTGGATTTAAATTGGGAACTACTGCTCGTATAATATATATATATATATATATATATATATATATATATATATATATATATATATAATATATATATATATATTATATATATATATATATATATATATATATATATATATATATATATATATATATATATATATATATATATATATATATATATATATATATATATATATATATATATATATATATATATATATAAAAGAAGCACTGAATAAAATTGATCCCCAAAGTCCTGCACTCCAGGAACCCATATTTTACATACATTAGATATAAAATTACCATACTCGTATGTATATTGTATATGTTACGGTGCAGAATGAATAAAACAATTTTTTGTGCCTTTGTTGCCACTCGATATTAACATTAATTTCGCGAATGATTTCCTCAAATGTAGATGAGTTATATGTTAGATATATGATAGAGTTGAGTATGAGTATGAGTTATATGATAGAGTTTTCAAGTAATACAAAAATAAATTTTTGTAACATATAAATTATAATATATATATAAATATCTTTATTAATCAATTTCTCTATACATAATCTTCTTAGCTTTCGTCATAACGTCATTCGTCGTTTCGTCATTTCGACAAATTGCAGCGTTTAGTTCTTTCACAAAAAACGTCTCCAAAATGCGATTAAAAAAGATGAATGCGGTGATTAGCTTTCTGGAAAGCTTAACAATAAGCTTTATATCTACTGTGCTATAAGCGAGATATGTGTAAAAAAATGAATATAATTATATCTTATTTCACAATGACCTGACCTGACCTCATAATGGAGGAGCCATGGCATATTTTTGTTTGCCTAACAATAGTTGAGTTGTGATATATAGTTGTTTCTATTAATTATTTACCATAATTAATTATGGTAAATAATTAATAGAATGTGACATAATGTAGAGTGACTGACCACTTTGCTCTCTCCGACTACTTTACAGAAAACATTGACCAATACAGCGTGCTGGATGGATAACTTCAGTTTTACTAGGATTTATACACCTAGTTTCGCCATTTAAAAAATCTCCAAATTAATTGTAAAGCTTTGAATATTTTATAAGCTTTATAGACATACACAGTCAGACTTCCTAACCGTAATTTTGTGGTAATAAAAATCAGGCAAACGTGGGTCAAATAGGCCATTCGGACCCGAAATAAACATGTAGGGTTAAGAGCTTTTTCGCAAATAAAATATGCCAACGATTCCTGTCCATTGTTATAAACTGCGCGGTTACTGGAGCTTTCAAATTATAAAATATTTGAAAATTATTTTAAATTTGAATTAAAACACTCAGACGGCAATTATTTATTATTTCTCATATTAAAAGCATTTAATAACTTTTAACTTTATGTTAAGTCTTTAAGTAGTATAACGATACAAACGATATGGAAATGGATATATATATATATATATATATATATATATATATATATATATATATATATATATTATATATATATATATATATATATATATATATATATTTATATATATATATATATATATATATATATATATATATATATATATATATATATATATATATATATATGTATATATATATATATATATATATATATATATATATATATATATATATATATATATATATATATATATATATATATATAGGCCAACGCCCATACCACGTTGAACACACCGGTTCTCGTCCGATCACCGAAGTTAAGCAACGTCGGGCGCGTTCAGTACTTGGATGGGTGACCGCCTGGGAACACCGCGTGGCGTTGGCATCTCAGGGTGTTTAAGCCAATTATCTGTCCGATATTTGGTTTCCGGCATACGGGTACGCGACCCCGGGACCTCGAGCCACCACTTTCATAACCCGATCCAATCCATGTAAGTGGTGTCCCTCCCCTATATTCCAAGTCTTTCTGCCTCTTATTCCCTTTCCTTTCCTGGTTTCTCCCAGTAATGGGTTTGGAGGTCAGATGGCAATCGCTCCACAAAAAACCACTTCGCCACTCATATGGACCGATTGGTCTTAGTCGGAAGGCAGACCCTGGCAAAAAGCCGGGACTAATGCCAGGAAGAAGAAGAAGAAGATATATATATATATATATATATATATATATATATATATATATATATATATATATATATATATATATATATATATATATATATGTATATATATATATATATATATATATATATATATATATATATATATATATATATATATATATATATATATATATATATATATATATATATATATATATATATATATATATATCTATATATTATATATATATATATATATATATATCTATATATAATATATATATATATATCTATATATATATATATATATATCTATATATATCTATATATATGTATGTATATACTAAAATATAAAAAATAGCACTGAATAAAATTGATCCCCAAAGTCCATATGATATGGAAATGGTACGTTAGCAAAATTTCGCTCAGCATGTTTAGCACTATATATACATTAACATTTAAAATGAAACCTCCATTGGGAAGTTTAAGAAATCAGATGCTACAGATACAGTCCTCATGAACGAAGCTGCCGACACCAACTAGTACGTATAATAAATATAACAAACTAAATCTAATACAACATCATAACAAATGAAAGCGTAGCATTCACATCACACCCAAGGGCCCTAAAATATCAATTGCTTTCAAAATAACACTGGAAATGTCAAAATATAAATGCTAAATCGCGACATTTCAGCGTAAATCCTTCCACGGTCGGATGACTACCCTCCATCGTCTGGACACGATTGTTTCGCATAATAGAGAAATTTTGTTAACACCCTCCTCTGCCTTTTCGTTTGAATTAATGAGGTCACCTTCTATTGTTGGTGATAACTGATAACGATACAGCTACTTCGCTCGCTTCCTGTTTTAATTAAGAGGAAAAATTCGAATTGGGCAGCTTATTGTGATTGAGTTTTTAAGTTGAATTTGTCTTAGAGATTAGGTAGGCTTTTTCTTTTTTAGGATATGCATAGATATAATTAATGATAAGAGATCGTAGAGGAGCAACCTGAGAGGATTTTTTTTTAATTATCATGAAAATGGATAAATACACGAGATTACATAAATATGGATTTTTTTTAGCTCAAGCTGTGTCCCACACATAGCCTGCTATGGTAGTGTAGGTATGTAGGCAGAGGGAACCGGACACAGAAAGAATAAATATAAATTATAATTATTATATATAATATATATATATATATATATATATATATATATATATATATATATATATATATATATATATATATATTACTTTAATTTATATATAAGTATTTATAATTTATATTTATATTTTAGTGTTAAGACCCTCCATGCCCCACTTTTTGCCCCACGCCATTGGACGCATTGTGCGTTGAGTGCCGGAACTCAACGCTGCGCTTTGCCTTGTGCCAGAGGGAAAATGTTAAAATAATCCATTCTCTCCGAGTAGGAGTCGAACAGGTAGACGCTGTGCATTTGTATTTTATTTGAAATTTTTATATTTATTATCCGAATAATTTATAAAATATGTGAAATTATACGGTCTAGAGTTATACGGGTAGAGAATTTAGTTTTAGTTACATACATAATAATAAATCTTATTTTTTTGCGTAAATATTTAACCGTAAGTTTAAATTTCTGAATTTTTAAGTTCCCTTAAGAATCTCAAGTTTAAATTTTAAATTATTTTTTTTTTACTATATTAATTTATAAATTAATTAAAACTTTTTTGGATTCTACATAATTTTTTTTTCACATAAGCCCACAAAGAGCTAAGTCCCTATACAATGTTGTTTATCTAATTTATATTTATAACACTTTAGCGTGTAACACTTTATATTTATTAAATAATTCAATTAAATATATAGGATTAGTAAAAAGGTTTCATTTGCATATTATAGCCGTACAATAATGTAACACATAGGTATCACATATTTAAATAATCTAGTATTTGCTATTAATATTATGCTCATACGACTTTTATATATGAAATATCTAGATTTTGGAGGTGATTTAAAAAAAAAATGTTGAGCAGAATGTGGAAAACGGAGTGTCCTATCACTAGGTTCACTATGTTTACTCTGCTATATGCGGGATACAGTGTGATGCTATTTAGATTATTGTCATTATCTAGATTATTTTATGTCTATGTAAATGGATTATTTTTTTTCTTTATTTTAGCTTCACGCTGTATAACGCAAGGATCGTCACAGAAAGATCTGAAATGAATTTCTTTATGCTTCAATCACTATTAAGGTACATAATCCAATTGGCATTTTGTATGAGATCTGTGTTTACATGGAAGTGCTTTCTCCTGATACTCTTAATACTAAATATACCATTGTCCATTAAGAAGAGAACGTAGTGTCAAAAGTCTTTTAATATTATACTACATTTGGTCTTAACGTCGCATTTTACAGTAAATTTGTTCCTTTCCCCCAAATGAGAATCAAACCCACACCAATCTCGTGTACAATCTAGATGCTAAACAAACGTGCATCGTAAATAGCGTATTAAATGTCGGCTCGTGATACAGCTTCCAAACAAGCCCGGACCGTTTCATGTGGCTTATACTTTTAATAGTATTCTTAGTTTAATGGGTCTCGATTACGAATAAACGTTAAGTGTATATAGATCATTACATTTTTGATTGCTCTCATGAGGCGTTTGTTATAAATTTGTGGAGGAGAAATTTCCTATGTAAAATATTCCGTGGAAAAAATTTTTTCTTCCATATATAACGGGGTTCATTGAAGGGGGTAAAACGCTGCGTTGAGTTCCGCCGCTCAACACGCAATGTCTCGAAAGGCGGAAAGTGGGACAGAGTGTCTTAACACTAGGTTCCTTCAACCTACGGTTCCCTCTGCCTGCCCTGCCATGTGAAAAATATAGTGACCATTTTTTTATTATTATTTGTAACTATATCAATTCCACTGTTATACAGCTAAAACACACAGATGTCACCGCTACTTTCTTTTGATCACGAAGCAGAGCTACAGAGCAAAACTAGTACTATATAGTATAATTTGATGAGTTTACTATATAGTTTAGTTATAATTTGAATAATATTAACTACAGTTTAATAGTTTAGATTTTTATGAATAAAAGGTTGCCTATAAGACGTCATTTAAGGTGATAAAGCCACCTCTGCACTGTACTGTGTATTACATAATTTTATAACGACTTTTTCATTTGATTTGATTTAAAATAACTTGGCAATCGAAATTCTATTTTAAATTTAACGTTGCCTTCAAACGTATTATTAGGTTCGTTAAATACAAAATAGCTAAAGGAATACTGTTTCCCGCACTTTACGTCATTAATCGCGGCCATTTTGTGGTGCGATAAAATGGCGGAGATTGGACGATCTTGTTTCTCATTTTATGTGATTCAATTATATTGAATACGCATAGTAGTACTATTATTATAAGTATTTATTGTATTTTGATCGTGTTACTTGTAGTCGGTCCCTCATGTCTGAGGATCGTGGTCAGCATCGGGATAGCATCTGGGATAGGAGCAGATGATCTGCCTCCACCTCTCCGCTCCGTATAGAGTTTGGACGATGATGACTCCTTGATTTGGTCGGTCCATGACGTTATAGTTAATTTTGAAACTTTATAATGGAAGAAATCTCCTTATAAAGATACTCCTAGCTACCAGAGTAGTAGCTAGCTACTACTCTGCAATTCAGTAAATTTAAGTTATCTGTGACTCATTTAATTCGAGGCTATGATGACAACAGCAAACACTCGTTATAGGTTCGATTCCCACTTGGGGAGTGAATGGATTATTTTGATTTCATAGCTATGGTAGCACGACAAAAAGTTGAGTTCCAATACTTAAGTGAAGTCAAGAGAAGTCTAGGAGTAGTCTATTTTTTAAATTGGTATTGAAAGCTAACAAAATTTACTTGTTTTACGTAAATTGATTAATTTAAATTTAAATTATATTTCCATAGTGTGACGGAAAATGTTTAAGAATAACGGTTTAGACAAGGTAGTATCACTATTAGATAGAATCTTTCGATCAGAAAAGACAAAAGACCTTCGTCAAAATCTAATCCTAGGGGGATTTTGTAATTTTGATCTTCCAATTGAACAATTTAAAGTAGATGTTAAAAATGTATTATTAGAGAAAGCATATTATTCTATTAATATGCCAAGAATATTACAATGATGGTTGTGCCAGGTATTAAATGCTATTGATGCTCCTTCGGGAAGCTTGCTTGATATTGTAAATAATATACAACTGCTCTTCTTTTTCACCGGCTCTACTCAGCAGCACCTGCCCTCCGAGCTGGTGGTAGCATCCTGTAGGACTGACACTACAATCTAAATTGACAGTTCAAGAGTGCTTGTAATGGCCTTATTGAATAATTAATATTTTGATTTTTGATTTTGAATGACTTTGTCCTAATTGTTTTCAGTTCCAGTCAAACTTCCAGTATGACCTCATCACGTTTTAAGGAATTTTATATTATTACTATCACAGAAGATTTATATATAATATTAATTTGATGGAATAGATAGGTATGTTTTATTGGCTAATAAATTGTTTCCAGTAATTGTTTTAGTAAATTAAATATACAGAAGGTTGTGCTCTTAGTGCTCTTACCTGCAGCTTCACCTCCATGATCAATTAGAAATAACTAAAAGCTGTATATAACATCAACGGAGCATCAAAAGCATTCAATTCCAGGCACAACTATCATTGTAATATTCTTGGCATATTAATAGAATAATATGCTTTCTCTAATAATACATTTTTAACATTTACTTTAAATTGTTCAATTGGAATATCTGAAATCCCCCGGGGAATTCCCCAGAGTAGGGGGGTAAACCCTATGTATAACTATCACACACGCTGACAAACATACATACATACATACATACACATTACATATACTAGGCCAGCCAGTCGTCACAAAATTATCTTTTTATTGTAATTCTATTCTGTTAAACGGTCTGAATATTGTGCGCCCTTTCCTTTCCGTCATTAGCCGCGGCCATCTTTGTGTCGCGTCATCGCGGAGTTATAGCCGATCGTAAAACACGCCGAAATTAACAAAAGGTTTGGCAGCTGACGGATTTTAAATATAAAGTTATGATGAAAACTGCACGATCGGGTATCGGGCTAAGTTTAAATATAAATAGCCTATATATAATACCTACCTACCTGATTACCAACCTACCTACCTTATAAAACTATAGGTATGACATTAAACATTAAACATTTTAGGTAAATTTACTCAAATGCAAAATATATATATGCATAATGTATTAGACAAATATTTGGCGTACTGTCGTGTCGCCCGTATCATCTTGCTAGGGCATTTACAGGGTAGTAAGGGGGTGTCAAAAAAAAAAACACCCATCCACCTACATATAAAAAATGTATTCATTTTCGAGGTTTTATTCGATTGGTTTCGACCAACTGGTGAAGGTAGAAATAAACAGCGGTATATGACCTATAGCTATACCTATACCTATAGCTATACCTATACCTATAGCTATACCTATACCTATATACCCTGGTCTAGACCAGTAGGAATCGTAGTACTGAATTGAGGAAGTTCCGATGATAAACCTACTAAACTGAAACGTGAAGATAAACTTCCGAAGGTATACTATATTACATATTTAAAATTGAGATTGTGCTTGTGGGTTCAAATCCATCCATTTATTCTTTACCTATTTTTGCTCTGCCAGTCGATACTCGAAATCGGATTTTTTTAATAGTTTTTAATTAGTGAAGAAACAAAGAATTTTTTTATTAAAGTCAAAATTATTAAGCTTGCCATATCTTAGACCGTCTCTGACACGATGTGCATAGGATTGATTTCAAAAATGAGAAGTAAAAAAAAGTTATCCATTTTATTGATTGGATAGACGAAGTACGTGTCGTGTGAAGTATGTCCTCAGACTCTTCTGAGGACATACTTGGACCCTCTGGTCCAAATAGATTCTTTGATTCAAGCCTACATATTCGTCTGTTCTGTATGCCTTGTGTGTCAGGTAAAATTATAGATATAAATAATTTTAGAATTAAGGCTTACGTCCAGGACGTAAAAACTTTCTATAGAAAACTTGTCAAATATAAAAAAAACTATATCACCCTAAAAACATGCTAAAAATTCATACAACTCTAGTAAGTAAGTAGTAACTTTCACATGAACACTTACCTACTATATATACATTTACATTACGTATAGGATAGACTCCTGCCAGTACATGGTGTAAGTGGGCTAATGACAGACTGTAAAACAATGGTGTCCGCGCTATGACCCCGTGACCGGGTCAATGGCCCCACCCGACCTATTGTAGCTAGGGGGTCCATTCGTACCTCACTATTTGGGAATAATTCCATTCCTTGTTTTTATATATAAGTTTGACTTTCTACAGTTCATTCATGTGTCTTGTAACTCGTTTGTTTGCGTTTATTACAACATGTATCTATCTATCTATCTAATATCTATCTATCAAATATATTGGGGTTCTGTAGTAGAATGTTTGTCAAATGTCACATATTATTTATTTTGAAAGGATAAGGATTACACTGTTGAAATACTTTACAATTGATGTATAAAAATATAAAATTAAGAAGGACTATTCTTCTTAGTGCCCCTTTATACTTCCTAAGGGATCTATATAGCATATTACAGTATATTATGTATAGATATATATATATATATATATATATATATATATATATATATATATATATATATATATATATATATATATATATATGTATATATATATATATATATATATATATATATATATATATATATATATATATATATATATATATATATATATATACATATATATACATATATTTCTGCTGTTTTTTTAAAAAACAAAAAATAAAAAGAAGTTAATTAATTATGTTTATATATAAAAAAAAAAAACGTTTCCATATGCAGCACGTACAAACGTTACCTCTGATTACTGCAAATTATAAATTACAAAAATTGTTACATTCTTGTAGTTAATGTACGACTTAATGTAATCCTTATATTTCTACGCATCTCTATTTTCGAGCCAATTTTAGAGACATTTAAGGTTTAGTAGTCAGAGCGAGCGAACAAAATAAAAAAAAAAAAATAATACTACTTGTGGGGATCGATCTCAAAACCGTCGCCATTCCAGTCAGACATTGACGCAGCGCCACGACGGCCTCGCTTTGTATTTTATTGATCAAAGTTAACCTAATATTTATATACAGAACAAAGGGAATTTACGGTAGTGTAAATTTATTTCTATTATTAATATAGGTCGAATACCGTTCGAAAGAAGCAAGGCAGTATTTATGAGACTCGGTTCATTTTAGTTGTGATGTAAATTTGACATTGTTTTTTTTTTAAATTTCCTGGAAACTTCTACCCTCTTTGTCCTTCTTTACAGACCACGAAAAGACGGTATGTGCTGTATATCAGCACGCATCCTCTCAAAAATCGGGTGTAAAAATAAAAAATAGTGTTTTAGCACTAGGTTCTGTATATCTACCACCCATGGGGATATAGCGTAAAGCTACAAAAATATAAGAACTTTATAACTTTAATTATAAGTATACACTTTATCACTTTAATTGTATATTTTTTTTTAATTTTTACAGGAGAACATAACAGGGTAGGCAGAGGCAGGGAACTTACTGTTAAGACATTTTCCATCCCGTTTTCCATCTTTCCAGATATTTCGTGTTATGTGGCGGAGCTCAACGTCGCGTTAAGTCTTGTTACCATATTAAACTATCTAAGCATATTTTAAATACATTATTTAAAAATTCTCTTTCTATTATTAGGATTTCGTAACCAAAAAAAGAACTTCCACACAGATTCCTGTGCTTTATTTTATATCAAAACCTTTTATACATCTAATGTTGTCAAAAATATTTTAAATAAATAATGATTTGCCTATGACACTACCTGTCCATTAAAACTGTCATAAAATCATCAAATTAAATGATAAGAATTATAAAAAAAGCACAAAACAAGCTAGAAAATAATTTAAGAGATAATAAACTTATCCTACAACTACAAAAAATGTCGGTCACCATAGAAGCCGGTGAAAAACATGCTCCATTAATTTAAAACTTTATCGAATCCGGGCGTTTTTGGGCGAAATTAAAACAATGAACGCTTACCGACTCGCGGTGAAAGTATATTCTAATTGATGGCCTATTATGATGGTAAATATCGTTCGGAAATAGAAAAACCGCTTCCGTGTTACACCGTCAGTGGTAAATGGTGCATTTGTAATAAATGCTACTTAGTTATTGTAGGTTTTAAAATTAAATGGAGGCTCCGTGGTAATAAAGCTTAGGGAGAGATAACTCCGTGTAAGACACTCCGTTCTCCGTTTTTCGAGACTTAAGGTGTTAAACACCGGAACTCAACGCCGCGCTTTGTCTTGTAATCTTTTTTCTCCAAGTGGGATGTGAACCCATGACACCGCGTATCAGCCATACTGCCTGATGCCCAGGAACTGGGCCATGTGGCTTGAAGGTAACAAGTTCAAATTAATATTATATGCATTTCATATTAAATATATTTGAGATCGACTTATAACGGATAAATTAACATACGATTTGTATATTGTAGTTCTTAATTAATCTTTATTTAATACTATAGAGCTGTACTTTTTTTAGTTAAGCTCATAAATGTAAGGAAATACTGGTTTGAAATTAAAACATATTTCCTTTGCATTGGATAGTCCATTTATATAGGCTATAGGCTATAGGCTATATTACATTACTTTAATTGTTTCTAGCTAATCTGGCTCACTGCATGTTAAAGCTAATACATAATCTATAATATAATGAATTTTAGAAAATAATTAATATCGTTGTTCAATTTATTTGGAAAAATATTTCTGGATAATAATAAATTTTTGTATTTATTAAGTTATTTTATAACGACGAAGATTTGCAACTAGTGATGTTTTATTTGTTTCAATATTAATTTCTTTATTTTTTTAAGCTGTAACAGTAGATACTGGCGAAATGTCATTAAGCAAATGATTGTATGTAGAACACGTACAAATTAGTTTATTTTTTTCATATAATTATCTCTAATGAGACCATTATTTTCCAGGAAAACATTTTGTTCTTTAAACGACGCTTATTTATTACAAATTTTGATAACAGCCTCATTTAGTATTCTTAATTTACTTTTATTTTTTTCAATAATTCATATTCATTCAATAATCTCATTACCAAAGTAGAGTAAATGAAGTATTTCATTTCCTCTAGTGGGAATCAAACCCCCAACAGTGGTGTTCACAATCAGACGCTGAGCTTCTGCGCCATAGATTATTTATTTTTTATTATAATATTACAATATTGAATAATGGTCTTAATTAAAAAAAAATGTTTTGTATAGTCCATTAAATGAGGAGGGCTGTAGCTTTGTAATAAAGCCTATAATAGCCTATAGGCTATATTTAAATGTGACCCACTTGAACAACAGCCATAGTAACATCGGGCATGTCAACTTGTAGCTACTTCCATTAGACTAAATGTGCAAAAAAAAAAAACAATATATATATACACTGTATCATAATTTTTCTAATGTAGATCTAAAACTACAGTCTTCATCTACAATCGTATTTATATTGGTATATTTCTTTTAGTGTTTTTATCGTTTAGTATGAATTTTTCTAATCCTACATATCCTAGACATTGTGAGACTCGCATTGAGTGCTTTTACTGATTCTTATAAAATCAAATAAAACTTGTGCCAAGATAAGAAACCTTGAAACTATAATATAACAATTTAAATCGTATTGCTTTCCAATAAGGTCTTAATTCAAGTGGTTATTACGGTAAGGACTTTTTCCTGTAAAATACTTTCGCTATGCCTTGTGCTATATTTTGTTTGAGCTTTTGTTATATTGTAAGGGAAATCATAGTCTATATACTATTATAGTTTTATGACCATAAGATGACAAAATCTAATTCCATACTTTAAAAAAAAGCGTAGTTTTGTATAGAAAGGTTATTTTAAATTTACGCATGTATATATCCCACTTTGTGAACATACAAGTTATTTTTAAAGGTAGTGAATAATAGATCGCAGTATGACAGTAAAAGCCGATTCCAACGTCACATATAACAAAAGATATTAAAAATAACCATTCTTCTAATTCAGAATTGAACCCACTATCATCGCATATATTCAGGTCCTTTCAAAACGCTGACATTTAATAAACAAGCAACTTAACTTTGCGAATCAATGTACTGGCTGGCTGCCTGGCTGTACACGATGTAAGTTGTGGATTAGTCCCCTGGGGGTTAATTATTTAACAATGAAATTCCCCACTTTTGTAAAACATAACGCGGCGTTAAGCTCTGCAACTCAATTTAATGTCCTCAATTTGAGCAGAAAGGAGAAAGAAGAGGAGAAAGAAGTGCACAGTAGGATTTTTCTGTCTACCAAAATTTGTGGAATAACGTGTGAAGTTAAAAAATTATAGCTCTATATGTGAAGTACATGGAAGGCTTTATAATTGATATTCTATGAGGGACGCTGTATGTTTTGAAATTTGATTCCTACCATTAAAATCTTAGAGTCTTTTTGATAAAAGCTCCTGTGGAATGCAAAAGTTGATTTAGGGCTCACAATGTATGGCGAAAGGAATCTTGATTCGATATCTCGTCAAGGATAACACTTTTTTATTATTTGTGCTAAAGCTGGTAAATATTTTTGAATACGTTTTATTATCAAGTTTGTATTTAATAGGAATGTATTATATTATTAAATTAATAAAATAACATTTAATTTGGCATTTTTGATAGGAATAGCGTTGGTGGTTTATGGTTTCAAGGCTCATTTAAAGAGACACCGAGGTTTACGGAAGGTTTACCTTCGAGGTTTAACTTCAGTACTCGTAGCCCTGGCCAATAGCGTTCGGAGAAGGAGCTTCCTGAGGTTTTACTTGGTATTATGGAAGGTCTACATCTGCCAGTCTTTGAGTACCACAAGTTAAGTAATCACTTGGGCGGTGTAACCGTATAAGAATATATTTTTTATGAGAAAACGCTGTTATTATTATATTTACAATGTATGCCACCGAATCAGATAAAATATTTACGATTTTTTGGTACATTCAACTCGTGTACATAATTTAGTGCGTGATTTAAAAAAAAAAACAATTAAAAAAATATTCGTTCTATTTTACTAAGAACTAGGTACGAGTTATTATGCTATTATTGGAATTTACATATGTACGAGTACATGTCCAAATAAAGAAGAGGCCATCTCGGCGCAGTGGGAGACTGTCTGACTGTAAAACGAAATGGTTGTGGGTTTAAGACGCGGGGGAATAACGATGTACCATATCCCTGCTCTGTAAAGACAAACTGTGATGTAGAGTACCATCACTTAAAAATCAATATTTCAAATTCAGTTAGCACGCGAAGCTTCCAGTGCCTTGAACTCGCCTATGTACAGGATACAGTATGAAGATAAAAATATCAGTCAAGTACAAATAATACTCGCATTACGAGGGTTCTGTACTAATTTCTACTACACGTAAAGTTGACAAACTTAGATCCGCTGTCGTATGCACCTATTTTGTACGAAATGAACTACACGTTTAAGTTTGTAAATCGATATATTAATCGATATATATCGAATAAATTCAAATATTCGGAATTTTTTCTATATTTCTATTATCTTTCCTATAGCTCTAACAACAGCACACACACAACCCTACAACCCTAAAAATCATTTAAAGTTAAAATTTTTTTTAAAAAAGTTTAAAAAAATGAATACACCTTGCAATTTTTTTCTATTCATAAATTTTATAGGTATCTGTTACTGGAGCGAGTAGATGCACCGGATATTGTCTAACAAGAGAAGTGATAATAATTTTAAAAAACAACATTGAAAAGCTCGGCGTGTTTTTACTGATTACATTAATTTAAGTTCGAATTCCACGCGACATTCTCCATTCTGGAGACTATCGTGGTGGAATAGAATAGTGGCTGTAAACGCCACAGTTATAGGTTCAATCTCCACTCGTGAAAAAATAATTATATCATTAACTCGCTCTGGTAACAATACAAAGACATTCAAAACAAATGTCACAATGTCTCAAAAATTGGGCAGAAAGTGTGTAACGGAGTGTGTTAGCACTAAGTTTCATGTGTCCACCCTGCTATATGCGTATGAATGAATATCCTCGGTCTGCTAACAAAAGAGAGTTTTGTTTCCGCCAACGCCCAACGAGTCTTAATGAACCGAAAACGAAGACAAAGTTAACTTAACACTTAATCCTCTCACCTTCTTTAAAATTTAAAATGCGTAAAAATAGATATAAGATATAAGATTTTATAAGAAAAAATTATAAGCCTAGGCAAAAGTGCTCAAACCAACATTGTAGCCTTTTTTTAAACATCTTGACGTCTTAAGCACACTTTACTCTGTCGTGCACGAGATAAAAAACTAAAAATCGTGACACCCCTATCGCTAGTGTGTGATAGCCCTAACAATTACTCTATTATAATCAAATTTCAACTCTATATTTAGGGCATAGGAGCTATTTTCACATATTATATGATTTTTTCTTTAGACAAAGAAATTTTAACTTTATTATTATTAGTGTTAAGGTTTATTTCTAGTTTGTACTAAAAAAAATATTTACCCTAGGATGGGAATGCACGATTTTATTGAACTTGCCTTTCCACTTTCGCAGTTAAATATAATTCATTTTAAAACCTGGCTTTTGAACTTAGATGCTCTAACTGTGTATGAATTACCTAACCTAGGCTAACGTTTATTGTTCTGTAATTTAGGTATCAAAAAACTTAACTCAGGTGGAAAGCGGAGAACGGAGTGTCTTGTCACTATATTCTCTTCGCTTCGCTTCCGATAAAGCGTTGCGCTGAAAAGGAAGGCTCTATATGTAGGCTAAAAGGCTATGTTGGTAAATGCCTGGCTGTATAAACGTTATGGTAACTCTTCTCTTTTATGTGTTTTTAGAATCATTATGCGTCATTAACTCACAGTTTATAAACCGTTTAAAGAAAATCTTGAAACGGTGTTTCGATCCACCTCATTGCGTCCGATTTACTTGAAAATTTGCAAAATGAATGAACTTGCAAATGATGAAAGATCCGAGGACAATAATTGTATGCATGAACAAATTAAAGACCTTTTTTGAATTACAATTTTACAAGATAATAGCAAATAGTTTTGAATTAAAAATTAAATAAATTAGTTTCAAACTATATCCCGCACATAGCAGGGTATGCCTTTCGAGGCATTGCGTGTTGAGTGGCGGAACTCTACGCCGCGCTTTTGCCTTGTTACCAGAGCGAAGAAAATGAAAATCATCCATTCTCCCCGAGTGGGAATCGAACCCACAAACCGTCACGCTTACACAGGCAGAGGCTATTCCTCTGTGCCACGACGGTCCTCTAAAAAATAGTTTTAATTACACTTAAAAAGTATTTAAATTTATTTTGTTATAAAGTATATGATGATGATGACGACGATCAGATAAAAGAGAGCTTAATCTGAACTTAATCACTCAACATATAATATATATTAAGCTGCCACATCTACCCTTTTGAATAGTAAGTCTTTATCTTCATAACACCGAAGAGCTAGTGACGTCACCGTCTTATCAACTTTTAACGTGTTTAATAGAAATTAAATTTTAATTTGACAGAAACCTCTGGTTGGATTTGATCTCATAATAATGATATGTAATTAGACAATTATCCTTTGAAATAAAGTGACCTAACTGAAAATTTATATAATTTGCGATATTTGTAATATCGCAAATGTTACAATAAAAAATCTATTTTGTAAATATACGCAACGCATTTTTAGAGTTAGATCATGTTTGTTTTGAGAGCTTTGCTAAACTTCCACACACGCCGACGTAAACTTTTAAAAAAGCTGTAAAATTAATAAGAAATTAAACGAACTCAAAGGTGAGTGCTCGAGCCTTTCAATCAATATATTCTTAGATCCCTTCAAAGTCCTAGCACTAAAACACATGGCTATCTCGACTTGTATCGCCGTTAGAAAACATAAAATAAGATTTTTTTGAAAATAAGCTCAAAACACTTAAGCTTAAGGTTAATTTTTAATTATCACATAATACTGATATAGTATTTGCGTTTTGAATTAGGCGATTAAATTTCTAACTTATTGTTCAAGACATAAGGTTCTATTTAGGTTTATAAAATGATAATGACATTTGTCAATCGATTTTAAGCTTTATAATAAACAGTTACGATGGGTTTTTAAGTGACAATAATCTATTTACGTTCAAATAGTGGGGGGATCTATGTGTAAATCAATCGATCGATACGCAAGCGATCGCGCCTGCTGCCGATCAAAATCTGTTATTTTGAGAATATTTAAGGCGAGACTGTTTTCTAAAAGTTTTTTTTTAATTTTACAAGGTGCTAACGAGGATATTACATCAAGAACAAATAAGCACGTTCTAAGGTGGTTACAGCCTGTTGAGAACGATGAAAGAATGGTAAAGAAGATATATGATGCAAGAGTCAGTTGCAAGAGAGGTAGGAGGAGATTTCAGTTGACCTTCGAGAAGAGGTCGAAGAGGAACGACATGTATGAGGAGGTCAGTGACTGTGATATTCTGGACCCGTAGAATTTGGCACTGTGCTCCCAATAAAAACCTCCCAAAGAATAAAAGCTATTTATATTCTATATAAAAATCGACACGTAACAGATATAGCTAGAACGTAATAAATAAAGATCGACTGTCCGATTAGACTAAATTATTGAAAATACCAAGGCCGAGATAAACCGCTATTTAGAAATAACCGATGATTATCAGTTAGTTATTACAATCAAATACCCTAGTTGAGTATTCAATTTTATTATAAACTTTTTTTAGCAATTGACTCGTTTTGGCATCGACAAGCCTTCGGCGATGCAGATTCGGGCTGAGATTCACGATATTAATTTGCAATCAGAATATATAATTAAATTGAAAATATGTTTAAGGAGCTTTAGCGTTAAAGTTTTGAAGTATCGGGAAATCCTGCTCCATTACCTTACAAGGATTTCAGTGTTCCATGCCGCGGAATTACGGCTGTGCATTATATGTCACTCTCGCAGTAACGGATGAGTTTTATATATTATATAGATTAGTTCTAAAAAATTTTGCCCAGTTAAGTGTGAATGGAATAGCAAATTGTGTACCCACAATAATGATGTTATTACCATAACATCATTATTTACCAAATAATGATGTTATTACCATAACATCATTATTTGGCGGTACTTTATATATTTAGAAGTGTGAAGTTGAAAGGAAACTGAATTTCAAAAATTCCATAATTAAAATTAAAATATTTTATTATTTTTTTTTAAAGCTATTCCACACTAAGGAAATGGAAACAAAAATATTTACAGATAAAACATAAAATTTCGACAGTAGCGGTATACGTTCTCATCAAGCTACCTCGAAATGCTTGTTATATCCCGCTACTTTCGTCATCTTCATATGTTTTTTCCAAAGTATTTCTCTGTGCTAATTCCAAAGCTGCTTAAAAACTTTATGTTTTGATGTGAATACTAGCTAGCTAACTTAGCCGCTTCATTAAACTGAATTGCGTTCGCTCGATATGTTATACGAAATCTCAATGTACATGTTCAGTATAATCGTATTTGCTCTAATATAAATTGCTTTTTCTGTAACAAAAGTAGCTCAGTTACTCCTTATGACATCAGCTACCTGTCATTGAAAGTTATTGTGGTATATTTACCGTATATACTCGTATATTCAAATTTATGTAGTAAAAAGCTTAGGTTATATTAATATTACAAACAGACACCCCAATTTTATTAATTAGTATAAATGAGTATTTGCACCTGCAACTATAGGGTGCAGTAGACACTTGTCAACTGCATCACAGTAGCGTCACGTGTATGAAAGTAAAGTTTACATACAAAATTTCAGCCTTGTACGCTCAGTACCTTCGGCTAAGCGTTAAGCGACTCAATAACCGAGGGAAAGTAGATGAATGTATGCAATGAGTGCATTTAAAAATAACCTCTTTAAAGTGTTTAATATCGTATATTTTTGATTAACCATTTATTTTCATTTAGCCCGAAATTTTGATCACTTTGCATTAGTTGGCAATAATCAAAACCAAAGATCTTATTACTTTCTCTTCTGTTTGCCAGTTGAATACAATTCACTTTACCAATGTCCTCTACGAAGAAAGAGTAGTGTTTTATTAAATATATATAATTAACATGGAAGACTACTAGTTAGTAATAACTGTATCGGGCTCGTAAGAAAAAATAAAGAAAGTAAATAAAACTTCACAAGAGAGTAATATACCACTACCAGTGCGTATAAAAATACAAAAATAGAAAAAAAAGCTTATATTATATAACTGCCACTTAAGCTCACGTGTAGCGCAGGGTTGCTGGCCACTTTACGTTACAGAAAGCCATTGGTATATAAAAATAGCGCGAAAATGATTACAAGAGGTACGTAAAGGTTTCGGACGCGCCTACTAAATATATATATTGCATGTTATGCTAATTTTCAGGCACAGAAAATCTTGTGTTTACACTCCGTTTACTACTTTCCACTTAAATTCAAGAAAATTTGAAGCAGAACTCAACGTCACGCTTTTTCTTGAAAATGAAAATAATTTAGATATAAACGCAATGTCTGGAAAGGCCTAAAGGTGGAAAGCGGGAAACGGAGAGTCTTGACACTAGGTTCCCTCTGCCTACCCTGCTATATACAGCGTGAAGCTAAAAAGAAAAACAAAATAAAGAGATAATCTCGTATACGAGTATAATCTCGAGTAGTAAGTACTTTAGGTACGCTTAAAAAAATTGAATTGCTAAGATAATTTATCATATGTTAAATGTATATGTATTATATTATGTTAGTAGAATATTAAAGATTATAATTTAAAAAAATAGCTATCTTCAAATAGTCCACGGGAACGCTATACTACAGACATACATAAATCTACTTATAATATGTCCGATGCGTATAAACCACCTGGGAACCAAAGTAACAGCTTTCAATTAAAATTTTATAAAATATTAGCTTTTAAGTATACAGATACAGTAAGTTGTATCGAAACAATGTACCTGATGTAATATGACTTTTTTTTTCAAGTCACATCATAAGCTCCTGAGATTAGTAAGTTAACCCAAATAAGCTTTTTAACAGGTCGCCAGCAAAATTTCGCATTTATTGAACACATTTTTTATTTGTTCAATCGTAACTATTTAATCAACTGCGATCAAGAATTATCTTTAAATTTTTCAAAATTTTTTATATATAGCTATCGTAATATAATAGCTGGTACAAAAATTGCTAATGCTAATATATATATATATATATATATATATATATATATATATATATATATATATATATATATATATATATATATATATATATATATATATATATATATATATATATATATATATATATATATATATATATATATATATATATAGATATATAGTAGATAGTACATATAGTACAGATACAGCCAAAACCTTTCATCGTCAGTCTGTAAATTGTTTCAATAGGAAACCATTTTAAATTATATTAAATTGGCACTTTATTGAATTGTATCGAGAGGTTATCAGAACACATCGTGTCGTTATTTCACGAGGAGCTTTATGCTTAGGAGCTTTGATCTGTATCGCAACATGGACCACTGTGCGAGTGTTTTAGAATTAAATTAATGCTAGCCTATTGTTATATAGAGCGTCTGACTGTAAACGACGGCTGTGGGTTCGATTCCCGTGAGGGGGAGAATGAATTATTACATTTCCTAGCTCTGGTGATAAGACAAATTGCGGCATTGAGTTCCGCTGCGAGTGAAGTTATTTGTTTATTTATTTTAAATTTGTATATTGAGTAAATAATAATTATTTTATAATTTTTTTATTGAGATGACTGTGGGTTTTAATCTCATTTCGGGAGAACGAGTTATTTTTATTTCCTTGCTCCGTAAAGACCAAGTGCGACGATGAGTCCGACGATCCGACGATCCGAAAGTTTGTATGATGGATATTTGTTCCGGTTCCATGTAGATACAAATCTCGCATACGAGATACGGTATATATATATATATATATATATATATATATATATATATATATATATATATATATATATATATATATATATATATATATATATATATATATATATGTGTGTGTGTCCACTGTATCTATTATAAAGCATTTCTACCGCTTACATATAAAACTAACATTTAAATGAAAATAAAACATTTAAACAGTTCAATGTCCCACACGTTATAAGAAACTCAATAAAATAAAGGCCAGACAAAACAAAACCTTGAATATTGACCTTGGCAACATCCTATGAATAGATCTGTATAATCATAGCTATATCGGCCAGGATTCTTGAGCTCCCCCAACGTTCCAGACCAAAGGAATTTGTTTCTGCATCACGTTATAGTATAAGAATCAAGGGATCAAGGTAGCTGGTCCCAAAGTCTATGAAAACGTTCCATCCCCTTCAAAGGCAGGGAGGGGTGAAAAAATTACATTATTTTATAGCAGTTTTATTTAAGGGGGAGGTTTTCTTAGTATGAAAAGATAGGAAATTGACGTTATTTTTAAAATTTTTGTCAATCCCACCGATACTTTAATAGATATTTATACTTATACTCTATAGATATTTATTATATTGAAAAAAAATTTAAAAAGTAACATTTTGTTATGAGTTTTAGACAAACATATATATATATATATATATATATATATATATATATATATATATATATATATATATATATATATATATATATATATATATATATATATATATATATATATATATATATATATAATTTTCCTAAATAGATCATTGTAAGCAAATATTATCTAACTTTAATATCAAATACATACATATGAAACAGATAAACTCCTTTTTTTTAAGGCAATTTTAATATAGAAAAATAAATAGAGACGCTTATAACTGGACCTTCTGTAAGGTAAATGTTTAATACAAAAAAAGTTATACAAAATAAAATTTCCTCAAAACTAAATTACCCACAGACATCACGTCCAAAAATAATGAATTTCCATACAAAATCACAACTTTTGACTTCTAATATAACACGTCAGTTAATAATAGCGGTCTAATTGCGCTGCTTATTCACCATCTATCAAAGACCTCGGATATTTTACTCCAGCATAATTCAAAGGTGAAATCCGCAAAGTAATTCGAGCGGGGGCAGTCCCGAGGGTAGCTGCAAAGAATTTAATCAAAAAACGAAATTGAATGTGAGCAAAAGCTACTTTGGATTGTGGGAAGACGATTTTTTCTTTAGAATATATGATTTAGATCTTTAAAAAGAAACGTTTCTTGGAATAGCAGAAAATTCAGTATTATTAAATATAATTTAAAGTCTAAGCAGATAGAAGCTAGTGTCAAATTTACAAAACTAAGCGTTGCTCTTTGTCTTAACAGAGCAGGCAGGATTATTATTTACTCCCCCAAGCGGGAAAGGAATCCACGACCATCACGCTTATGATAGAGTCTGACTAAGACTCTATCACACTGCTTTACGACGTGACGACGGCCTCTTATGGTTGTTTAACTTATTTTTTTTGTGCATATGTTTTATGACGTGTACATATAATTTAAAGTCCACATAATATTTTTACTGAATCACAAAGTTTTATATATCTTGCTTCCTTGTAAATAACAGAGCAAGCAGGTAGTACTGAATAATTAATCTCTACTTTCTGTCCAAGTAAAGAAATTGTGGCTGGGAACTAATATATTGGAAATTAAACATAAAGAGAGATTGGGTTCTCTTTCACTAGATATATGCTGTGTTGAATTTGGATGGAAACTCAAGAACTGAGTGTCAAGACAAGAAGCTTTTTCAGCCTACGCTGCCTTCCAGGATGAAACGTGAAACTTTACGGTTTATTCAAATTAATAAAACAAAAATTTATTCATAATAAAAGCTTTGATTTTTTTTACAGTTTTTTTACCGGTTCACACATTTGACATATTGGGTTGAACCCCTTCGTACGTCGGTACTTCCAAATGTCAAATACACGTTTGATCTGTTAAAATTATATAATTTAAAACATTGATCGATTGAGAAACAAACGTGTATAAACCTAACATTTAAAGTCAGACTTCTCGACTACACAATACCGCCATTGTAGCAAGTATTCCTATCCTGTATATTTTAATATAAACTTAAATGAAGCTTGAAAACTTGAAAAAGCAATCAAAACTTTGTGCAAATTCTTTCTTAAAGGATTATTTGATGAAATTCTCCGAAAGAAGTCACGTGAAACATTTTGTTTCGCAGACCGGATCTCGTTGTTTTACGGCTTATAGATATGAATTTGTTTATGTCTGGCATTTGTATAGCTCTACTATATAGTATGTGCGGCTTAGAAGGATAGTGGGGGTAGTGTACACTTGAGGCAATTTTTGTGTGTATTTTTGAAAGGTTTTTTTATGCTCAGATTCCCGCTCTATCCCGCATAGAGCGGGATAAACAGTACCACAGTTACCACTTAATATTCTATTACTCTATTCTCCGTCTTACACCGAAATTTTTGCGACATTTCGTGTTAAGTGGTGGATGCTGCTATCTCTTATTATTAGAGCAAGAACAAGAAGGCTTTTCAAATTTGAGACATTTCATTGTAAAATTGTAAGAAAAAATCCGATCAATGGAAGTACACATTAAATTCTGTCAATGTAGAGTAAATCTCTCTACTTATATTTATAGCTCTCCACGCTATGGTTAAAACACTTTGTTTTTTGTCTTCTTTTCTTTTTTTGTTGCGAATTCGAGAGACTTCATGTTGATTGGTGGAACTCAACGCCGCGTTTTGCCCTACCGGAGCAGAAAAATGAAAATAATTAATTTCACCATTTGTGATTTGAGCCCATGTGAATTTGTGATTGGATTATCGCGTTTCGGACATTGTCCACTTTGCCATGATGACCTCTATATGGATCGTCTTTTCCGTTTAATAAAAGATTTTCAGTTCAATATTTATTTCAGTGATATTTAGTATATATTTCTTTTATGTTTATGTAGAATATATGTAAAAATATATTATACTATTGTGTATGTTTATATATATATATATATATATATATATATATATATATATATATATATATATATATATATATATATATATATATATATATATATATATATATATATATATATATATATATATATATATATATATATATATATATATATATGTAACTTATTTTATAATTGCATTATGTGTTATCTCCGTAGTTTGGCACTAATTCACATCCACTTGTTGGCTGGAAGAGATTTATACAGACCTTTATTGTTTACAGCGCTATTGTATACAGACCTTTATTATTTTTACGTTATTTTGTTTTATATATAATCTATCTGAAATAAAACATATTTTTTCTATAGACACAATATAAAAAGAATTTGTTAAATATTTTTATTCTTTTAGAACTTACTCTAGTTCTAGTTCTAGTTCTAGTTCTAGTTCTAGTTCTAGTTCTAGTTCTAATTCTAGTTCTAGTTCTAGTTCTAGTTCTAGTTCATACTAAGTGACTTGGAGATAAAAATTAGAATACATTTAACACAAAATAATAAAAATGATATATTTTTTCACTATTTAAACTTTTCATCGGCGATTTAATTTAATAATATATGTCAAATGAGAAGCTTTAGGATTAAAAATAATAATTATTATTACTTTGATCAATTAATTCATAATTTAAATATTTAAATTTAGCACTAAATTTAAATTATTCAAATTTAGTTCTAAATTTAAATTATTTATATTATAATATATAAGTTATATAACTTAAAGCTTCTCATACAGTCTTTAGTCTACGTTCAACAACAAATCTCTGGTGAAATGGACGAAGAAGTACGTCCTTAGGGAGCGGTTGAGTCCTGATTTGCGCCAATTTGTTACTTTTATATCAAATTTATAGTTTTCGTCGACTCAGAGTCTGTATATTCAATAAATATAGCACAAGGTCATATACGTTTTTTTTCTAATGTTTCTGCAAGTATTTAGATTTGAAAAATAAAAAAATAGAATAAGAGAAAAGTAGAGAAATCTCCTTTTTTACTTGTAAATGTGTTGAGCGATTTTAAGTTCGTCGTAGTAGTGATATATACCGTGTTTTTGCTTGTATATTTTATAGTTGGTGTAATTTGTGGTGTGCAGTGGTACCGCATCTGACTGTTAAGACGATAATTGTGGGTTCAATCTCCAGTCAGGGAATAATTTCCCTAATTCCCTATTGTTTTAAATTTTCTCACTCGATGTTGAGTATCGCCAACATCGTGCTGGCTCTCACTCACTCAACAGGCAATGTCTTGAAAGTTTCATGGAAAGCGGGAAACGGAGTGTCTTAACACAAGGTGCTCTCTGTCTATCATACCAGAACCAGAGAGAAATAATTGGCGGGATACAGCGTGAAGCTAAATTAATTGTTACTCAGTCATTTATTTGTAGCTTCATCCTGTGTAAATATAGTATCAAGTTTAGAAATACATAGAGTGAAAAAAACAATATTTGTTTGTTTGTACAAACTTACATATAATTTTATTATATATATTGCGAGTGAGGGTTGAACCTATTATTTACCAACCCTTATGCTACATGCATCACAATGACGACGACCAATAAAAAAAAATTGCATTATGCTGTATCCCGCAGATGGCAGGGTAGGCAGAGGGAACCTAGTGTTAAGACATTCTGTTCCTCGCCTGCCGCCTTTCGACGCACTGCGTGTTGAGTGGCGGAACTCAACGTCGCGCTTTGCCTTGTTATCATCAGAGCGAAGAAAATGAAAATCATTCATTCTCCCCGAGTGAGAATCGAACCCACAAACCGTCGCGTTGACAGACGACGACAACGACAAATGAAAATAATTAAAATGATATATATGTCACATATATCAAGTACCCTAGGCAACTCTGACCGTAGTGAGTTATATTAAAGCGATTAAAGTGGTATAAAGTACTTCTCCAAGAAAAGGCTATTAATCATATTTTTGGTTTCTAATTAGAACCACTAGTTCCTGAGCTTAGCGTTATGTTTATTTTTATTGTTTATATATATATATATATATATATATATATTATATATATATATATATATATAT
The DNA here is from genome assembly GCA_037127375.1 of Dione juno. Lineage (NCBI taxonomy): Eukaryota > Metazoa > Arthropoda > Insecta > Lepidoptera > Nymphalidae > Dione > Dione juno. Next base: position 4,037,632 of record JAXRJS010000083.1, on the reverse strand, counting down.
ATATATATATATATATATATATATATATATATATATATATATATATATATATATATATATATATATATATATATATTATACTTACATATAAAAACAATAAAAATAAGCATTCTACTAAGTTAAATAGCAACGTGTAATGAAGCGTGAGACAGTAAAAAATCGAGTCATACAATTTAATTAAGGTACAGTATAGATCCAGAGCAACAGGTGTTTTGTAGAGATGGCACCTTCGCTCCCGACTCTACATACGAAGCTACAGTATACAACATTTTGCAATGAGTATTTATCTAATACACATTTATATCTAATACATATATATAGCTCTTGTGAGTCAGATATTGTAAAATCATTATTTTCTTACACTCTAGTTGTTTTAAAGCTGTTTTAAAACTGCTTGTGGGGTAGTTGCCCAGTTGGGGCAAGATATTTTAAAAATCAGTTTCTAGCTATATACTATGTTTTATGAGTGGGAATTGACGGTAGCAGTGACATATCGAAGCGAAATAGTTATTGACATTTAGTTATAGCTTCAATTGTATTTTATAAAAATTCAAAATCAAAATACACTTTACTGTAAAAGACTTTTACACGCACTTTTGAATAGTTGAATAAACAAAAATCTATCATCGGTTTGCAAGGCAGTCCTTCTGAGGAGGAGCCAGCAGAAAACTCGCCAGTTAGTATTTTCTATACTAAAGTTATAATTTTTCTTTATTTACAATAATGTACCATAAGTACCATAATTACCATAATTATGGTTGTAAAATGAACTGATTTTATTTCCAATTTCTATATACATACACAGCTTCACGTTTTTTGCAGTACAGAGCGCCAAATGTTGCAGTCCTTACACACCTCTTTCGCCTCACCCTCTGACATTAACCTCTTCATATATACATGTCCTCCGGAGAGGTGCTCATACTCTTAACGTAAACTTCCTCCAGTGTATCCTAGAGACTATTTTTGAAGGTCTTCCGAGGTCTCCCCCTACCTAATTTATCTTTATTTAATCTTTCATTAAGCAAATGATGACTGATAGACTATTCACATTAGATGCGATGCAAGAAAAATATATGGTCTTTATGTTTTATAAAAACTTCACATTTAAACTTTTGAAACCACAATCACGTAAAAAAATTTTATCTTAAATCTTATATAAAATTTAAAAAAAAAATAGCAGGACTCGAACTCACACTTTCCATACGTATTCTAAAATAAAACTTCTAAAAACACCTAACAAAATATTTAACTAAAGTATACTAAAAATTAGTTTGAAACGGCTTAAGCTTAATCGTGTTTTCCGGCAGATACGATAAGAAATTAATATAGTTTGCACATTTGTGGTGACCCTCGTCCAGATTAAGTTGTCATGTCATTGTTCTTTTGAGAAAACGTCTTGATAGATCCCTATTGTAAACATTATGTATAGGATATAATTCAAACTACTGTGGTAGAAAGTGTGTAAATGCTTTTGATGTATATAGGTTCAAACCACAGACGGGGGATATTTAAAATTTATTTGCGCCCCCCCTTATAGTAGGATAAAATGTGGAATTGAGTGGAAAATGGAGGAAGGACTTTTTTTTTTAAATCAGTTGTTTTAATTTTCGACTTCTCCATGCTTCCTTGTGATTGTGCCAAATACAAGAAAAGTGTAGAGCTAACAAAATATTACGTGGCGCAGTAGACTAATGTTTGACAGAAAAAGATGGTCATTGGTTCGATTCATAATCTAGAATTTATATGAAAGGATTTTTTTCTGGTATAAAGAGATAAAGATTTTTAAGTAACAATGTCTCTAAAGTGTGCGGAGAGTGGAGAAGAGCTCTGATGCTGTTGAGATGTTCTCTTTCTAGCTTGTATGATGCAAAAATATGAGCTCTAAATCAATAATTCAATATTCATTATTGTTTTAATTATATTTAGCTATAGATTATTAATGTTGTGAAGCTGCGTCTATTGGATAACAAATTTGTCCTGGTGTCAAGGTAGCTTCACGCTGTATCCCGCGTATAGCAGGGTAGACAGAGGAAACCTAGGGGGAACTTTTGAGACTGCGTGTTCATTGGCGGAACTTAATGCAACGCATTTAGTTGTTACTAGAGCGAAGAAAATAAATATAATTCATTCGCCCTTCATGTGAATCGAACCTACAACCGTTGTGGTTACAATCTGACACTGTGCCGCTGAACCACGACAACCCCGAATACATACTGTAAATGTAAATCAATTCTCGTATATAATCAAAGTCCTTAAATAATTTCTTAAGTACTTGCATAGTTAGAGATTTCATATTTGAAGCATTAGTAATTCCCCGTATTAAATATTATCAAGCATATACACAGAATACCCTTCTCGGAACACTCGTGGTATGACTCACGATTGATTAAATTGATCCCTCCATACTCTTAATTAGATAGGTCAGTTAGAAGCGGGCGCGTTATTTTGTACTAGCTCGTGCTTGTAACAAGAATCTAACTTTACAAAGTGTAGTTAAGTTAAATATGATGTTTTCTTTTAAAATTTTGGCCTGGATTTTGTAGAATAGAGTAAAAAAAGATGATGATGTAACATTAAATCTTGCTTTAGGTTTTGGGTTACGAGTCCGTTAAACACATTGTTGCTCTTCTGTCTGTCTGTTTGTCTGTCTGTCAAGACCAATTTCATCAAAATTGCGTGGAGGTATAAAGGTGAAATTTATATAAAATATACATAAATGCCAGGTTAGCAGTTGCATCAAGCACAGAGATCAAATTTTTAAGTCGTCGCAATCAAAAGATATGAGCATTTATGCTCAGTTTTTGGCACATTTTGCATGAAATTTATCGCGTAATAAAACAAACCTTTGACCAAGACTTTTGAAATAGTGTAAGAATGTAAACTTACAGGACCAACTAAGGAAACCTTTCGAAAATTGGGAATATATAAATATATCCTATTAAAAACTACAACTTATATGTTATTTAACTTACTCACAAATTTATATATGTAGTTCATACAACCGCAAATTTAAGCTTGTCAACTTTATACCTTTATAAGTTACAGAAAATTACAATTGCAATCAATAAAATTAGTATATACGATGTAGTCATATACGATGGACATATAATCCTGTACCTTTTGATAGTATATATATATATATATATATATATATATATATATATATATATATATATATATATATATATATATATATATATATATATATATATATATATATATATATATATATATATATATATATATATATATATATAGATATATATATATATATATATATATATATATATATATATATATATATATATATATATATATATATATATATATATATATATATATATATATATTATATATATATATATATATATATATATTATATATATAATATATATATATATATATATATATATATATATATATATATATATATATATATATATATATATATATATATATATATATATATATATATATATATATATATATATATATATATATCTATATATATATATATAATTTCTAATTGCTTCATAACAAAAACTCAGTTATTCATTCAAGGCGTCAACTTGTCTATACTTTTAAAACAAATTAATAAAACTTGTGTCTAAAACAAAATTAATAATAAAAATAAATTTGGAAATACAGACTCCTCGTCTTATCTTGTACGGCCATCTTCAGATTGTACTCCACAATTTCTTTCACCGTTGCTCCAATTTGCATACTCCCGTTTAAAGATATATTATCCTCTAATGAATTTTTCATAATAAAATGGAATTAATAGCTTTTCGCTATATCACACATATAGCACAGTAGACAGAGAGAACCTAGTGTTAAGACACTCCGTTCCCCACTTTCCGTACAATTTTCATGACATTGCGTGTTGATTGGCGGAATTCAACGCCGCGCTTTGACATATACGGTTTACATAGGTAGCCTAGAGAACAGAGCGCCAAACGTTCACTGTCATTAACCCTTTTCATACATGCCCCCATAGGTCCTCATACTTTTCACGTGACCTTCCTCCAGTATCTTCGAGGTTCAAGAGGTCCGAGGTGTTCCCCTACCTCTCTTATCACATAAAATATTTAAATTTTCATAAAACCCTTTATATCGCGGACGTTCTGACAAACGACGGCTACACCATTAAGCTACATTAGCACAACAATAAGTCATCGATATGACAGACCTCATCCATTAAGCAAAGGAAATGCTCCAAATGCTTTCCTTCCTATCTTCCGCTCTATTGGAAAGCTGTTCGCCCTTGATTAGTTAGATTAGAAAAATACTCGTATTCATATATATATATATATATATATATATATATATATATATATATATATATATATTATATATATATATATATATATATATATATATATATATATATATATATATATATATATATATATATATATATATATATATATATATATATATTAATATATATATATATATATATATATATATATATATATATAATATATATATATATATATATATATATATATATATATAATATATATATTATATATATATATATATATATATAGATATATATATATATATATATATATATATATATATATATATATATATATATATATATATATATATATATATATATATATATATATATATATATATATATATATATAATATATATATATATATATATATATATATATATATATATATATATATATATATATATATATATATATATATATATACATATATAAAATATACATACATATAAACTTTTGTTTTTTTTTAGCTTGGTAGAATTTGAACCTCTTTGGCTCTCTTTGAATTTTACATTTTGTTCAAAGTTCATAGATGTATAACCTTAAATATACTAGTATACTAGTGACATGCCCGCGGCTTCACCCGCTTGAATACACGGTTATACATTTCCAATATTAAAAAAAAACTAATACTCTCACCTACATTATCGTAATTTCCGTAAGGATGTTTGAATGTTGTCAATATAAAATTCGACCTATGGCTATACTTGACATTTATAGTCATTTCAATGGAGCCGTTATTTAGTAGCATTTTTCCCGACCAAACATTTTAAATTAATATAATTTTTTTATTAATTATGAACCGATTGAAACAAACAACCGCTATATATTAAGAGGATAAGCATATTACATTAGTGAAAACTACATTTAAATCGGTTAACCCGAATAATTTAATACTGTTTTATATTCTATTACTTCGATTAACGCCTCCAATATGAGCATAGCTTACATATCTCCCTTGTATAGACAGCGATCGGTTACTTTTTTTTATATACAATAATAATAATAATAGCTTCACGCTATATTCCGCACATGTATGGCAGAGGGAACCTTAGGAACCTAGTGTTAAGGCACTCTGTTCCCCGCTTTCCGCTTTTTGAGGCATTGCGTGTTGAGTGCGGGAACTTAACGCCGCAACTTGTTGCCAAAGCGAAGAAAATGAAAATGATTAATTCTCCCCGAGTGGGAATCGAACCCACACATCGTCGCGTTTACAGGCAGCCGCTATGCCTGTGCGCCTCGACAGTTTATATCTATAGTATATATCTATATATGTATCTTGTACTACTGAAATTACCATTTAAAACATCCCTATTGAGCTTATAATAATCATTTTTCAAAGTGTCATATAACAATGCTTACATAATTTGTCAACTAAAGTGACTTTGTCTTGAAGCTACCATTTATTTGATTTTATGAAATTAAAAGCCCTCAAAAAATTCCATTTTTTCACTAGCTCTGGTAAGAATACACAGCAAAGTTGAATTCCACCACTCAATAAGCAATGCTTCGAAATAAAAGGTGGAGAGCGGAGAGTTTTAACACTAGGTTCCCTCTGTCTATCCTGCTATATACGGGAAAAAGGGTGGTATTTCACTAGAAATTAAATTAGAAATCTTACGAATATTATACTCTAAAATAGTTTTAAATCCACATCTAGTTTGTTCATTTAAACACAGGACGAGAACATGTATATACTCGTATAGCTATGTATATCGAATTTTATCCATAAACTAGCTTGTACGCGCGTGTTTGTCTGTAGTCAAAATAGCTTAGTGACATATAACATTCTAAATCCTTGGACTAACACTGATCCCCTGAAGTACAGTGTATTACGTCAAAGCATTACCGTGATGATATATATATATATATATATATATATATATATATATATATATATATATATATATATATATATATATATATATATATATATATATATATATATATATATATATATATATATATATATATATATATATATATATATATATATATATATATATATATATATATATCCTTCCTCAACACACAAGGAAAAATCCGATTCGAACCGGTTCCTAAGATCACATATGTACATACATGATTACATAGTTTCAAGCTTTATTCCTAGCGGAATAGAGAGAGAACAGAGCGCCGCAGTGCAGTTTAGTAATAGATTAAAAAAAAGCCCCGCTGAGTATCTTGCGCCGGTTCATCTCAGGTCTGAGGCATTAACTTTAGTGAACCTGTAGTAATGTTTTTGACGTTCAAAAAATTAATCATATATTCCTATTTTGAATAAAATAATTGATTAAATTAAATTAATTGAATTTTGATTTTTAAGCGTATAACGAACAAGCTTAGATTTAAACTAACAAACTAACAATATCACTGTAATATTATAATATAATAGACAATACTGCTTTATTATAGCAATATATTCGGAAAAATTCTGGTAAAACTGAACGAAAAATGGAAAAGTGACGCTTGATTCAATTACACTGGGATCCTAATATTTGTATAGGTGTTGCTGTGGGCTCGTACTCGTTGGCTTTTCACATTACGTGGGCTACAACGGTCCGTACTTCACTTTACTTTGCTGAATAAGTTTTTGGGGTCTACGGAACTCATACGTGCGAGAGCTTTTTTGAGTTTGTAAATTATTAGGAACAGTATGTACAAAATTTGTTTACATTTCTTGGTGTAGTTGCCAGTGTTATTTTCAAAAATCCAAATACAATTTTATATTATAAAAAATCTGGGCAAAAATGTCAAAAATATGCTAGAACGAGTTGAACTGCCGCCTAATTGTGTTTAAAAATAGACGAGCGAAAGAACTGCCCAAAACAAACATTTTTAAGCACAAATATTCTAAAGTAAGATAACAAGTAAAATTCCAACTTTTAACATTTCTTGCTTACAATGAAAATTATAAAATAAATTAATTCACGTATTATATTTACAGACACATTCCCAATACGAATAGATACTTAGTTTTATTATATTCATAGAGGCTCAGTTGCACAGCGTATGACTGTAAACGCGACTGTTGCGGGTTCGATTACCGTGAGGGGGGAATTAATTATTTCATTTCCATGCTCTAACGAGACAAAGCGCGGCGTCGAGTTCCACCACTCAATCCTCAATATCTCAAAATTGGGCAAAGCCACTTAACACTAGCGTCTCTTTGCATAATCTGCTATATGCGTGAAGCCTGGAAATGGTGTGAAGCAATTTTTTTATATGAAAAAAAATATAGCTCTTTTTGAAAAGAATTTGTATATTATAATATAAATCAGCTTGTATAAAGTAAGGTTCTGTGGGATGATAGTATTTCTATTAAAGAATATCCCAAGGGATGTAACATTTGACAGTATGGGAAAATATTATAATCTGAATAGGGGTCTTACATGTTTATTGAGATTAAAAACGTTGTATTGGCGCAGCGGCACGGCGCGTGACTATGAATACAACGGTGGTGGGTTCGCTTCCATGAATAGGGGGGGAAGGAAGAGGTGATGAAACTTATAATAAACTATTTTTTTTATTATTTCGCAAATATCTGTATATGTTCTATCTGCATTTATATTTTGGCAGGACAAATAAAATTGAAATCATCAAAGCATTTCCTGTGGCATAAAAGAACACATGGATCTTTTTATGATATTTAAAGTGTTAATCCACACTAAGGACAGAAAAAATACTTAAAGTAAACATATACAAATTTGAACGCAGCGGGATTTGAACCTGCGTCTCATAGAAACCATCGAACTTCGATTTTTATAGGTTTTCTTTAAGTATTTAAACATATATCTGCCACTTAGCTCTATTTTTAATTGTTCAGAGTCACGGCTTTCTAGGAATCACGTATACTAGATATATATATATATATATATATATATATATATATATATATATATATATATATATATATATATATATATATATATATATATATATATATATATATATATATATATATATATATACATATATATATATATATATATATATATATATATATATATATATATATATATATATATATATATATATCTTCTTCTTCCTGGCATTAGTCCCGGCTTTTTGCCAGGGTCTGCCTTCCGACTAAGACCAATCGGTCCATATGAGTGGCGAAGTGGTTTTTTGTGGAGCGATTGCCATCTGACCTCCAAACCCATTACTGGGAGAAACCAAGAAAGGACAGGGAATAAGAGGTAGAAAGACTTGGAATATAGGGGAGGGACACCACTTACATGGATTGGATCGGGTTATGAAAGTGGTGGCTCGAGGTCCCGGGGTCGCGTACCCGTATGCCGGAAACCAAATATCGGACAGATAATTGGCTAGACACCCTCTGAGATGATATATATATATATATATATATATATATATATATATATATATATATATATATATATATATATATATATATATATATATATATATATATATATATATATATAGATATTTATATTAAAATACTCCTTTTTCCGCTTTCCACCCAAATAAAAAGAGTGTGCAGTGCATTCAGTACAGCCACGGAGCTTAACCACGCACATTTTGAATTTGCCGAAAGGCAATTTTTTTAAATTCTATTGTTTATATATAATGACGCCTATATACTGCCTACTAATACAAAAAACTGAACTGGAAAAAGAGTAATATTTTAATTGCCTAGCTAGATTTTTAATATATTGTTGACAAAATTGCACCTAACATTGTGAAAAATAAAAAAAAGCTGGTAAACAGTAAATAATTCGTTCCACCGAGTGGGAATCGAACTTCAATCGAACAACAAACACGTTTCGCTGTCAAACTGAGCCACTATGGCCTTTCATAATTTAATCATACAAAAGCTATTACTCATAATATTGTAATGTAGATCACCTCCATGTAAATATTTTATGTATGTATGTGTGTGTGTATGTATGTATGATTCAGCAATCACTTTGTGAATTGATTATGTCACCTGTCATTCTTATCTTATTAGATTTAGATTACTAGGTCAAGTTTAACTTTAGTCAAAATTTAACTGGCCGTTAGATTTTTGATAGGTTTCATTTGTATAGAGATTATTTAATAAGGTTATTTGGATGGTTAGGTTTATACTATTTAGTATTATAAAAAAAAAAGAAAATTATAATAAGACTAAAAGATGTACTGGTTTCTAATAATTGTCCGGGACAAGAATCGGATCTAGGGCCACCTTTGCCATCAGAAGTACGTTGGTTCAGAATAGGTACCTGTTACGAATAAAAGCTTTAATTTTATTTACGTAAAATACGTGAAATTCATAATATAATTTTTTTATCACTTTATTATAATATATGCTCTATAAGAATCATTGGTTTTTGACAAAGACCATTCAGCATACGTTAAAGAGTGATATATCACTACATTATGTCACTAGATCCCTATGCGGGAATCGACCCCGCGTCCGTCGCGTTTATAGCCACGTCTGTCTATTTAAAAATTCTCTCTAGAGATTGGTAATAAGCACGTTCTCATATAAGAATTGTTATTTCTAGCTGTATCCCGCAACAGCAGGATTGACAGAGGGAAGCTAGTGTCCAGATACTCCGTTACCTGTATACAATTATTGAATACTTAAATAACACAATTCGTCATAAAGAAATAAATATAAGAAAGCTTTTTGTTAGAAATCGATCTCGAATTTTCATCCACCGGGGTCAAGTAGTACTTGAGGTGACCTCAGTAATTATCGTACTTTCTCTTTCAATTTAACAGAGCTGTTGTCTACAGTCCACCGCTTACGAGTGGTTTATTACGATTCGTAATTGTTTTTTACTTTACGCATTGTTTTTTTTAATGAAGGAAGAGGAATTAGTGATGTTCTCCAATTTACGTTTATTTTGAAGGGATTGATAAGTTAAATAATGTTTATTTTTTAGAGCGCTTTTATACATATGTACTAATATTCTAAATTAGAATAATTTGTTGGATTACTACAGCTCTAATCTCAGTAAATACTGGAATCGTTTTGTCTCGATACACGTACCTGCGGTCGAAGGTGCCTCGGCCACTTTGAATGTGTCATGCAATTTTAGCCTTTATTTATTCACATTTTAGCTATTTCCATTGGACTATCCTGCCAAAGCCGCATGGATAAGCTAGTACATAATCTGCAAATTTTTGTTATCAATTAAAGGCTTTGTATGTGCGTTTATTGAGAACTGGCTATCGTGATGGGTGACTGGAACTCAAAGGTTCGTTGCACTTTAGATGATCCACTTAATGGTACAGTTGTTGGAAATTATGGTCTAGGTAGTCGTAACTATAGAGGACCAAATTCTCTTCAGTTTTGTATTGAATATCAACTTTGTATTATGAATACCTGGTTCAAGAATCATCCAAGAAACCTGTACACGTGGACCTCACCGAACGGCCATAGAAACTAGATTAATTTTGTAATTATGAAACCAAGATGGCGTTCATTAGTCCATTATTTGGCAATAACAATGTCAAAACACTACGTGGTGCGGATTGTGGTAGTGATCATCAGATTTTAATCGCTGATTTTAGATTACGTCTAAAAAATTCTCGTCCGAACACATTTAAGACTGTTTCACTGAATAAAAGGAGTCTAGATTACTTTTAAAAAAACATGTCGATAAAGTCACAAGTATGGGACCCCATTGACTCTAGTGAGGCTTATTGGATGCGCCATAAGATGGCCATTTTAGATACCACCAAGAAGAGGATCTCTGTAAAACTGTCTCAAAAAAGGAAGAGTGGATAAGTAAACAGTCTTTTGCCTTGATTGAGGAATGAAAGACTGCTAAGAATGACTGTAATGAATGAAGTGATTGCTATAACGAACTTCATGCCAAATCAAAGATCTACTCGTAAAGACAGAGATAAGTACATCAACGAGATCTACAATGAGATTGAGGGACATGCTGATAGGGCAGAAACTAAAGATATTTGCTAAAAAATAAATAGCTTGCTGGAAAATTCAAACCAAGGAGTTGGATTATTGATGACAGCGAAGGTAATACCTTAACAGAAATGGAACACGTATTGTAGTGGTGGAGAAGCTACTGTCATGTACTCTATCGGGATGAAAATGGTCAGTATATTGAGATAAGATGATGATCACGCAGAGGAACATTATTTATTGCTTTTATAGGTGCAAGATGCTATCAAAGGACTCAAGCATAAAGCTGAAGGACCTGATGGCGTGTCTGCAATAATGTTCAGAACTTGGGAGGAGCAGGACTCGTGAGCAGATGCTAAATTTTCGCATGCTCAGCAAGAAATGTCGTAAATTTAATTTGACACTAGTCTTGTGCTTTATTGAAATGAAAAGTGCTAAGCTTGGTGTTAAGATCAATCGTGCCAAGACCGAAATAATGGTAGATCGAGCTCAAGTCGATGAATACCAGAAGGTCAGTGTACTTGTGTATCGCTAATCACTAACGATGGTAGCTATGGATGGTAGCTTTTTCCAGAAGAATAAATAGATTTTTTATCTTGGATCCCAAATATAGCAAGTGGAACTCAACGCCACGCTTTGTATTATTGCCGGGGCGAGGAAATGAAAATAAATCATTTCTCGAAGCGGGAAGCGAACCAAAAGGCGTCACGTTTACAGTCGGTCTCTGTGTGGATGCGCCATGCTGTTTATAATAGATTTATTCTTTTTCTCGTCACGTAGGTGCATTATATGCATATATTAGAGAGAACTTAGTGCTTAGATACTGTATTCTCCATTCTCAGTCAGATGTAAAAAAAATCTAAAGCTATCAATCGAATGAAGATTGAGCCAACAACTAGCCCCAATTTATCATTTAATTGAATCATTTATTACGTAATAATCTTTACTCTCCGTTTTCTCTATATTTAATCACTTATCGAATAATATTTTATTATATACCGTTATAAAGGTAATATATACGTAGAACTACCATCACGTGTTTAAGCAGTCGGAGCCGGAAGCCACTTTTAGTCTAAACAAACGAAAAAATACAATTTCTACGAAGACATTTACACAGAGGAACTTATCCAGTATAACTGCCCATAATATGATTGACTTTATGTAACTCTATAAACGATGATTAATTTTATGTTCCATGGAAAAGTACTCTTCTTTATAGATATATCGGGAGGTTGGGTGAAGTAAAATAATACTGAGTGTGCTTGGCTTGGCGCCAGTAGGAGACGCACTATGGAATAGATAGCATATCATGATGTATGACAATTTATGGGGTTTATGTTGTTTTTGTATAAGTTTGCAACCCCATTCTTTACTTTCTAAGGGTTGTTTTTTTTTTTTAGGATTTTCACGCCTTATCTATTTTAGACTTAAAGGAAAAAGATTTACTACTTAGTTCTAATAATTGTCCGGAACAAGAATCGAATCTATATACTTTGTTTTAGCAAACGAAATTAGTAGAATTTAGAATATCAGTCAAGATATACTGGCTTCCAATCTGTATATATGATGGTTGTAGACTTATCTATATTATTAACCAGGCTTCTCCTTCGACATGTATTTTCTTAACACATTTTCTGGGGAAGATATAGAGAACTTATCATCATCACTACGGTACCGAAAATAATTGACATCACATATATTATAATAAAAATGGAACATATAATCATATATTCTATATAACAGGATAAAATTCTTAAATATCTCCTATTTTCAATAAAATATATAAAATATTCTGAAAATTCTTTTTGTTCTACAAACAAGTAGATAGGGGCGTCTGTACGCCGAGGCGTCGCCTTACAAAGGAAGTTGAAAGACAGTCGTGGAGATGGATAGCGTTGTGCACTTAGAAAACTTTGCGAGCTTTAAAATAATGTATGTCATTGTACAAATTACAACAATACAACATTGTATTGATTGTATGTTTTACGTACGTCACTAGTTCTAGCTATTGAGCTTGGTGTTAAATATTATGTGTTTATCGTTTTATTTTGGATAGGAATTATGTCAGGCCATCGTGGCGCAGCGGACCAGAGTCTGACTGTAAATGTTGTGAGTTCGATTCCCGCTCGGTAAAATGATACTATTATATTTCTACTGAACATGCAATGATTCTAAAATTGCAGGAAACGGGGAACGGAGTGCTTTAACACTCGATTCCTTTTGCCCATCCTGCAAAATGCGGGATACAGCGTGAAACTGAACATAACTTCCCATTTTAGTCATTTAATCTGCACTTTTATTTAAAAAAAAATTACGAAAATTCATTACTCAAAATCATTTACAAACCAATCACGTCCATATGTTTCTATTGAAATTCGATAGAAATGTAAATTACAAAGTGAATGTAATATTGAATAGTTCATTTATTATTTAACTCTATATAAACGTATGATAATTTCGTTTACATATTGAAAATAACAGTGGACAATGTTGTAAAACATTTTGAATATTAATATTGTTTTTTTTTCAGAGTAATCCTTTTTCCCCACTTTTTTTTGATTGAGCTGAGTTCCTAGGTTATACTAGGTATTTTCCTTACCCCAGGTCCGGACGGCGTCCCCGCCAAGGTGGTGGCCATCGCCGCCTCCCAGATGGGAGAAAGGTTTCGGGACCTCTTCAGTGCGTGTCTGACGTGCGAGAGGTTCCCGAAACCGTGGAAGGAGGGCCAATTGTGCCTTCTTCGGAAGGAAGGGCGGCCGGCGGACTCCCCCTCGGCATACCGACCCATCGTATTGCTCGATGAGGTCGGTAAAATGTTCGAGAGGATCCTCGCCGCCCGTGTCAATAAGCACTTGTGCACAATTGGCCCGGACCTAGCGGACGCTCAGTTCGGTTTTCGAGCTGGGCGTTCGACGGTGGATGCCCTGTCCCGTCTCAAGGGACAGGTGAGGGAGGCGATGGCTGCGGGGGATGGACTGTTGGCTGTGTCGTTTGACATAGTCAACGCCTTCAATTCCATTCCCCACACCACCGTACTTGAGGCGCTCCGCTTCCACGGAGTGCCTCAGTATCTGCGGAGGCTAATGGCGGACTATCTGAGGGGTCGCATAGTCCGCCTAGCCAACAAGTCGGGCGAGCTCCGCAGATACAGCGTCGAGTCCGGTGTCCCGCAGGGTTCGGTTCTAGGACCGCTCCTGTGGAACATCGGATTTGACTGGCTTCTGCGGGGCAATCTCCCCCGTGGCACGTCTGTCATCTGCTATGCAGATGACACACTCCTAACTGCCCGGGGGAGAAATTTCGGTGAGGCGGCCAGCTTGGCCTCGGCGGGAGGTTCACTTGTGGTGGATAGAATCTCCCGCCTAGGGTTGAAAGTGGCGCTGACAAAGACCGAGGCCGTTTTCTTCCGCGGTCCTCGGCAGCGCCAACCGCCCGACGCCCATATCTATGTGGAGGGTGCCCGCATTGAGGTGAAGGCCCAGATGAAATATCTGGGCCTAGTGCTCGATAGCAAGTGGCGCTTCGATGCACACTTCAGCAAGCTGTCATCACGCTTGCTGAAGACCGCGGGTGCCCTCTCATGGCTCCTCCCTAACATAGGGAGCCCTGGAGAACAATGCCGGCGTCTGTACGCAGGCATACTGAGGAGCATGGCCCTCTACGGGGCTCCGATATGGGCGGACTCACTGTGTCGACGGGAGAACGCCGCTGCCATCCGCAGGCCACAAAGGGCCATTGCACAGCGGGTGGCACGGGCGTATCGCACAGTGAGTTTTGCGGCGGCGTGCGTTCTGGCGAGAACTCATCCTTGGGAGCTCGAGGCTTGGGTTCTCGCCAGAGTGTACGAGTGGAAGGCGGGTCAGAGGGCGCTGAACCAGCGCCCGGACCCTGGAGAGCGTGAGGCAATCCGCCGGGAGATGAGGGACGCCGCCACTCAGCATTGGGCTGAGGACCTCATCTCCGCGCCGTTTGGACGACGGCTGCTGGATGCCATCGGGCCCGTCCTGGGGGACTGGCTCGATCGGCGACATGGCTCCCTCTCCCTACGTCTTGTGCAGGTGCTGTCCGGGCATGGGTGCTTCGGATCGTACCTGCACCGGATCGGGAGGGAGGAGTCGCCAGCGTGCCACCACTGCGGGGCCGCGGGCAGTGGATACGGCGGAGCACACCCTGGTGGTGTGCCCCTCGTGGGCCGAACCCCGCCGCGCCCTGGTGGCAGCCGTCGGGGAGGACCTCACGCTCCCCAGCGTGATCGCCGCCATGCTCAGGAGGGAGGAGGCATGGGCGGCGGTAGCCTCCTTCTGTGAGGACGTCATGTCACAGAAGGAGGCGGCGGAGCGCATGCGGGAGGACGACCCTCTCGCAGCGCCGCTCCGCAGACGAAGAAGGGGTGGAAGGCGGCGGGCTCAACGTCCGTCCTCGTCCGCCCCAGGGGGTGATCAGCGGGCGACTGGCGCGGGGGCGCCACCGCCCGCACCTCAAGGATCACCCCACTCGTCGGACCACAATGGCCGCGCACTCCGGCCATTGTAAAGACCCCTTCCCACGCGGGAGGGGTGTGAAGGGCCTGCCGTAGGGCGGGCAGTCACCGGCGAGGGCCTGGACGCTATGGACTCCCAGGCCCTCTCCACTTAGGTGAGGTCGGAGTGTCGCTGGGTATTTTTAGTGGGTATACCGGGAACGCCTTTACCGGGGAGTCCCACATACCCCTCTCCCGCCCCCCGGCGGGGAGGGTATGCGTAATGTCATTTTTTCCCAGCGTCAAAAAAAAAAAAAAAGAAAAAAAAAAAAAAAAAAAAAAAAAAAAAAAAAAAGGTATTTTCCTTACTATTTTTAATGGGCTGAGTTCTTAGGTTCATTCTGCTTAGTTTGCTATATGCCGGATACAGCAAGAAGCTGAACGAAACCCCTTTTCCCCGTATAGAAGAGCAAGCGGTGTCAGGACACTTTGTTCCATAGATTTTTGTTAATTTGTGTTGAGTAGAATTGAACGCTGCGCTCTGTTATACGAAAGTGGAAAAGTGTTAATTGATGTACTATAGGCAGTTATTATATACAGCCGGACGCTCTCCCATTCGTCACGACACGATGGCTCCATATATATATATATATATATATATATATATATATATATATATATATATATATATATATATATATATATATATATATATATATATATATATATATATATATAATTTTTAGGCACTTTTCTCTCCACTTTCCGCCAAATGTTCTAATATTGCAAGTTGGCTGGTGGAACTTAACTTTTGTCTTAACAAATATGAGTAAGGAAGTGGGAATAAAACCTATAATTATCACGTACAAATAGGATTGTGCCCCAATGCGACACCATTAGGTCATTTTTTCAATTGTAACAGAAATAAAACAATACAATGCAAAATAATTAATACGAAATGTGTCTGTCCTTCTGTCGTCATTGCAAGGGATAGAGGGTGTATTAATTTCGAGAACAATAGACTAGCGTCTGTCAGATCATTGAGCACGCAATCAAATCACGAAAAGTTTGCAACTTAGAAATCGCCTGGCGCCTTCATTAGTACTGACCATATAGGGTGTTCTCAGTTTATATATTATTGGGATTAACTTTTTTTATATCTTTTTTTAACCTGTATTTTTTCGGGGTATATATTGGTATATTTATAACAGTGTTGCCTCATATATGATATTCTCAATTCTAACAATTTTTTTTTCTCCTGGTCTCTACGTAATATTTATAATGATCGAAAGTTGAAAAACGAAGTGTCTGATTAATTTCTCTCTCGGCCGACCCCGTTACAACTGTATACATAAAAATATACCTGGCATATACATACCTGTTGTATACAAAGGTACACAGGTTCAGATAAAAAAATTAAATATAGGCGCAATATTCTTGGCATCAGCAAATATGTTTAAGCTCTTAATTATACCGGCGTACGCTAAGTCTACGGTGATTAATGGATTCAAATTAGTAGGAACCGCCTTCCTCAAACATACCTCTACATAAAATTGTCTTTTCTTATACAATGTGAGGTAAACTTACATTATTTCACATTATAACAGAGATAATATGTTATATTATGAATAAGTTAAATGTTATTAAACAATTTTAGAATCACATCATTACTTCAATTCCCTGGTAGAAATAGTGTATTTCACTTTATCGCTACATTCATGCATGTAGGTGGGTAGTTGAAGAGAGCCTAGACACTTTATTCTCCACTTATCACCAAAATGTGTTACATCGTGTGTTTAGTTGCGGAATTCAACGCAACGCTATATTTTTATCAGAGCGGGAAAATAAAAATTATTAATTCCATGATCATCTCGTTATAGTCGGACGCTGTCCCACCTCGCCTACGATAACCTCAGAGTGATGGCCTAAGTAGCAAAATCATATTAATAAATCATAAAGTATTACTGTTTTTACACTGTATTAAGCTTTTGTAATTAATTATATTATAATTAACGAGAGAATGACTGAATGAATGAATGGTAAAAAAGATAAGTGAAGTATGGGAAGACACAATGTCGAAGATACTGGAGGAAGGTCACGTAAAAAGCATGAAGCCACCCCTTGTATGAAGAGGATAATGAGGCGAGAGATGTATGCAGGGACCGCGTCGACCCGTCTTGATTCGTGAAAATATATATATATATGTATATATATATATGTATATATATATATATATATATATATATATATATATATATATATATATATATATATATATATATATATATATATATATATATATATATATATATATATATATATATATATATATGTATGTATGTATGTCCCTTATTATAGTAAAAATTAAAAATATTTTTGTTTTCTATACTAACATAACATTTGGTCACCTTACAATACGATAGTTCGTGAAACAATCGCTTGTAGTAACTAATTAAATTATTCCAACGACTACAAAAGGTCCAATTCTTCAAACATTAGCAAAAATGTAATCAAAAATTTGTATTTGTCATTTATGTCTTTTTGTAATTTACGACTGTTTCATTTTGGGGTTATTAATGATTTTGTTGAAGGATGACAAATTGTTAGGCGTGTTCTTGGTTAAATTAATGTCAGCTTTCTATGGCGATATGAGTACGAGTATAGTGAACTAGTATGTCGTGCTATACTTTTTTTATATATATATATATATATATATATATATATATATATATATATATATATATATATATATATATATATATATATATATATATATATATACCTTAGATTAACGTTTGCGCTTATGATATTGATAATTTTATATATTTATTGTGCTTTACTTAATTTAAAAAAATGTATTCATAGGATAACTTTGTAGTTTCCAGGAAAATCTAAAAATCAAGCACCCAAGTCCAATCCCAATCAATCTCGGTAATAAAATCTATATACATATACAATTATGTAATTTGGAAAAAATGAGAAAGGCAAAAATAAAGACACATATATATGTATATTATACAAATAAAGAAGTTAGAATGAAGTTATGTATAAGGTTTCTTACTTCATGTTGTGTTCGACATATAACAGGATAGGCAGATCGAGAATAAGGTGCTTTTCCTTTTTTTGTTTAAAGCTTCACGCTGTATCCCGCATATAGCAGGGAAGGCAGAAGAGGGGACCGTAGGCAGAAGAAAATGAAGTATCTAGTGTAAATTATTCCCATTCTTCACGCTGTGCACTTCCACGATGGCCTGGAGTATAATGTTGATGTCTTTAAATGAAATAAAAATGACATAGAAGCCTTAATGGTACACTAATACACACACACACACAATCACACACACACACACACACACATACACACAAATAAATACACTCTTTTTGCCCATTTCTTTCACAATTAAATTAAATTTAGTTAGATTAGATATAAGATGTGTATTGTATAGATATTTATTTCCACAAATGTATGAAGTTTTATGGAAGAGCGGGGCCTCCTGACACAAGTACTAGTGCTATACTAGTAACTTACTGGGTTGGTCTCATTACTTCGCATGTTAAAGAAAATGTTGATACTGAAATAAATATTTTAATTTTCATTTAATAATTTTTTAGTTTTTAAAAGGTGCGATACTTATAATGCTTAACATTTAAGATGACTCATGAAATTTAATATATTTAAGTCATTATAAAACAAAATACAATATTTCATAAAAATATACTTTAAACTGCACTTAATAGCGGATGCGCCAAACTTATAACAGCGCTTGTTAGTCTTTATAAGTCGAACTACATTTAATGGTCCTTCGAGCCGGATACAAGAAGTGTACTAGTAACTTTTTAACTGGATATAATATGTTTATAAATCTTCTTATAGTAGTTTAAGCTTTAATTTATATTTCTATATGTTGAATTTTGGGATAAAATTATTAAATTAAATATGAATTGTATATAACAAAAATGTGCTGTCATATAGTTATTTTATAAATATCAATTTCACCTGCGTTTGCTATAGGATATTAAATCTCGTTGAAATCTCAAGAAATCCATTTTAGTACTTCCTTTTTATACTCATTGATATATATTTTCTACGTCAAATTCATTTCATTCATTAATGTGTGCAGCAATGGACGAACGAGCCAAAAGTACTAAATACGTCCTTATGTCCCATAGTTACGGCTGTACTTTGTCTAGTATACATATGTACTCTCTATGTATGTGACAAAATAGATTTAAAAACAAAATACAGTGTTTATGGTATATCCATGCCTTTAAGTCAACACTTTACAAATATTCTAATTAGGCAAACAAATTCTTCACCGATACCCATATGTTTACATGTCACCTAACAAATCAGTGGCAAGAAGATGACAGCTGACAGCCGTCTTTTAAGCACAGTCTTTAGTACCAATCAAGAGTGATGATAGATTGAAGTTGGTTAGAAATCTTACCACAATATATATATATATATATATATATATATATATATATATATATATATATATATATATATATATATATATATATATATATATATATATATATATATATATATATAAAATGAAAAATAAAAAACATTTAAATTAGGCATTGAATTTTATCGTCATTTCCTGTGTAGGGTAGGCAGAGGGAACATAGTGTTAAAGCACTCCGTTCCTAATTACACTTTTCCTATCAAAGCGGAGAAATCCATATAATTTAAATATAATAATTTCTCCAGCGAAAATTGAATCAACGAATGTTTTTTTATAAGTATTTACATAAAAACCTCTCTTAAGCAGGCATCGAATCTACAATTATCACTTAAACAGACCAACACTTACCCAATGAGCCACAATAGCCTTTATTATTATTTTTTTAAAGCTTCACGCCGTATCCCGCACATAACAGGGTAGGCAGAGAGACCGTAGCTAGAAAAGAACCTAGCGTTAAAACACTCCGTTACCCACTTTCCACCTTTCGAGACATTGCTTATTGAGTGGCGGAGTTCAACGCCGCGCTTTGCCTTGTTACCAGAGCGAAGAAAATGAAAACTAATCAATTCCCCCCGAGTGGGAATCGAACCCACAAACCGTCGCGTTTAAAGGCAGACGCTGTATTTAATTTTAACTAGAAAGATTTTCTATTTTTAACTGTTAATCTAGAGATTTAAGTTATCTGGAGATCTATCCGACCGTTGTTGCCGTTTCGTCTCCTTTTTAGGTGAATTATATTACGAATTATATTGCCACCGGAGCGCACGCCTTAGTCATAAATTAAATAGTTTATATAACAGGTTAAGCTTGCTTACTAGTTTATCCATTAATTCTCATTAACATGTACATAATATTTCTTTATTAAAAGCCTTTATATTTGCTTTGTAGCCTAATATTTATTAGATTTTTGTTGCAATATAATAAAATTACCAATGATTTATCAGAACTTTGTTCTGCTCTTTCTTCTGTTAAAGATGTAAATCTATATATAGCCTCTTTATCGAGAAAGGCTATAGGCTATTACATAGGTTACCTTCATCACTCCGATGTCATGTATAACGTGTCTACACATAATACAATGGTGAAATGGAAATAACTTTTAATCTGTTCCCATCTCACCATGAGGGCAAAGCCGTAGCTAATCTTAAATAATGCAAAACAAATTATCGCTATATATTTTCTGAAATTATATTAAAAACAATACGTTTGTACATAACTAACAACGGAGTTCCAAGTCTTACTAAGAAAAATAGAATAATTGTATTATAATATTGACATTATTACTCACAATTTCTTATATGAATTTTATACGCAAGTTATTAACAAGTGTTGTTTAGTTACATACGTATATATATATATATATATATATATATATATATATATATATATATATCTTACAGAAGGCTATAATATAATATTAGGCTATAATATAATTGCAGCTTCAAATCTCTTTTGTGGGTATATTTTCTTTCTTGAGACAACCATAGTGCACTTAAATGACGTTTTACTATGACGGACTCTAAACGGAATTAAAATAATTAATTAATAAATGCGTTTCGCTCTGGAAACGCAAAGCGTTGAGTTCCAACACACGAATAATCTAATATATACGAAAATGATATAATAATATCTCCAAACGGAATCGAATCCGCGACCGTCATGTACAGTCACACGTCACAGTACACCAGGCCACACCAGGCCTCTAGTCTATATATCACCAAGTATTTTAATCACCGCTAATGAGTGTAACTTTTTCATGTCAACGCGTGAATGATGGATGGCGGGCTCTCTGTGTATTTTTGTGTGATCTAAATTGAAACTTGGGGCGGTTTCTAATTTGTTTGCTGTAATAATAGAATTTAATTAAATGCAGTATGCTTTTTGAGTATAAAAGAACTTACACGTCGAAAATTTGAATTATTATTTTAATAACTATTTGGGGCTTTCCATACGATACGTTTGTGGGTTCGTTTACCGATCGGGGTAATATTGTTTTGGTTTTGTTTTTTTGGTTTTGTTTTTGGTAACAGAAAGTGCGGATTTCTTGATATTTTCTCGAAAAAGTGATGAACAGAGTGTCTTAACACTCTTCTTCTGCCTGATATATGCGGGATACAGCGTGAAAGTGGCCCAAATGCTATATATGATTAAAATCAGTTCCGTCGTTACTATATATTCTTTGCGACTGTGCCCAGGGTCAGACACTTCACCGGAGCTCCAAATTCACTGTAAACAACTACAATGTATAATAATTTGGTAGTTATTACTTTCACTCAAAATTTGGGCCCCAAATTTCGAGTGCCCCGACGGGTCCTTAAGCCTTGAGACTTGAGACTAAATCAGTTATAGCTGTTAAAAAATGTACGACTAAGTAAATAGATTATTTTTATGGAAGGCCTATATTATAAATATTTATGTCTGGTTGGGAAACATGCGGCGTTGAGTTCCGCTTTAATAATACATAATATTTTGAAATTATTAGAACGAAATTATTTGTCACTATGTTCTTTGTGCCTTACCTGTAAAATACTTGCGTAAAAAACATGAAAAATTGGTTAAGTACGAGTCGAGTCTCGCACCGAGGATTCTGTTCT
This sequence comes from Dione juno, assembly GCA_037127375.1. NCBI lineage: Eukaryota > Metazoa > Arthropoda > Insecta > Lepidoptera > Nymphalidae > Dione > Dione juno. The sequence continues at coordinate 4,014,917 of JAXRJS010000083.1, read as the reverse complement.
AATTTTAGAATTTAGTTTAAAAGGGAATTAGAACTCTAAAAATATTATAAACATATCAGCAGAATTATGCACAAATTTGACTTAGATTTTAGCCTGAAAGAAATGATCTTGAAAGACGGACAGACAGGCATATATATCGATGAGCCACAAAGGATTCTATAGGGGGTTAAGGTTAAGGTATCCCTCCTTCCTTAGGAACTCTCAAAATGGTAAATAAAAAAGTAAAATCCAGTTTTATCTACTTGCTATCCATCCTAATTGGAAAAAAAACCGTCAAAATGACATATTATTACGCGTCATACCAAGTGAGCAATGAATATCACACATCACAATTGTTTTATAAAACTATAAACACATTTATACAATTTTGAAACCTGTACCACCGACATAAAACTCAAATTTCAATAACAAAACTGCAAAGACTAGAAAATAGTACCCTATAACGTATTAAAGGACTTTGTACTTAATTTTGTGGATAACAGAGTTGTTTTTAAATTGCTTTACCGTAAGGGGTGAGTGAGCTTAATATTTGTCAAGGGTAGAATTAATTAAATCCAACAAGGGCGGGTTTTATGTTTTGTTAAAGTTATTGTGTAATTTATATGATTGTATATAGATAGTAACTGGTTCACTGTTAAGTTGTTAGTTGTGTCTTCTTCTTAGGGGTGCCTCTCCAATTATTGAGGGTTGGGAGTCAGCTCGGAGTACTCTCCTCTGTCTCTAGCGAGGCGAAATAGTTCAGCGGCACTCGCACTTCCTGTACATTCCCTGATGTTTCTTTACCATGACTTCTTCAGCGTTTACACGATGTGTAAATTGACTAAATGCATGGTTTTTTTTTATATTACTCGCAGTAAGATAGTGTACGAGTAGACTGTAAATGAGCTCGATTCCTACTTGGAGAAATAGAATATATTTTTTTCCTCATTCTGATAGAAGAAAATGTGGCATTAAGTTCCACCACTCCACTCAGTGTTTCGGATGCAGGTGGAAAACGGAGAGCGGAGTAACACGACACCTGAGGCTCACTACCTACCTAAGAGACGGGATACGTAAAACGTACAGGTAAAATAAAACAAATCTACCGCTATATATGATAGTTTAGACCTGTTGAGATTAATATCTATGAAGATATATCTATGGTTCACAGCATTCCATGGTAGCTTCAAATTTATCTATATATAAAACTCTTCCATCATCAAGTGACAGACAAAGCGCTGACAAAAATACGCAGCGCAGATGAAATTTGTCGTATAGTTTCCTTGGGGAGTTGAGGCAGCATTAGGAAAAGATCTCAAAGCTTAAAATTAAAAAAGGAGATTTTATATGTTACAGGCTAGAGCTTGTTTTTATTTAAAACATCATGTAATCCGGACATAAGTCCAGACCATCAGACATGCAGACAGACGGACAAAAAAAATGAAAAAAAAAAAAAAATATATATATATATATATATATATATATATATATATATATATATATATATATATATATATATATATATATATATATATATATATATATATATATATATATATATATATATATATATATATATATATATATATATATATATATATATATATATATATATATATATATATATATATATCAACGATATATAATAAATATTACATACAATATGTTTACTAGCAACATATTTCAGGCCACTTTACGTTTCTAATATAAAATGCATGGATTATGAACTAGAAGACCATGCATTGCTGAGCACCTGCACTTGCATTTGTTAGGGAGATGCAGATTACTTTGTACAAGCTTTTGAATAGCAAAGTATGAATTTGGTTTTTAAATTGTGATTTATACATCACGTGCATATATACGGTGAATATATTAGCATTATTAGTATTGTGATAAACATTTTTCTAGCTTTTTTAACAGGATAGGTGATGGTTATGAGGTATTGTAGGACCTAATTTTGCCTTACCAGAGGGAAAACATTAGAATAGTTAATAGAGGCCTCTACGCAGAGGGTGTCTAGCCAATTATCTGTCCGATATTTGGTTTCCGGCATACGGGTACGCGACCCCGGGACCTCGAGCCACCACTTTCATAACCCGATCCAATCCATGTAAGTGGTGTCCCTCCCCTATATTCCAAGTCTTTCTGCCTCTTATTCCCTTTCCTTTCCTGGTTTCTCCCAGTAATGGGTTTGGAGGTCAGATGGCAATCGCTCCACAAAAAACCACTTCGCCACTCATATGGACCGATTGGTCTTAGTCGGAAGGCAGACCCTGGCAAAAGCCGGGACTAATGCCAGGAAGAAGAAGAAGTTAATAGAGGCCTCTACGCAGCGTCGCGTCGTACGCAGCGGCCCGGCGTCTGTCTGTAAACGGAGGCTGACGTTAACTTCAATTGTCACTCGGCGGTATGATTTTTTTTTCTTGCATTTGTAAGAAGATGAAGCATGACGTTTAGTTCTGCCAGTATTTGATAATCTGATCGTAATAGGTTGAAATTTGGCATGTGAGTAGGCTTTCAAGATTTTAATCCATTCAAAGTATATACTATAGTAACAATCTCTTTATAGTCTTTGTGTAACTTGATGTTTTTCAATAAAAGTATGAGTAAATTTCTGAAGTAGCATGGTTTTTCTTATAAGAGGGAATTAAAAATTTATATTATTTTTTTCTAAATAATTATATCGTTAACTACAATAAAACAGAGTCCGTTTCCGCACAGCGGCACATCGTCTAACTGAAAGCGCAACGGTGGAAAGAGGCGTTCAATTCCGCCACTCTTAAACGCAATGTCACGAAAACTTCGCAGTAAGCGGGGAACGGAGTGTCTTAACACTAATCTTTAGGTCTATCAAAAAATTACAGCGTTCCACGTTAGTCACGTTGTATGGAGATAAAAATAACACTTAAGAAAAATGAGAAAATATTTTATATATATTTATATATAATATTTGATAAAACTCTCTGTTACTAACTAACAGACTAACAGACAACGCATAGCTGCAATTTTGCCTGTAACCGATACGAGATGACGTATAGGAACCTAAAATTAGGGGAACGCTATGGGAGAATCTCCTGAAGTTTCTTTATAGTCTATGAAATTTAATTGTTTTTACTTATTCATATTACTTTATTACAATATCTCACTCAAGCTAGCATATTATCGTTGCAGAATAGCGATTCTTTCATAACTATGAAGCTATCTGGCCTTGTCGCTTTGTTCGCTTCATCGGTTACCGTCTGTCTGTGAGTACTCAGCGCGCCTACTTCCCGCCGCTCCCTTCTACATAAGGGGACGTGTATGCTATAGCTTGGCGTTATTAAATTGATTCTAAGGCATTCGATTTTATATTTATTTACGTTTTATTTCCCTTTATTATCGTAAAATTAAATGTCTTCAAATGGAAATCAAGTGCTTAAAAAAAATATTGAATCTGCTCATACTTTTGCCCTCGTCTTAATAGCTAGGTTACATTTTTCAAAACAAATCTCGTGCGAATTTATGAAAATAATTCCATTAGAAAATAAAGTAAGCGTTAAGTACATAAAAATATATCAATCGGAATTTGTATAGATATTATTCAAATATAGCTGAGTATTAGGTTAATTTTTCGTCTAGTACTAATATAATTTTTTAATTGCTTTATTATTAATTCCAGACCAATCATTTTATCATATGTTAACTTTATATATTCATATTGTTTTCTCTACTATACGAGACACTGGCAGTATATTTTGTGCCAGTCATCACAAAATCAGGCCATTAAAAAAAACGTGGCTCAGTATGCCAGACTGATTTGGCGTTTGACTGTACATACGATGGCAGTGGGTTCGATTCTCATCCGAATCTACTCTGGAAAGATAAAGCGCGGCGTTGAGTTCCGCCAATTGACACGCAACGTATCGTTTTAGGACGTTAAACGAAGAACGGAGTGTTGCGATATTAAATTCTCCCTGCAAAATCCTATTATATACTTTATATATTATTATAAAACCTCAAGAAAAAGAGAGCAAGTGAGAAAATTAGCTAAAGACACTTATTATCCCATAAATATTCTATATATTTATGGTATAATTCACCCATGTCATACAACACTGTGTACACGTCTCGCAAACATTAGGCCGCGCCCCGACCAACCCATGGCAATCGCTTGCTTTTAATTATTTTTGCTATTATGACCCCATAAAGCTACCGACGTTGAACATGAAATTTATACATCGCTATGAAGAATATATTTTTTGTAGAACTTGTTAATATTCGCTTTTGGAATAAAAATTTTGGATATTTTTTTGTAATTTTAATGAATACTGATATTAGTCCGAATCTCACATGCTTTTTATTGAGCTTAATTTATTTATATGCCCATACAAACAATACAGGAGGGCGTCCAAACGCGATGGTCAATGGGTTCGATTCCCACTCGGGAAGGATTAATTATTTTTATTTTCCCCGCCCTGACAACGCGGCGTTGAGTTCCGCCACACAACACACAATGCCTCGAAAGGCGGAAAGCGGGGAACGGAGTGTCTTAACACTAGGTTCCATCTGTCTACGGTTTTCTCTGCCTTCCCTGCTATGTGCGGGATACAGCGTGAAGCTAAAAAAAATATTGGACTTTTCACTAGATCGTGTAGGAATGCGTAGTGATGTCTTTGCTAAATAATGATATAATTATTATATTTTCATTACTTATTTAATATTAAACTGTATAATATAGTTTCATATAAACTAAGACAATTATAATTTGTAAAATAGAGGTAATCGTGGTGCAGTGGTATGGAATGTAATTCGTGAGTGAATGCGACGGTTGCGGGTTTGATGCCCACGCTGGAGAATGTACTCGTATTTTAATATACAAAAGTGGTTAGTAGTAGTTTCAAAATATGTACAAACACTTTTTAAATAGATTTTCCACTAACAGATTATGAAAGGTATATTTCGCTTCCATTATGACTGAAGTTGACACCAATGTAATGTAATATGATATAAATGTCAATTAAACTCGTTATACACTGATTAGGTGGAGGGAGGCTTCGACAGGATCTTGATAAATGATCACTATAAAGGTACTTCATACGAGCGTTTCTGACCGAAATATTTATAATTTTTGTTTAAAATATATTATATTCCTTTTTTTTGTACTGCTGCTATTATATTTGGTACAATATGGCTGTTCACACAAGAGACAAGATAACTCGGGAAGGAAGCAAATTCATATATGGTACTTGATTTTTCATAGTAAAAGTGATGTAGATACTAAAGTACAGGTATCGTATCGTCGACTTTTACACTGTCTACCGGGTCCATTTACATTTTCAAATTATTCAGTTCACTGAAGTATGCGCACAAGATTTTATTCAAATCAGTCCAGCCGTTTAGGTGAAATAGTGTAACAAACACACTTACAGTATATATTTGTATAATATTTGTGATTGTATTTCCTTGAATAAAAAAAACATATTAGGTATTTAATCATATCAAATCATATATTTATATGTATTTAGGAAAAAAATTAGAAGCTCTTAATAATTGTGTATTCCTGAAAAAAGAACTGAAATAGTAGCATGTAGTACTCTTAAAGTCAGTCAGTCAGTCAAGACTATTTGACAACCTTCAATCAACATAGTACAAATTGACAGGTGACATTGCGAGTGCGCTTCGGCGACAACATACAACGACATACAACGTGACATTGGCGAAGTGAATTGTGCTCAACTGGCACGCTCGAAACGCCATTACTGCAGTACAGAACAAAAGTTTTCATAGTTCCATATAAAGAATTGAATGTAGGACGATTTCAATTGTTTTAAATAAGGCTACAGCATCTGACTGTAGACGCGACGGTGGCAGGTTCGATTCCCACTTGGGACAGGGAATTCTTTCTTTTCTTTTGTTTGTTTTCTCTGGTAACAAGGTAAATTACGGCCTTGAGTTTTGCACTCTACACGCAATGTATCGACGCAAATTGGAAGGAAAGTGAGTAATGGAGAATCTTAACACTAGGTTCTCCCTGTCTAAGGGGCTATATATGAGATTCTAGCTACTAACTAACTATAAGCCGCGCTGATTCTGGCTTCGATTCCCGGTCATGTACATTACAGTTACATTACGCTCTAGTATGAAAAAAAAGTGACGCTGAGTTCAATCATTCAACACACTATCGCCAAAATTCTGATGAAAGCTCCATAACGTAATAATAATCTCGACACTTACGTAGTTAATTTGTAAAAATCATTTATATGTTTCAACATGATAAGATGTGAACATACTGTCCAAGAGGTGCAGGTTCAGAGTCATCCACCATATTATTTATATATCCTTTATTGCACAATATATATAAATGTACAAAAGGCGGGCTTAACGTTATAAGGCATTCCCTACCAGCCAACCTGTCATGACGGAAATAAATATATAGGTGTGCAGCAATCAATTAAAATATATATTATTTATGTATATACATATAATATATTACAAATAATCAACATATAAAATATTAAAAAATTAATCAATATATAAAAGATAATTAACATAATAATAACTCTATTTAATATTATTAGAGGCGTTGACGGGGAAATACGCGTTGCTATGGCTACCATATTAATATTGAATATATTAATATTGAATTACTATTATATTAATATTGAATTTTTTAATGCATTACAACATTTCTAAAAACATCCTGACTTTCTACACTCTTTTAACATATAAAGTATGTTTGTGCTGAAATTTATAATATATGTTAAAAAAAAAAACAAAAATTTCATATAAGCTATGTATGTATTTATTAACTTTTTGAGAGACTTGGGTCTCTAAGGCTAAGGCTGCCTAGGCTTTGTACCTAGTAGTTTGGATACGACCCTGCTACCTTTAGTGTGAAATAATATAAAAAAATAAGATTTAATGAATTTCCTATTTGTTCTTTTAGTATTTAAAACAAAAAATTAAATATATATTTTTATAATGGCTCATTTCTATATTTATATGTGAACAAAAAAATTACAAGCTAAAAAGCTATGCACTATACTAAAATAGCTATATGCCGTATCCAGTGTAGGCGGAGAAGAACTAATATTAAAACATTCCGTTCTCCACTTTCTGTCGAATTTTCATAGAGTCGAGTGAAGAAAATGAAAATTAATAATTTCTCCGAGTGGGATTCGAATCCACAACAATCATATTTACAATCAAACCATATCGCTGCGTTACGACGGCATCGTTGCCAGTAAATTACAAAAAAAAAAAATCTAAATCAACATATTCATTGCAATAAGCAATTTATATACAAATTTCAAGGAAACAGTCTGAAAACACTTTGTAATAGCAATTTGGTAGCAGTTTTAGGGCTTTAGGCGCCGCATAATTACGTTAACCTAGCGTCGGGGCGTCAGACCGAACGTCTCGAGACTTGGACTCAAAGAATAGACTTCATACAGAAGCAAAATCATGAATTCTATAGAAATATATGACCGCTCGTAGCAAATTTTTTATGCTATATATACTATCGTCGTAGCAAAATTTTATATGCTATATATTTGTTTAGTAGTAAGTAAGACAGTCCCAATCGATTGGGATGTTTAAACGTCGTCTCAAACAAGACCATCTAGAACAATATCTTTAAGCTGATGATTACATATTTATTCTATATACGTTTATGTAAAATTTATATATGTATGTACATGTAGGTTATTTATGTGTGTTTATATACGTCGTCGCCCCTTCTCTGGGGTTAGACATAGAGCGGCGTAGAGCTCCGTAGATCGATATGTCTTTATACTTGGTTCTCTTAGACTAACCAGATTTGAAACATATATCCTGATGCTGAAAAAACCAATGTAAAAATAACCTAACCACAAAAACCAAATATACGTTTTTTTATAGAATTTGTAACATTATAAAATGCACAAGTGCGGCAAAATCAATAGAGAAAGTAATAAATGATGAAGCCTTTATCGCGAGCGAAACGCGCTGTTTAAAGAGCTTTTTACGGCCGATAAAAATCTTTCATTTATTTTACTCATTTATAATTTTGTTGAGTACAGACATAGATCGGTTGTTTTTTTTAAGAGCGCTGCACAAATTGAACGTAGGTATTCATAGAGAACATAGTGTCGAATCTCTCTGCTTAATTATTATTATTATAACTATAATATTCTCACCTATTACATTGAGGCATATACAAAAATTTACACTCGCGTCATTTGGAAGTTATATAACCTGAAAATGTTAAGCTATTACGTAGATTTCAATCATAATTTGACGTATTTAACTGAAGAAATTCATTGGAAAATCCAAATATAAGCAAATATATTGATATAAGAGCGAGCGGTACTCACGCACTGAGGGTTCCGTACCGATTTCATTATTATCAACGGAAACTAAAACTTGACAAAGTTAAATATGCGGTCGTATGAACTCATTTTGTAAGGAACTACACAAATAAGTTTGTAATGGTGTTTTTTCGTGATTACACAATACATTCCCGAATTTCAATATATTTTGTTTGCACTATAAATTTTAACTTCTGGCCAACGAAAAGTACCCTAAATGGTTTGCTTTCGCGGCGAATTTCATACATGTAATGCAAAGCAAAAACGAGGCATAAAGGCTTGCATAGTTTGATTACGTTAACTTAGAAATTCGATTTTTTCTTTACTTCAAGGGACTATAGAACTGGATATTTAGCATTAATTTAAATCGATACTTTAACGCGTTTTGGTAAAAAAGGTCTTGACAGAAGGGCAGCTGGACGGACTGACAGACAGAAAAAGAAATTGAATAGCAGAACTAAATTACACCGCGGGTAATTTAAAAAAAATCCCGGTGTGGGAATTGAAGTAACAACTATCTCGTGACATCCTATGACCTAAAGATTTTACTTTTTGGTAATTTGCTTCGCCTTTACTTAAAGAGAATTGATTAATTGTAAGTCTCTATTATACTTATACGGTTACGATAAATTAGAGGTTTTGAATGGCTTGGGATAGGATGTCTGAATAAATGAACTACGAGAGAAATGGCGTATTCTATTTTAACAACAGCTTCATACAACCGCTTATTCGGTAATTTGATTTGTCTGTATAATACGTTAAAAGGAAAAAATAAGATAAGTTCCATGTTTCGCTTTACCTATTACTCATATTAACCTACCTACATATATATATATATATATATATATATATATATATATATATATATATATATATATATATATATATATATATATATATATACATGGCGGAAATAATTTAATTTTCATGGTTATGCATTGGTAAGATGGAGCGCAGCGTTGTGTTTCATTAGTTAGTTTTTTTGTTTGAGTAACCTTTTACAAATTATCTACACGAAACAAATCTGATGGATTCAGTACATTTTCATTATAAATTTTCATTTCAAATTACAGTACAATCATTCATAGCATAGCGATTGAGAGACGATTTTCTATTTATTCTCGTGGATGACAGTTATTGATGTCACCAGTCATTCTGAACCCGTCATCTGTCACCCATCTGTTTATTTACTAAAAGAAACGGTCTATTCTGTTTCTCATAATAGATGTAATCATTAAAAATAACAAGGCAAAGCGCGGCGTTGAGTTCCGCCACTTAATATGCAGTGCCTCAATGGCATAAAGCGGGGACGGAGTGTCTTAACACTAGGTTCCTTCAACTCTCCCCCCCTCCGCTTACCCTGCTATGTGCGGGTTACAGCTTGAAGCTAAAAATAAATATAATATTAAAATTCAAATAACTTGGTAAGAATAATTATAGTATCAAGACACTTATTCTAATAAACAATGAACAATAGTAAAAAAGTATTTACTTTAGTAAATACACGTTTAAAGTCAACTTTTCAGGTTAAAAATGCATATCTGACAACAAATTTGTTTGCGGCAATTCGCTCAGTTAGTCGAATTATTACGAGCAACTGAAACTAGTATTTTAGTCGTTTTTGTTTCCTCATTATTGTATATGAAATAGAGAGATAATTATATCCCTCATTGCTGAGAAATGCGTTGCATTTGGACCGACAAAAAGTAGTGTCAGAACACTCCGTTCTCAAGTTTCCGAATACGTTTGTTATTGAATACGTGTTGAATTTGTGCAGGCACTTAGCAGGGTAGGCAGATATATATATATATATATATATATATATATATATATATATATATATATATATATATATATATATATATATATTTATATATATATATATCTTCTTCCTCACATTAGTCCAGGCTTTTGCCAGGGTCTGCCTTCCGACTAAGCCTACTCCACTTTGCACGGTCTTTAACATCCTCAGTGGACAATCTATTGGCTCTCATGTCTTGTGTCACGACATCCAGCCATCGCTTCCTTGGGCGTCCGGGTGGTCTAACTCCAGGGACAGACATGTCAAGGCACTTCCTTCCGACATAGTTCTCAGATCGGCGCATAACATGGCCATACCATCTCAGGCGACGCTCTTGGAGCTTATCCGCTACGTCACGGACCCCAAGACTACCTCGAATGAATGTGTTGCGTATGCGGTCGGACCGCGTAACGCCACACATCCATCTCAGCATCTTCATCTCCGTGATGTGAAGCTCCTGAGTGTGCCGAGATAATGTTGGCCAACATTCGCTGCCGTATAAAAGAACCGGTCGGATAATGCTCTTGTATATCAGTCCCTTGAGCTTGGGCGGTATTCTGCTATCGCAGACTACACCAGTGACCTCCCGCCATTTGGCCCAGGCAGCGTTTATACGGGCATGGATGTCGTGGTCGATGCCTCCAGACTCATGCATAACGGCTCCAAGGTACCTGAACTTCTCCGACTTAACGGCTGGCTCAGGCCCGATATGGATGGTGCTCGAGTCCGGGTTCCCGCAAGCCATGTACTCGGTCTTCGACACATTCAGTTTGAGACCACCGTTCTCAAGCGCACCCTTCCAGGCGTTCACTTTACGCTCCAGCATCAGTCGGTTCTCGTCGATGAGTACTATGTCATCGGCATACATCATCAGCCACGGGGGCTGGCATTGGATGTGAGCCGAGACAGTATCCAGCACTACATTGAATAAGAACGGACTAAGAGCTGAGCCCTGGTGAACCCCTACAGTAATCGGGAAGGGCTTGGTGTCGCCAACAGCGGTCCTAACCACTGAAGCGGAGTCGTTGTACATATCTCTGATAACCTCAATATAGGCTTCAGGGATCCCCTTGGATCGCAATGCCCACCAGATACACTGACGTGGCACACAGTCAAAGGCCTTCTGCAAGTCCAAAAAGGCCACATGCAGAGCTCTCCTTTTTTCCCTGTAAGCCTCCATCAAAGTTCTGAGGGCAAAAATGGTGTCCATAGTGCCTGATCCTGGTTGAAACCCATACTGAGACTCAGAGACAGTACATTCTTGGCGGAGCCTAGAGGCCGATCATGCGCTCGAAGAGCTTCATGGTGTGGCTCATAATCTTAATGCCCCTATAACTACCGCAATCTTGAACACTGCCCCTTCCTTTGTAAATAGGGATAATAAAGCTCTGCCGCCACTGATGTGGCATCTTTCCAGTATTCAAGATACGGTTAAACAGGTCAGTAAGTATAAGCACACCAAGAGAGCCCAACGATTTCCACGCCTCGATTGGGATGTCGTCAGGTCCTACCGCGTTTCCGTTCTTCATGCGTCGAAGACAAGAAGACAATTACGAGTTTCGTCACGGATTATTGGAGTCGGGTCACGGGTTATTATATATATATATATATATATATATATATATATATATATATATATATATATATATATATATATATATATATATATATATATATATATATGTGTGTGTGTGTGTGTGTAATAGCAATATTTATAATAATTTGTATACAGTAAACGCTGTCCTACGAGCACATTCATTCTCCTAACTTTGTATAAGACGAGTCGGATACGACTGGAGCCACATAAAAGACTTCAATGAACCGTTATCTTCAATTTGTAACTTTCCTCGTGATTCTCGTAACAAAGTTTTATTTGCGCCTAAATCTTTATTAAGGTTCGCATTGTGTTCATACTAAAGGGTCAGGGGTCAAAAATGACCTCTTTAATGTAATATAAAATAACGTATTTAGTATATATATTATTATTCATGAATAGATTTCTTATAGAAAAGTTATTTATTTTGTTAAGAATCTCCGGAGTCTAACTTAATTGTTCTGTATAAAATTCTTGATTTGGATAATTGGGGCTGATCCTGAATATTACTATAAAATATACTTACATACATACATATCTTCACGTTTTATCCCTAGCGGGATAGTCAGAGAGAATGGAGCGCCAAACACTGCGGTCCCTGCATACCATTTTCACCTCATCCACTGTAATTAACCTTCATACATGCTCTACAGGAGGTCCTCATGTTTTTTACGTGACCTTCCTCCAGTATATTGGACAATGAAATGTGAAATGAAACTCACTATTCGGATTAATAATCACCTGGATGTATCGATATGCAGCAGTCCATTCTAAAATGTTAAAAATAATTATTTAATTAATTAATTTGATTAATTTAAAAAATACATTCAAAAAATCAATCCAATTTAAATTTAAAATTATATTAAAACAAAGAAATTTAAATTTAAATTATATTAAAAAAAAAATACTTTAAAATCATTAACAGATTTTACTACCTCAATTTATTTTTTCAGGAGCTTTTAAGTTAATCACTACAAATATAGTTATTATACAACAGTGCCTCTAATACTTAATAAATAATATGGAAAATTATAATTAATTACATTGTTATGGAAAGAACCTTGTATGAAGATTTAAAACGTAAGCCCCTTAACGATTATTTATCATTTTAATATGAAACAATATTCTAGATCCGTATTTAAGTAACCGAGCTTGTCAGGGCTTTGCGACTTGATGTGATTAAAACGCAAACACTATTGATTGGGAAAGCAAGGGAATTATGAACTCACTGGTCTTAGAGATGAGTGTCGAATTAACAGTGTAATAATACAATACAATACCAAAAAAGTACCAATACCAGAAAAGGATCAATACCAGAAAAGTACCAATACCAGAAAAGGATCAATACCAGAAAAGTATCAATACCAGAAAAGTACCAATACCAGAAAAGGATCAATACCAGAAAAGTATCAATACCAGAAAAGTACCAATACCAGAAAAGTATCAATACTAGAAAAGTACCAGTACCAGAAAGGTGCCAATACCAGAAAAGTACCAATACCAGAAAAGTACCAATACCAGAAAAGTACCAATAGTAGAAAAGTACCAATACCAGAAAAGTACCAATACCAGAAATGTACCAATACCAGAAAAGTACTAATACCAGAAAAGTACCAATACTAGAAAAGTACCAGTACCAGAAACGTACCAATACCAGGAAAGTACCAATACTAGAAAAGTACCAAGTTTTTCTGGTATTGGTAGTCTAGCCTTGAATGGTTGCATGTAGATGTTCTACATGATTTAATCATAATAGTTGATGTATTTGAAAAAAAAAATAAGAAACTGTAAAGTGATATCTTTATGTAAAGGTTTTTCTTTGATTTTCGCTCTTCGAATAATATTTGCATTTTCTCGCTCTTATAACCAAAAAAGAAAAGGCTCGGCGTTGAGTTCCACCACAGCAAAATATCTGGAAAAAGCGGGAAACGGAGTGTCTTAACATTAAATTACTATATATACTATGCCTACTAAGCTATATACGTGATAAAGTGTGAACCTAAGAAAGATATATAAAATAAAAATAATTCTAATGGGATTTGTTAAGGCGAGATCTGATTTAAGTCCAATTCAGCATTTGATTTCGATTCGTATTTAAAAGAACCGTTTTAGTTTCTTTATCAACGGTACGAAAGTTAAAGTACATTCTGTTATTCTTAATTGCACTCATTTATTTCTTCTCACGAATTGATAGGTTATTGTAAAGCGCTATAGAAAGTATTTTAAACTTAATAGAGTAAGGTCATCGTGGCTCAGTGGGTCAGTAAAGACGGTGGTTACAGGTTTTGGTGTCATATGGGGAATTAAATTAGTATTATTTCTTCACCGATATAAGATAATGTATAGCGTTAAATTCTGGAAAACGGAGTGTTTTGACACTACGTTTAAATTTTATTCTCTGAGAATGCATGGCTTAGTGGTTAGAGCGCTTGGACGGTTTCCATGAGGCGCAATTCTTATCCCGCTGCGTTCAAATACTATTTTACATAACACTATTTTTTATAGCAAGTATAAGTGAATTTTTATATAAAATAAATTGATCATTTATTTTAAAGCCTGTACTCATACTATTCATGCTCCTCAATTACCAAGAGACGTGGGTTCAAGTTCCATATAAATCAAAATACCAAATATATATAGTATAACATATACCTCATGTGCTTAGAAATATATATTTTTAATTAGCTTCTCGCTCTACAGTAAATATAGTAAATTGAAATATAAATTATATCTCCCAGCATTTTTATTTCCTTTAACATTTCCTCAATAAATAATATATGATTCTTCCATCGTTAATGCAGGCGATATGAGTGCGCCACCCGCCATCGAACTAATCTTTCCTTGTGCACATCTGCTTTTTACATACACGTTTTACGGCAGCACTAAGGTAACAAGTTATAAGACGGAACGATTTGTTTTTTACATCCACGCCTTGTCCCATAGGGTAGAGAAAACAGTGTTAAATACTTATATATATATATATATATATAGATATATATATATATATATATATATATATATATATATATATATATATATATATATATATATATATATATATATATATATATATATATATATATATATATATATATATATATATATATATATATATGTATATATATATATATATATACATATATATGTGGGTATATGTATATCCATAGAAACATCGCATTTATAGTTGAAGGCTGTTCTACTACAAAAAGATATTCT
>JAXRJS010000083.1:3080000-3342500 GCA_037127375.1 Dione juno | reverse complement strand
TTCCCTTTTTGTAAGCCCTCTTCGATGAAGGAGTTGGCCAGAGGGAAGTAGGGCAGGAGATTGGTGCTAGGAGAGTCGTTGGCCCTAATGTAGAGGGTGCTAATGTTGCTGTCATTAAAAGTTGATTTTGGCAATCTGCGCGTCTCAATGGTGAGGACGTGCGTGATGTTAAGATGCCGGAGCACATTTTTGTCGCAGGCTGCCTTTTCATTGCTCAAGTAAAGTCCTGGGATTATTTGGGTGTAACAGGCCTGAGTGCAGAGATCGATCTTATTGTACAAAGTTTTCCTGGACCAGCTCTTGATGCCAGTAAGATTGGCTACCCGACTTGGGATGCTGAGGAAAGCAACAATTAACGCACTTCTCAACATCACCAGGAGGAGACCTCTAACAATTATCATACTCTTTTGCCTCACATGATGTTTTTATTTGGTTTTTAGTTTTTTTTACACAATCACTTTGCGAATTTCGATGTGACTAATATATGTATATGACTTTGACGTTTGATTTATTCTTCTTTAAGATATATGTCGAGGTTGAATCTTTTTGATCCTCTTTCAAAAGATTATTTTATGTGACACTGTAATATATATTCGTTACGCTCTTACAAAATTTATAAGGCAAACAAAAGTTCTATTCTGTTATTCTATAATAAGATTTACTGATTAAATTTTCTATGTTCTCGAATCAATAACGTTTCTGTAATTAAGGTGCACTTGCGGCCATATATTCTTAATATAATTATGTTTGTTTGCCAAAATATTTTCGTTGAACAAATCCAATCTGTTGGTGATCTTATTCGATAAAACTAGACTTAAATAAGTGCAATGTGTACTGTGACGTTCGTGAATAATTTAATATGAGGGTAGATTAATATAAATTAGCTATAATGATCATCTACATAGTAATGTATGTATGTAATTTATGGACATCTTGATCATGGTTTTATTCGCGTACTTGCTTCTAACACTGTACAAGTATTTGTATACCTATTTATACCTATGTATGTAAATAAGGGTTCCGTTTCTTCTCATTTGACTACTGTACCCTAAAAAGTCACAACGCGATTTATTATACCATCTCATTTTGCAAGACTGCTGACAAATATATATATATATATATATATATATATATATATATATATATATATATATATATATATATATATATATATATATATATATATATATATATATATATATATATATATATATATATATATATATATATATATATTAGGGTCATTTGATACGATGAAAATATTTTCCAAAAAGACGTAAAAAAAATTCTGGTAAAGTTTGAGCTCTTAATATTAATATTAAGAGGTGGCGATTTGTAATTTTTGATTTCCCATTTAAATAACACAGGAATATTTTTTATTTTCTTTGGATTTTTTATGCGTATGAATGAATGGATAACTGTCGAGTAAAAACAAAAACTTATTCTTGTAGAGAATTTGACGATCTACAAAAAAGGTCTGATATAATTTTTTGCTAGGTTGACTCCTTTAAAAGTTATTCGAAGTTTAATTCCAACTCATAATTGTAAATAATCGATACAATTATATACGATTTTTTGATGAAGGATTATAAAACAGATTATTAATGTATCTTAAATCTAAGTAATTATTCTTTTCTTTTACATAATTGTAGCCTAAACATCAGTGGTCACATAAATGACGTGTGGATCAAAACGTAGTGCAGCTCATATAGAGTTATTTAAAACGTAAAGTAAATGCAAATGGTAAAAGTCGATGACCGACGAATCTTAAACTCTCTCATGATTTAAATACAGTATTGAAATTAAAAATGTTGAATGATAGACAAATACAAAACCTGATTTCGAAAAAGAAGCAATGTTATTACTCAGTAAATGAATTTTTTATTTATTCAACGGTTTTGGGTTGGCGCCAGAATATTTCTAATAAAAGAACAATTTTTTATGCCGCAATCGGCTTGTTGTTATTTAAATTAGATCCTTGTTTACTTACAATTTCATTTCAAGTCATAAAACATTTTTCTATATAATATATATATATATATATATATATATATATATATATATATATATATATATATATATATATATATATATATATATATATATATATATATATATATATATATATATATATATATATATATATATATATATATATATATATATATATATATATATATATATATGTATATATATATAGAAAAATGTTTTAAAAATATATATATTCTCTCATAAAATCCTTCATCTACTTAAAGAGACTTTACTATTTAGATAATAAATTTTATTAATTACATACTATATAGTAAATTATTTTTGAATATTACTTACGTATTTTCCAGTGGAACCGCGCTGCGCTACGATGGCGTCAAAATTATTATCATTTAGTAATTTCAAAATAAAAATGTTTCCAGTTAATGGCGAGAACATGGCAACTGTACGCTAATGTCACGCCACATATAACGGCTTGAGTGACATGAAAGACAAACAGACAGAAATAAAAATACTAGAAATGTGCTTTTTCAATTTTCTTTACTATTAGATATTTTTTTTTTGCGTACATTTTTTATATGTTTATTTATCAATTCATCAATTTTAGACAAATCATTGTTTTTAAGTCAACACAATTTTTTTATGCCGACAGTACATTTTTATATTATAATTATTTAGAAGATTTCTCGTTATTTTAGCCTTTTTTATAGCAAAATAATCATCCCATTCTAACTCATATAGGGTTTAAATACACATATGAAGGTTCGATCAATGGACCAACGGTTCAATTTTTAGCTCAGATATTTAAGAACAGTTGAATTTTTCAGTAAATCAGATTCGTGAAGAAAATTACAAAAATAGCCTAATTGTTGGGTCTGTCCTCGTGGACTTTCCTTAAAGCTACAGTTGAAAATCACCCATCACCATCATCATACAAAATAAGATTGCAGTGTCTGTTTGTAATATTAAAATAACCACCTCTTACTATATGTATATCAATATATGTATATACGGTATATAAGAATTTTTAATATTTTTGTCTATGTGTCTTGCAACGGTAGGACTGATTTTGACGGAACTTTCATTGGCAGATAGCTGATATATATATATGTATATATATATATATATATATATATATATATATATATATATATATATATATATATATATATATATATATATATATATATATATATATAAGCGTGCGAGCAAGTTACGCCAGTGAAATGAAAAAAGGTGTTAACAACTTTCTTTGGCTATATGTAGTGCATAAACTACTATAAATATTTTTTTATCTACAATTTATTTAAAAAAAACTTATGTACATTAATTGGCCCTCTATGTGACAGCCACCGTTGAATCGTCAATCGAGTTACACCTGCGCTACTATATGAATGACGTGCGATAAGACAACTATGTTTTATTTTTTAATATACCTGTCCCTATAATTATAACCTACTTGAAAATATAGTGTACTAAGTCAAACGAAACAGCCAAATTTTGGCAAACAGCTAACGTAATTTCACAATAAACTTAGACGAAAATAGTAGCGAAGTAATAAAAAATCCAAAATAGAATTAAGCAATACGAGGAATTTGGGCAGATACTGCTTTAATATAGACAAATATTTTTACTTCTGATTAAGTATCTTGGTTAACAACTTGCGGATTGTTGGAAAATAATTATTAAGTCCATGTTTATATTTCACATTTAACAGAATAGACAGAGTATCTGGTGTAAGGACACTCAGTTTTTTGCTTTTCACCTAAATTCGATATCGCGTATTGTTTGTCAGGACTTACAACCGTACTTTCTCTTATGAAATTTCAGATATTAAATAAAAACTCTCCTAAATGGGACCCAAACCCACAATTATCACGCTCACAGACAGACTGTTCTGACAAATACACTGAATCAACATCAGCTCTTAAAGACAACTATAAGAGGATTCGTAAAATATTTTGGTGAGACGAAATATTTTGTACGGGAAAATAATTTAAATATTATCAATAATTTTTGTAACTAGAAATTCGTAGCCCATCTTGATAACAACAAATTCATGATATGTCTGCGCGTGCGCATTTGTCAATTATATCCAGGTTAAACCATTTGGGTTAATAGCGTCGACTGCACCTACTGGTTTATACCTCTGCTGTATTGAACCCGTACTATTTATAAAGATCGCCGAGATTTATACTAAGGCCTAGGTATTATAACTGAATGTACACACAATGATGATTATTTTTGGAGCGTCTTGCCGCGGGTTGGGTCCGTGGAAAGCAGTTTGGTAGCGGCTGGCGCCGAGCGCGTACCGTTTCAACATCGCGAAAGTGTCCGTAGCGGTGTCCGTGCAGTGAACAGTGTAAGTTAGGAGGTGCGCTTATTAATCGATTAATGCTTCAAAGTGAGGTGGTTAAGTGGATGTATTGGAATGTGCTAACATACTAATGCATGACCGCCGGCCGCGGGGGTTGAGTTTGGAATGGGAATATTATGTGGGGCGTGGGCGGTGGATGTGGGCAGGGAAATTTGATAAGGCGATATGTTGGTCGTCTCGCACACCACTTTTGTATGCAGCCCGGCGTCGGTCGGCGCAGACTATTTTTGAACTACGACGCCGCGAGCAATTTCGGCTATACGGCGAGAGTCGCCGCCGACGTCGGGTGTTTCATTTTTATGTTACGAAAGCACCGGCCATGTTATGATATTTCAGCTGAACACGAGATCTAATGTGCTTTGCATGTAAATGTATTAATTATTAATTAAGTCGAGGACAGTCTGCAGAGCACAGCCGCCTCGCAATTGCGAGATTTGTCTCAAAATAACTCTAACTGCGCTAAATGTAGATATAAATCTTACTCAACAAATTCAGCCACAGGGCGGATGTTAGCATAATTTTAAGTATACCAAATTTTGGATATGTTTTGGTAAATGCAAAAAAAAGCTTGTTCTTCTTGCAATTATCTTGAATTGTAATAATTAAGATCCTGCTATTCATTCGTTAACTTTTTTATAAAAGTATGTTATGTTACAACAGTTATTAATAAAATTTATTGTAAGCAATATTGCATATTATGATAGAATCACTTGTATAATGTATACAATTTATTACTTTAAGAATAATTTTCATTTGCGAGTATTGGCGTTGACTTCCATAACTCAATACGTAATGTCTTTAAATCAAGCGGGAAGTAGAGACGGAGAGCCTTAACACTATGTTCTCATTATATATGGAAGTGATAAAGTAATAGTGTATTTCAACAACTACAATACTATTCCAATCTAGACTAAAGTTAAAATAAAATATCAAATCTGATAATCGATCGATATTTTTGACTATACTTTACTGGGTAAATGATATCTATTTATTTTAACGGCTATTAACCTATATCTAAACTAATAAAAAAATTGGAGTGTCTGTTTGTAATATTAAAATACTACATGTATATGATATATACAACGTACATATAACAAAATAATATTTTTTACAATTTTTGTCAGTCTGTCTGTTCCGGCTAATCTTAGAAACGGCTGAACCGATTTTGACGGGACTTTCACTGACAGGTAGCTGATGATATAAGGAATACAACTTATGCTACTTTTATTTGTAAAAAAATACTGAACATGTACAATGTGATTTCGTGTAACATATCAACATATCGAAACGAGCGCAATTCAATTTATTTAAGCGGAGAAACCGCAAGCGGGATAAGGTGCTAGTTATTCCACTATTTAAATTGCTTAAACAATATAGATAATCAAACTCAAAATTCCAATTTAACAAATATTGATAATTTCTGCTTTTTGTTCCACATAAATTTTGATAACCCGTAATATATAAGAGAAAGGACGAGGGGACTTCCTTTTTTGTAAAAAACATCTATTCAGAAAGATATTGTAGACAACACGACAGGTTCATTCAGACATTATTTATTAATAATAAAATTTAATTGAAATCAATTTCATTCAAACTAGCAAAGTACCCTTTCTAATAGTCACTAATTAAAACACTAGTGTTTCGCTTGCGGCTTCACTTGCATAGGCTATAGTAATATAACATGCACATGTTATACATACCAACTTCTCTTGAATTATTCTGTCTATTACTGGAAATATATATGAACATGAAAGCCCGTAAGTTAAAATAATAATCACCGGAAATAGAAAAGTATAACTTGTATACAAACTACGAGATTGACATGTAAGTGACGTTTAAGTTTTGTATTCTCTAAATGACTGAGGTAACTCTAACAGTAAGCCACTATGCCTACGACCAAAGACAAAAAAAATTCAATTCAAAATCAGTAGCTAGTTCCAGAGATTTGAGTGTTCAAACAAACAAAGTTTGTTCAAACGTTCAATCAAAAAAAAAACAAACAAAGAGAGAGAAGAAGAAACTCTCCAGACTTACTAATATTATTAGTGTAGTCATGTAGCTATTGAGAAGTAGGTCGTGATTGTAGCACTTCTACGAAATATCTCACATTGATCGATATCCTGTCAACATTCGCTGTTAGCGTCTGCATCTGAACTGAAATAGAGTAATCGAATCTATTGATAGCAATTAATTGTTGTTCGATATTGAACACGTAAACATGTCTTAGGTGCTATTAATTTGGATTACTTGTTACATTTGAATAGTCAAATAGATGAATAGCTTCACGCTGTAACATATACAACATATAGCGGGGTAGACGGAGTGAACCTAGTGTTGAGACACTCCTTTCCCGATTTTTCACAAAATTGTCGAGACGTTGCGTGTTGGTAGAGCTCGAAATGGCGCTTTGTTTTGTTACCAAAACGAGGAAATAACTTAATTTATTCCCCCAAGTGGGAATCGAACCCACAACTGTCGCGTTTAAATCGGACACAGGTGTATCGGGCACCACGACGGCCTGGTCACATTGCAGAAATTGAAATGAAATACAGCATAACGAGTATACAAATTAAGAATATGATTATACAAGTTGCTCTACGTGAGCTATGAACAGTAACATCTCAATTTTCCGTAGGAATTTCGAGAAATCATCAGTTAGTGCTCACATACACTGAGTTATATCGACTGTGCGTTGTTTGTCAGTCAGTCAGAAGCGGAATAGGTTCACAACACAAATATACAACTTATTACTTAGATGTAGTAAATTACATTTTCCACGTCTATACTTCTTTGAACGGGAGTCATTTTATTTAAGACTACCTTCTACGTTACCTTCAAGCTATAAATACATACATAGCTTCATGTTACTACGAGTATTATTGTGTCAAATAAACAGTAAAATTTTATAGCACTTTACAGTTGGAAGTAAATTAGTGGTACGCTCGCTCGTAACATTTGATGGTATTTTTGACATTGAATTTGACTGTATTTCTGTTAATTCTAAGGTTAATTTTCGTACTGTTTTCTTTATTTGATGTTAACACTCTAAGGCTAGTGCGTGTGTGGGATTTATTTGATAATTATGGGTTCGAATCCAAATATTTTTCCTTAGCCAATTTTAGGGACTATGGTTTTGGGTTCCGCGTATAAATATTGCGTATAAAATATTGATTCAATAATAAGCTGATTCAATATAAGTATTTGATTAAGTTATTGGGTATACTGTAATATAGAAATTAATTCTCTTACAAAATCATATTTTGGGACCAATATTAAGTACATTTGTACTTGACGCATATATAATCGCAGAAAATGAATTGTGGCCTTTTATTCTAAAAAATATTTTAAAATTACATGCAAATGGCAAAAATAAAATAATTTTTTTCTTGGAAATCAAGCATATAGTGTTACAGTTAAATCAGTAATTCAGAAATTTTAGGTTCAGATCGTTTTCATACTTAACCTGCCGTTCGTACGTGGTTATTAAGCTTTAGTAACACCTATGTTTAGCATTTATCACTTCGTCTTCTTTACTTTTACGCTATATCCTGCATAAAGCAGGACAAGAATTAACAAGAAATAAAAAAGTTGTGATCTTCAACGCCTCGGAGGATATCAATATGAACTTTATTATTTTGGATTTTATTCATGACTTACATGAGGGAGCCAGTTATTTGAAATGCCATATTGATTATACAGGGTTATTTATGATTCGACGTATTCCTATGAAGGGGATATATGAGGTGAGGTGAGGTGATGAAAAGCATGTTTCGCGCTGATGGTACATGTGGTACCTTGTCTCTAAGAGTGCATCTTCCATGAGTCAAAAAAGTCGTGATAGAGATTTTTTTTTGTTTTAGCCAATACGAAGCAAACAACAATGTTCTTTGGCAAAACTTTGTGAAAATCCACATTTTGAACCTTTAGATCTCTACTTATTACGATTACTGCATTCTCTTGAATCCTATAGAATATTTTTAACATCATGTGGATAATTAATAGTATTTTTCATTATTTTCTTTTTAAAAACACGCATATAAATTTAACTTTTTTAACGTGGTTTTCCTACTTTTTTGTTTATTATCGCATTTCGCCGTAGTTTCTGTAAATAACCTATTTTTCTTAGAAATTTTATATTCTTCACAGGGATCAGGTTAATATTTTTACATTCTATGCAATATCGCAGGTTTTCATTCCCAAATTTTTGCATATAACTTCAACCAGATAATTGGTATATACCCTAAATAGTTGGATCAAGAATGACATTATATTCCAAACTTTTAAATAATTATTGAATAAGTGCTAAAATCGACTGTTTTTTTAAAGGTACTAAAATTTAAGATATCCCACGATAGGCGCAAGCCTAGGGTATTCTAAGATCTCAGTTTTCAAGGACCTCATCTATATCCCCTTGACAAGAATCGAATTACCAATAAACCTGTAGTTAGTAGACTATATTTAGAAAAAAGTGATAAGTGATGATAGAGAGATAGAAGATAGTGATAGATAGAGATGTTATAGCTAAGTAAGCAGAAATTATTGTAACAAAAATGGCTTCTCGACAAATTAAGAGGTATAGCTCAACACCGTACTATTGATTAACTAGTAATTTACACTAGTAAAGTAGTACTAGTACATGTACTAAATTAAGCTAAATTCCAAATTGGATTATATAAACTGTGAACTTTTTCCCTTAAGGATAATTTGGATTCTATTCAAGCTGCTTCGAAAGAGCAAAGAGAAAACATACTTCTGGTCATTAGTCCAAAATAATTAAATACCAAACGCGATGTCAATCCAGTATGAGTGCTACTGCTGTCTGTGACATATGCATGCCATTTGTGATGCCACACATCATACATTATTGATAGTAAAACTTTCAATATGTTGAACTAAAGCCAACTAATTTTAAAGATGGATAGATGACGTGAGCAACAATCTACAAGTACTGTTATTATTATTTATTTTGCAGTCTATATCTTTTTCGTACTAGGCCTGTAGATCTGCTCAAGGACTGGTTAAACTAAAATCACCTTATACTTCAGCTAAGATGTGGGGTCGATACTTGGGTGAATTTTCATATCGCTTTGGTTATCGAAGCGTGGCGTTGAGCAAATTAAAACAGTACATAACTATATACAGAAAAAAATAAGAAATAAATAGACACTTCAAATGCTTTGACATTTTTAAGGTCTCAGTCTCTAAGGCCCACATCTTAAAAGAAAAAAAAACATAATTTACAGAATCACGCTGTTGACTGTCTGACTGACTTTTAGTCCGTATGTCCATCTGTGGAGACAATTTGTGTCAAACGTAGCATGGAGGTGTCAAGCTAAAATTAATATTAAGTATTCAGGTCTATAGTAAATTGTATCACAGAAAAAAGTCAGTGTAATCAAAGGCTACGAGCGTTTGTGCTTAGCTGCATTATTTTGTATGTAATTCGCCGCGTATTTAAAATTATTTCTCATTGATTTAGAATTTTAAAATTTAATTAGGCTATAACTTACAAACTTATATTTGTAGTTAATTTTTTCCCGCAAATTCAAATTTATTTTAGAAAAATTCAAATACGAAGCCTTCAGCCGTTCGATTCATTGCTAGCTGATATTTATTTTATTGATTATTACAAATTCTAGAACAACACAACAATTTATCATATATTCTATTTCCCGGAATTGAACAGTAAACGACCATTTCGTTTATACGAGGAAATTTGAAAATTAGAAAATTCACCTCATTTACTTTTTGTATCGATACTTCTTGTAATTCTCATGGGATAGAAACAAAAAAATATTGCTAAAGGGCTGGTTATACTACAACTTCCTTACAGCTCTGCTAAGTTCAACTTATTTGTATATCTATCA
Organism: Dione juno; assembly: GCA_037127375.1. Classification (NCBI taxonomy): domain Eukaryota; kingdom Metazoa; phylum Arthropoda; class Insecta; order Lepidoptera; family Nymphalidae; genus Dione; species Dione juno. Next base: position 3,332,267 of record JAXRJS010000083.1, on the reverse strand, counting down.
CCTAAAGTAAGGAAATAATAATAGTATTTAAAAATATTAAAACATTCTAAAATTTTCATAGTTTATTTTAAATGTCAAGCCTCATAATTTGCCATGAGATAACAATCGTTAAGCTTCACTTGCTTAGAAGACAATAAATATTAATGACGCTATTTGTCAACCGTTTTCGCGTTTAATTTTAGAATTATTTACTACTGTACGTTTCAGTTTCTTTACGCAAGTGTAAGACAGTCGTTTCTCTAAATTATTTTTTTATTAATTAATACAACGACTTTAAATCTTTTAAAATAATTAATAATTATACATTTATTATACAAGTTTTCACCTGCTACTTTGTTTGCATGGTAAATGAAACGTATAATTTCGTTTTATCCCATTCCTGATCGTCTTTCAGTACTCCTCTAGGAGACCTAAGGCCTTGTGCCTTATATATGTGCCAAATTTCAGCCTGCTACGCCTAGTACTGGCTTTCCGTCAGTCAGTCACTCAGTAACGTATATATATATATATATATATATATATATATATATATATATATATATATATATATATATATATATATATCGATTAGAATGTTATGACTTGAATATATATATATATATATATATATATATATATATATATATATATATATATATATATATATATATTATAGAGATAAATATAGAAAATGTGCTTAGGTGTAATATCCATATTTGATGCCGTAGGCAAAAAAAAAATATAAATCCAGAATAATGATTTGTGTGAAAAAGTTTTGGTAAAAATAAAAATCACTTTAAATATGATTATCCCCAAAAATATGACACCAATATACACGACAAAGAATTATTTTAATCTTCCTTTAACTGTGGGAAGACAAAGGGCGGGGTTGAGTTCCGCCATTCTACATGCAATGTCTGTCTGAAATGTATTATGTCTGACTGACTCTATAATGTCTCTGCCTGACCTGCTGTACGCGGGACACAAAGGGAAAATGAAAAAAAAAAACAAATGATAATAGTTTTTGTTAATATACATTTCAACCACACAGAGTGTCTTAGACGAAGACGAACTAATCTATTGGTACTTACTGTTGGATAAAATTTTACATGACGAGTGTATCTATGACTTATTTAGAGTACAGTACATAAGAATCATTCACATATTGACTAAATAAATAAATTATCATTCTATTCTCTCTTCTCTTCATCGATGACTAGAAGTTTCTAGTACTCAAGTTTATGCCGATACCGTAACTTTAGATATATGTACAACGGTTGTTAATCTTCGAGAACATAGTATCAATGCTACTGGAGGAAGGTTACATAAACAGCATACTCATACTTGAGAACGTACGAAGCTCAAGTGGTATGCAGGAACCGTAGCGTTTTCCCTCCTCTATTTCTGGCCTGCTAGGTATAAAGCATGACTCTTAGAAAAACTTAAAGCTTAAAGTGACAATTGGAACTTATCTAAATGTTTTAATTCTTATCTGTTTAATATAATTTTTTAACATTTTTCTATTTCGGTCAAATTTATTAAATTTATAATCTAATTTTTTTTTCATTTTACATTTGTAAATACAATCATGATAGAGTTTGATCTAGAAAAAAATAAGGTAATTTTATGTCTGAGTGTTTTTAAAGGTAAAAGAAATCATGGCTTTCTTATTACAATTTAACAAAAACAATTAATAAATTGTAAAACTTTAGGGCGGCGTTAGCACATAAAATATTTCAAGCTGAATATCCTGTAATAGTCTAATGTACATAAATGCTTATACAAACATCACTTAAAACCATAAAAGTGGTTTTAAACTACTGGAAAGCTTTTCCAGTTAACCAGAAAAATCTCCGCAAAACGAAACAGTTAACCTTCAAATGAGTTTCAGAAATAACCAGCCTATTCATAGTTGAATTCATAGCAACAGAAGGCCTTAGCATAAATATTTTTCACACAAGATTATCACCTGTCCTGTTTCCACTCACGCGATGAGCTATCGCTGTCTCCCTCTGGATGGCCACCTGCCAAACCGTCAGATTTCGAAATGTGAGATCTAATTATGAAAGCTTATTAATAAAAGCTGCACTCGCACTTTTCATAAAGCTTTATGTTATCGCGTTCGCAGATTGTTGTCTCCAAGCTTATTTATTATGTTGCAAGTAATATTTAAATTATACATCCTCGTACATATGAAGGGAAAAAATATTATATAACAAGCTTTTAAGAATGTGTACACACCTTATGAATATATGAATATTAATTTGTTCTATTTTAGAAACCCAAAGTCTTGGGTTATGTTTCCAATAATTAGATCTGGCACAATGGTTGAGTTGTTGAGTTCCACAAAACAACATGCAGTGTCTTAAATTTGTGCAGGAAGTGGACCATCACAGGATATCACGATATTAGGTTCATGATTTTAAAAAAAATGATGACAAAAGAGTTTCTCTATTAAAAAATGGAAATGTAAAAAATGAAATACAACAAAAAATATATATTTTATAGAAGACATATTATTAGATCTCCTTTCATCGAACACGTAGCAGATTTTCTGAGTATCGATATCATGTTGCAAAGCAAAGCTATGTCATTGGAAAGGCAATTGGAATTATTTGAAATAGTTATCATAAAACCATAATTTAACGACACGGGTTAAGGTTAAAATTGTGATTTACATTGTTGGCACTGCTATATAGTAAATTACACATGTTTGTATGTATATATGTTTGTATGTATGTATGTATGTATGTATGTATGTATGTGTGTATGTATGTATGTGTGTATGTATGTACGTATGTATGAACGTCAAGACATATCAATTAAACACAATACGAGGATACCCACTTTGGCATAATCTTCTATGATATTTACTACATAATGCATAATAAATATTTCTTTGAAATTTATATGAATTGAATGAATATGAATATTTTTTGAATTTTTTTTTTTTGGGTGATATAATTTTTTTTTTAATATATCGCTATTATTTGATTAAGTTATTTTTATTTCTGCTACTCAGTCAACTCGCTGCCACGTTTTGTCTAACTACAATGGCATTTGAACCTACAACAATAACTTAGAAAGGCATGGTTAAATTTAAAATAATTTCACTTGTAGTTTTTTACCTGTAGCTTTGCCCGCATGGTTGAATTAAAATAATTAAGATATAGATATAAACAACTTTATAGATATATATATTTATATATATATAATATATATATATATATATATATATATATATATATATATATATATATATATATATATATATATATATATATATATATATATATATATATATATATATATATATATATATATATATATATATATATATATATATATATATATATGATACATGTTGCATGAAGTCTAACCTAACCTAACTAATCCATAGTCACGGTGGATTCCATCGAAAGGATTAACTTGACTTGAAATGAGATTAAGCAATTTAGCAAAAATATTTGCGAAGCTTTCTTGTCTTAAGCTTTGTACTAATGTCTCGTGCAAAGATTAAAGATAAATATTTAGCAATTTTTATTTAGTTGTTTTGGGTAGTAGACTTAAAGGGTGGACTTATAACATTTAGACCTCCTATGGAGAAGATGGAGAAGGTCATAAGTTACCACTTGGCGGTCTCTACCTACTACCTAACTTAAAGGTAGATAAAAACACCGATAATACCGGTATTACTCTTGACATGGAAACCAAGTATTATGAAACACACTTATGAATCATCATCTCAGACATCTGCTCTTTGAAGTCGTAAGCGATGGATGTTATCGCCTCCCCATACATTTTAGTAGTGATTATTTATTTAGTACTTTTAATATACTAGTGTTCCACTCACGGCTTTACTCGCGTGGTCTAAATGATTATGGCTTTTATTTTCTTTAATGGATAAACGTACAAGAATATGTTGTATATATGTATGTGTGTGTGTGTGTGTATATATATATATATATATATATATATATATATATATATATATATATATATATATATATATATATATTTACTCACTACCTATCTACTATCTGGCACCAAATTGGGGTACAAATATATTTTATAATTTTTATAAGCTATACTGTTTGTATGTTGTAGCATCATCAGGATGTTGTGGTTTTTATCTACCCGGATTAATATTTACATATACAAGCGACCTTGAGCTAAAGTAAACCTTCCTAATCCATATGAACGGAAGGAAATCATGTTTAAATATTTTTTTATATCTATAAGTGGTATTATATTAATACTTCTTGTGACTAGAAAATGTTTCATTCTGGTAATTGATCTAATCATAAAATTAGATGAAAATAATACCGGTTAATAAATGGATGAAACAGGTTAATTATCCCTCACAATTTACAAAAGAGAATTAAGGGTACAAATTAATAGAAACCAGATATATTATAGAGTTAGATGGATTTTACATAACCTATAGTCGTAAAATATATAAGTAATTTATAAGTTACGTATTATTTCATATACAGACAGTGTAAAATCATTCATATATTTGTATCCAAACCATCAGAGGACAATACGGTTTTACTTTGTCTAATCAAACCAAGACCAAGACTTTCGCCCAAATTTCAAGACATTGCCTGCAAAGTGGCAGAACCTAACGGAAAATGAAAATAACTTATTCTCCGGTATGGGAATCGAACCCACAAACCCACTATATTTGCATATATTCACCAAATAGTAAATTAAAATAATATATCAGCTTATCATTCGTAATAATTGAAGCATTGACATATTAAGCGTTAAGGGTAGAATGAAGAACATTCAAAACTATTTACAAGCCCACGCTTGCGCAGGCGCACGTATTGTGTCCAAGTATTTCAGTTTGAAATGCATTATATTTCTAAATATGTTGACTTGACTCACCGATGACGTTTGTTGTTTAGTTTGATAACACACTAAAAATATTTGCCTTAAATATCATCATTGCATCATTGCTACAAAAATTTCAGTGGACTCAATAGTTGCGCAGTTGAGAGGTTGAGTGATAATAATGGATAGTAAGGTCAGTAATGGAATGATTATGCTTATAATCTACATGTCTTATAGGCACAACGAATTTAAACGCAACGGTTGTAGGTTCGATTCCCACTCGGGGGAGGTTAGTGTTTGGATCTACTGGACGTATTTGAAAGTAACTTTTTTGATGTATAGTTGTCAGGTCTAGGCAATAATAGATTTTAAAGACCACACCTGCTGTAGAACCAAAGTAGTCCAGCTGAGCTATAAAAAATAATAAAATACTTGCGTAATAAATATGATTGAATGTGATAAGCATTTTCCATTGACATAAAAATGAAGAATTTTCAAATCCTGATGATGATGAAACATCTATATATTTTTTTAAACTGAAATATGAATATTCTAGATCTGGAATATTTCGTGATGAGATATGGAAATGGCGCCTTAACAAAATATGTTTAGCGTGATGAAATTTTTTATTTATATTTTTTTGTTATATAAATATCAAAGATATGGAACACCTGACGTACCCTTAGTAATGTTAAAGTTGTCTAATGAGCATTTTTCTTTGTAATGTGAAAATCTAACATGTGGAATACAATCTCACGAGTCTCCATAAAGAACTATAAGTAAGTAAGGGTGTAAGAGTAAGGGGTAAGGGCAAGGATCGTAAATTCCACGATAAAGAAGTTGTGGACATCTACTTGTTAGAAATAAAATCGAACATGTCAATATTAAAAAAAAAGAAAAATCAGACGGATGATTTTTTATTTTCTAGTTCTAATTAGCTGCGACGTTGCGCTCCTCTCAACGAGCGATTTGTTGGAACTGACAGGTCCATGTGGGAAGCGGGGAAAGGTGAACACTAGGTTACCCTGTCGATCCCTGGCTATATGATTACATATAATTGGCCACCTACACCTGGCTATATAATTAGTCACATTCAAAAATATATCCTGTGTACGTGCTACGAGTACGTTAGGCATATCTAAATTCTGATTCTACTGACCAATTCGAATGCAATAAATCACCACGCGGGGTTGTAGCCAAATCACGAGATACGTAATTGATCATTTGTTTGGGAAGAATTAAATTTTTACATGCTAACGCATGCTATACATATTTATGGAGAAAAATGTTATAAATAATTTAAAAGGCATCGAAACGTAGGCGGAGTGAGCATGATAATTGTAACCTATCGACCCCATATACTTATTTATTGTATGGAAATATTTATTTTTATTTCTCGGTTCTGGTTCGACAAAGCAACAAGTAGTTCTATCACTAAATACACAAAATACCTAATTCGGAAGCGGAGAAACCTCCTCTACCTTACTATATATGAGGTACAGAGTGAAATGGAAAAATATATCACAATCAGAATCCGGAAAAAATAAAAATAATTTTCATAAACTAAACTTGGAAGCAATTTCCAGCCATTAACATGAGACGACGTCTGACTGAAAACGAAATGGCTGTGGGGTTTTTGAAACTTTGACTCCACTTATTTCAAGGTACCTTCTCTCGGCCTACCCTGCTGGGCAGGAAAAAGTGTGACGCGGCAAAAATTATGTGTTCTACCAATCAATGCCGTGGCTTATATTGGCTTTATGACATATCTAGAAATATTTTCCATGAACATTGCCTGGCTTCTGGTGGCAATGCGACGTGAAATTTAAATAATGTATGTATATACACAACAGTGAAGGTTTTTATGCTAACATATTTCACGGATGGGCACAGAATCCCATGCCCAAGCACACCACACTCACGATTGTCTTGGGGATTATCATGCCATGAAATGATAAGGCATCTATAGTCTGGTGCTGAGTAGATAATTCTGATACATCAATCATCACGTTTGTTAGTCCGTGGTTGTTTTTGTATATACATTTCAGTATCCAAGCTTAGGCTAGGCATTAGGCATTTGATAACTGAATTCATAATTGAATCGTTGAGAGCGTTCACGTCAAACATATCATTACCATTATCGATTTACTTGCTTTTACTTTTACTTGCGCCGATATGTTAAAAAAATCAGTCAAGTGCGAGTACTCGCGCACCGAGGGCTCCGTACCTATTTCATGATTATTTCATAGGTATACCACTGGTGAAATATTTTATTTGAAAGAGAAGAAATTGTGAAAATTTCAGCTTTCTAATTATCACGGTTTTTGAGATACGACCTGGTGACAGACAGACTGACGGCGGAGGCTTTAACTTTTAGCTACGGAACCGTAAAAATCATAGATTCGTGTTGCACTACTATTTTTACTTTACACAATTACTTTTTTTTAAATATATTGTACCAACAGCTTCAAAGTTATAGCCCATGACGATATTCAGACTCAACTGCGCTATTATAATATAATTATCACTTTCTTACATAAAGTAATAAAATATTTTTATTTTTTATACCATTTACTATATATAATATATGTATGTATATACAATTAATGGACTATCCCTGTCTAGACTAGTCATATATCTTGAGCTTACATAGAAATGTTTATTAAACAGGAGGCTGTGTCTCGGAGTCGCGTGGGCGTATGTGGGCGTATGTTTGTTTGTCCTGTCTACTGTTGTTTAAATTAAATTTCCTGCATTCTCTCATTGTATACATTAGCGAGTACTAATTGAATCTGATTGTGATATGAAGTTCTCATCATTTAGATGAATAAATGTGGCATTTGTGGGTTCGACTCCCACTCGGGGGAATATTTTAATACATCGCTCGTGAACGGTAAAGCGTTTTTTTTATGATTTTCGCTTCAGCTAGATGTCATAACTTAATATCTCGAATTTGGGCGGATTTTGGTAATGAAATTGAACCTTTTACATTTTCTGCCAGGAGCTTAGCATTTGGTGCTTAATTTGCTCTAAATTTCTAAATTATAATAAACATTACAACATTTAAATACATTTAGTATAGAAAAACATTCTTAAAATCTCTTCTCAGAAATACTATAACGTAATCGTACCTACTTATAAAGATCTATCGAGTCGATAAGTCATCAAAAACTATCAGATTTCAAATGACTTTATATATTTCAATAGATACTAAAAGTCAACATCTATGATATATTATCTCAAAATAAAGAAAATATTATGAACAGAAGTTTAATTTTACAATTTTACGGCTCAGCTATGACGAATGTGAATAAAATTTACCTGAAAATTTATCGATCACGTGACCGTCCACTTGCCAACGATTTAACGAACAGAGTGAAAAGCTTGAGATAAACGAGCGCCAATAATACACCACTTGTTTGCTTTTGTGACGACTGCGAAGATTTACAGCTGACTCAGGGCTAAAACATTTAAACATTGTACTAACTTTACACAGTAATAGGATTTATTTTCAGTTGTTAAATTTTAAATTTATATTATATATTGTAATATTATATTTTAATTATAAACATAAAAAAATATTACTTAAATACTTAAAGAAAATATATAAAAATTTGAACGCAGCGGGATTTTAATATATTTTTTTGTAACAAAAAAGTTTATTAAGTCTTTAAGTATTTTTCTATCTTTAGTGTCGATTGGCATTTTAAAAACAATATTGTATAGGTTTTTTAAATTTTATATATACTGGTATATACTTTTATATATACTTTATAGGTACTGTTTCAATCTTTTTGTACATACAGGTTAGTCTTAAAAAATGTAGGGAAAAGTAAATATTTACTAATCTAATATAGCTTCATACTTTATTAAATAAACAATAATTTAGTTATTATATTCATATAATCTTTTTCACGTAAATTCGTAATACGTTTTACATTATGCGTGTGTCAAATCTTAGCACAGACACATTTGTATTAGTAATTTCTTTCTCAGACCAAGCTTATATTTTACTATTTTTTATGAGGTCACTGCTCACTTTGTAGCCTCCAAAAACAAATAGAATAAAAACTAGTCTATTTTATAATTAAAAATGTATTTTTTTATAGCTAACTAATTGTATTTTGAAGAAAAAAATTGTTAGCTGTTCATCAAGTAGCGGTTAGGATATAATGATAGGATATACTGATAAAAAAAAAATAAAAATGGTCATTAAATTTTTTTTTCACTGAGATAACGGTATAACTAACTATATACAATTTACAATTTACGGGATACGGAAACTATTGCCTAGTTAAGTTTGTTACGGATTTGAGAACTTTGTCGTCTATATCCTTTGCATAATTATATGATTTCTTCTTTTTCTCCTTCTTCAGTTACACGCTTTGTCAGACAAATCGAGAACAGAGTATTTTCTATTCTCTCCGCATTGAAGACATTACATTGAAGGGGAAATTGAACAGAATTCAATCCCCTTGGTAGACATCACACCCAGAACATTCGTCTACAATTAAATCATTCCTATTCAATATTCCGCAAATCAATCGTCGACTAGAGACAGCGCCTAATGATAAGTCATGCCCTGTCCGGATAATTAGATCATTTTCTATTATTCGGAAAACACCTCTGCATGGATGGATACGTCACTGTGGGTTATCCAACCGGCTGCAGCGTCCCACGCGCATTCCCACACCGCCTCGGCGTAACGCCAAAATTTCATAGTTTAGTTACGATTTCGAAAACGACCCGACGCGTCCCGCCGCCGGCGACATCCCTATATACTTCGAATTTGCATAAAGTATTTGCGCTTTACCCAAAGTTCTACTTTTTTGAGTGCGGTTGTGTGGTGAATTGATTTTGTGACTTGGATTTTTTTTGTTCAATTTCCAAACGGTATGTATAACGAAACTATATACATACATATACATATATATATATATATATATATATATATATATATATATATATATATATATATATATATATATATATATATATATATATATATATATATATATATATATATATATATATATATACATATGTACATGTATTAGTAGGTTTTTTATGAGAAACTGAAAGTATGAATAGATTAATTAATTATTATCATTCAATTCATGTAAGTATATGCGTCTAAGCTATATATTTACTTCTAGAAATATCTACCAATTTAAATATTTCTAGAAGATTTATAATTTAATTTTTAACCAAGTATAAAAAATGTAAATTAATTTAAAAAAAAAAAACAAATGAGACCAACACGAGTATTAGGTAACGTCGGAAGTTACAAGAATATGAAAAGATCCCGAGGCCTTCGACGGTTACAGAAATAGACGGCACGTATCTTATACCTACTTCTGTAAATCCTGACTTCTACCCACACGCCACACTTCACCTTGCCAGCAGATGGCGCTGACCGCTGAACATGAGTCATTTGAGAGCTTTCTGCCAAAAATCTATTAGATACCAGCGATGATGTATTATTGATGATCATTCGAGACTCCTGTGTGTAATATGATGACATTGACGATACCATATCGCTGTTCTGACTAAACCTTTGCTGTATAATAATTAAGTTAATTAAATACTAATGTAAGCTACAGTTGTGGGTTCGATTCCCGCTCGGAGGATGAATTATTTTATTTACTTTTCCTGGTAATAAGACAAAGCCTAGCGTTGACTTACGTCACACAACGTTTTAATATTGGGCAGAAAGTTAGGAATGGAGTGTCTTAACACTAAGTTCCTTCTGTCTCTCTGCTATATGCGGGTAAAGCGCTAGGAAGCTATTTTCATTTTTTAAGTAAATTAACTGATCATGGCGTAGTGGGTTATGGGTTCAAATTTAATCTGCAGTCTGGTAAGACTTAACTGAGTGTAAAGTATACAAGTAGTCTAAGCACTTAATATAGTATATAATATACAGTATATAATATACGGTAGTCCAGTTTAGTGATAAGGTGTTTGGTGATGATCTTATATCATAGTGTATACTCGTATATATAATAGTATTTACTGTCGCCTTGACAGGCATCCCCCTTAACCAGGTACTCTATTACCGTTTTCCGCCAGAACATTGCGTGCTGAGTGGCGGAATTCAACGAGTTTTGTCTTACGACGACGGAAAAGAATAATATATTCGCACGAGTGAACATCGAACTTTCAACTATCGCGAGTGCAGTCAAACGCTGTGTTTCTATTCTTATTATTAATAATTCATCTCTAAATAGGATTATTACCCACATGTTATATATTAATCTACATGATCGTGGTATGGTTAAATGACCCGCTGAATTTTTTCCGCCGGCAAAAACTTTAGTGAACCGATGGTAAATTATACCATATATTGAATAAGTTAATTGATTTTGCCTTTATTAAGATACGATCTCTATTTCTATATTTCTAAGATACGATCCGTATTGGTGTTATTTAAGTGAAACATGAAAACTTCTCAAATTAATTAATCTTTTTGTAATCCATCGGATTTAAAAAAAAACTAAATTATAATTATTAATTATTAATGAACATAACATGCTCGAGAATATGGATGTAACTTAGGATAGTCTATGGAGGCAAAATATGTGAAAATTGTTCTGTAGAACCACTGTACTGAAGGGTTCAGTTATTTGTTCGCTCAAATCCCAGGAACTATTGAAACGAATTGAATGTTTTTTTTTTTGTCGTGGCTAGCCAAACTATTGAGGAAGGCTTTGTTATATGACGTCACCCGTTTCACCATCACCGTTCAATGTGGCCTACTGTACTTGCTGCATGTGTTATATAAAAATAGCTCCGTCACTCAACACGCAATGCTTGGAAAGCGGAAAGCGAGGAATGGAATGTCTTAACACTAAGTTCCTAATATATATATATATATATATATATATATATATATATATATATATATATATATATATATATATATATATATATATATATATTTATGTTGTGCAATAAAGTATATTTGTATTTGAGATCTGTATGTAATGCCAGGTTTCTCCATTCCTACGTTGTTTTGTGAAATAAGCTATTTAAGCAACCATAAGATGATATTAACCAATAAAGATTTTTTTATTAAATTTCTTTATCATATTATGTACTCGTAGATATATGTAGAGTTCAAACTTTTATGTTAAAATAGCTTTATAGCTGTATTTTATACATATTTTTATTTGACTTTAAAATTCAAACAAGTAAATTGTTCACGATATTTGTAATATTAGTTCCTTGGAATTTAATAAATTTTAAAATATTTAGGATACTTATGAATTCTAGAGTAAATATTACTTGAATTACGCGATCACTATTACATTTATAGGAAGCGCTTCAAAAGTGGCGTTAGTGAAATAATTTTAAATCTACGATCTAAGCTCCTCTCTATATCAATATAGAGAGGAGCTTAGATCGTAGATGTGACCGTAAATCCGGATTTGAAAGAATGTTAGCCTCTCGATCCTCTTAACTCTTGGTTTACACATTTGTGATTTTTCCGAACTCCTCTCCCTGCAAGATGATGGGAATGCATATTTAATACAAGGAATGCTAAAAAATTCTTATTAAACATAAGAAGTTCATAATAGATGAGCTAGTACAAATCTTTCTACAATTTTCGTTATTTTTTCTTTTTCTCTTACAAATTGTTCTACAGTATATAGAATATTAAATAAATGCTTTCTCCAACAGGTCCTCAGGTCCGTTTCAAGTGGGCACAGAAACAATTCTCAAACAGTAATGACATACACATAGTACTATGGGGGTGACTGACGATTTTGCCCCGAGCTTCACGCAGAAGCCGCAGTTACGTCAAGAGGATGACGGTAACAAGCTGGTCTTCGAGTGCCAACTCCTGGCAGCTCCCAAACCAGAGATCAGCTGGTACCGCAGCGATGAACTGCTCAAAGAAGATAGTAGGACACAGTTTAAGTAAGTTTTTTATAAATCTTTTAAATTTTTACTAAACAACATGTTACCAAACAATTTTTTTTAATTACATCCATCTACATGTTGAGTGGATTTTTTATCTATGGTTACTTTCTGTGTAACGTCTTTTAACGGCGTCAGTTATTGCTTTAACTGCGATTTATTGAGAAATTTAAGGTATAACACATAACTTCTTTTTCTTTTCTATATTTACCTAATACAACAGGCACAGGGTCTGCCTGTAAACGCGACGGTGTGTGGGTTCGATTTCCGCTCGGGAAGAATGAATTATTTTCATTTTCTTTACTCTGGCAACAAGGCATAGCGCGTTGAGTTCCGCTACTCAACACGCAATGCCTCGAATGGCAGAAAGTGGGGAAACACTAGGTTCCTTCAATCTAAAGTTCCCTCTGCCTACCCTGCTATGGGCGAAATAAAGCGAGATACAGCGTGAAGCTAAATAAATAAATATTTACCTAATACACCCAAATAAACAATTTTAAGACATAAAGGAATTACAAGTACTCAAATATACTGTTTTGAGAATTACAACTATAAATATGTAGTTGGACATCTTCATCTTTCTTTTATTGTATATTCACAAAAAATGAGCTTAATAGTGTATACAAAAATATGAAAGTGACAAATTTTAAAAGCTTTAAATCTGCTACTTTAGTTTTATATGTGACAACTAAAGTCACATACATACATACACACACACATATATATATACATACATACATACACACACACACATACATACATACATACATACATACATACATACATACATACATACTTATTATATTAAATCAACGTGCTGTTTTCCCAAGGGGTAATTGGACAATTAATTTGCATAGCAATGGTAGGGGCAACGACTCGGTCGCCTGACCGATTGACGATTCGATCTTAATGTTCCATTTGACGAAGCCAAGATAATCGGAAGCTGACACAATTGGCACGGTGCACCGTCTACTAATAAAAAAGGAATAAAGTGTATTGATTTGTTATATATATATATATATATATATATATATATATATATATATATATATATATATATATATATATATATATATATATATATATATATATATATATACATATATATATATATATATATATATATATATATATATATATATATATATATATATATATATATATATATATATATATATATATATATATATATATATGGCAGTCATTACTAGCACATATGTATCATAACAAAATAATCTGTAATCATAGAACAATTAAAAAGAAATCAAAATCCCATTCAATTTGTAACATCTCCAATACTTATAGCATATTCAGTATCGCCAATATCTCAAAATTAATTAAATTAAAACTACGGATTCCTCAAAAACAACCAATCCTAACATATATATATATATATATATATATATATATATATATATATATATATATATATATATATATATATATATATATATATATATATATATATATATATATATATATATATATGTATATATATATATATATATATATATATATATATATATATATATATATATATATATATATATATATATATATATATATATATATATATATATATATATATATATATATATATATATATATATATATATATGAACAATAAAAAGCCTCGACCAACCTCCTCCTTGAGACGGAGGTTATCGTTCAGGTGTTAGATCAAAGCCCGGATGCATAAGACAGTATTTCTTAAGATGCCTTTTAGTAGATTTGTAAGGGTCCGGAGGAGCCCTAACCAGCGATGATCTGGACCATTGTTCACATTGGGAGTTTATAAATAATTTAAAATTTATAGTCAATAATGTTAATTTAATTTAAATAATATCCTTATAAAAAAATAAAAAAAAAATATAAAGAACATTTTTTTTTCGGCAACGTGAAATGACGGAAGTAACGTAAGCTAACTTTTACTATAAGTGTTTATAGTGATTATAGTACTTGACTGATTATAGTACTTGACTGATTAAAGTAATTTGAATAACATATTGTTTACCCAATAATTTATATTAAGATTTCAACGAATTTTAAAGATATTTAATTTTAAAAGGTACTTTTTAATATTATCCGGTTAATTATTTTATATTTAAAAATTTAAGCTTGTAGAATCTACAACAGAAAAGAATCAAAAATTAAATTCAAAATATTCTTTAGCTACTCGGAAGACAGGTTCTGCTGAGAAGAGCCGGCGAGAAACTCAATATCTCAATCATAAGCTATATATAAAATAATATACTAGAAATATTTTCTGGAACATTAATTCAAATCTTTTTTCACATATATAAATTACGTATATATTAGTTTATAGTAGTAAATTTTATGTTTTTTTTTCTACACCAGGATCCAGAGCATCGCCAACAACAAGTTTCTGGTGGTGCTGGAGCTGGACGACGTGATCGAGACCGACGCGGGGCTCTACAAAGTGAAGGCTAAGAACAAGATGGGCGAGGTGGCCGCCTCCATCAATCTTAACTTCAGCCGTGAGTGTCTGCCTTTGTTTACCGACTCAGAGATTACAAGGGACCGTATAAATAGCATTAATATATCGGATGTCGTCGGTTCTATTTAGGCAAGGCTATTATGCTATATACTATAGTATTTTTTTTAAAAATATATGTACATAATATTTTTTTCGTATAGAGAAGTCCGGCAGTCTATCTATACCTATGTCAATATATACTGGTTAGGAATGTCAAAACGAGATAAAACTGCATTCGGTTTTATTTTACGATATTTAACTACTGTATTTATTATTAAACTTAACACATTAATGCCGAGTGTAATAAAGAATAATTATACACTGATTCTTCTGAAGCGAAATTAGTAATTCAACACTACGTTTCGTTAAGCGAAAATATCGCCGTTAGTCACAGATAATAATAAATGTCAACAAAAATTTAACGATCGACTCCTACTGACCGGTCCCTCGTCACTGTGCCAAGTATATGACGACAGTCATGTACAAGGCAAATGTGAGAACAAACAAAATGACTAAAATGGAAAAACAAAACAAATAATTATTCAGTTTCTGTGATAGGTTTGAGCAAATAAATACCTTTAATCTAAATTGTTTTAGTTTTATTGTAGAAAGTGCGATGTTGAGCTCTGTCACCAAGTTAGGCGACGGAGTTTTAAAATGTAGAAGTTCTTACAGCTTGTGTTTTCCTTAAGAGAAAATCACAATAATAATTAATTATGTTGGCCTACCTAAGGTTGAGGTCGTGGCGCAGCTGTACAGTCTGACTGTAAGAGGACGGTTGTGAGTTCAATTCCTATTTGGGGTGAATGCATTATATTCGTTTTATTATTGGCGTAGAGATCTGTCACTTAACAAGCAATGTGTCGAAATGCGGAAAGTGGGGAACGGAGTGTCTTAACACTAAATTCCCACTATACAGATACAGCTAAAAAAAAGAATAATATTGTACAAATTACAAGACAAACGAGCCAACAATATATCATTATAATGACTAAAACTTTTAAATTACAATTTTAACCAATTGCACTCAAAAGGAGCTTTAAATATCTCGCACCTGTATTTGTATTTATTCTGAGATCATCTCTATCGGGATTCGAATGTTTACGTCTGCTCTATGCTATTTATGTAAACTTTCAACCGCAGAAACTGTTAGAACGCTATTTTACGAATTTGATGTGTTTAAGAGCGCTTTGCACTAAATCAATCTAACTCAACTCGTTGGATATAAACTTAAAAGCTCTAAGCTTTAACATTTGTCTATTTTTAATTAGTTTACCGAGAAGACGCCATTATAGTACAGTTGGTAAATTATGTTGGAATAAACGAAATCTATCTCTACCTATGTTTATATTAGTAATATACATAAATTTTCATGAATTTACTGTATAACTTTTCATTTTTTTTCTATAGTGAACAAATATATTTATTAATATTAATGAACAGTGATCGTAATAAAAAACATTGACTGGTGAAACTCAACGCCGTAATTTGTCTTACTAGAGCACAAACATGAAAATAACTCATTCTTATGAGTGAACATCGAACCAAGAACCATTAAGTCTATAGACTATATTTTTATTATAAAATTTGATGACAATCTGTTTTATTTTACAGCCGCGGATGAAGAAAAACAAAAGTAAGTTTCCTTTTTACTTGACCTTTGTGAAATCTAATCTAAGTATTTTTACTAAAGCTATATTAACCTTATAAATTATTATATCTATAATTTTCGTTGTTTTACTAACAGACAAGTAGACGGTAAAGCGCCAACGTTCGCGCGCAAGCCAGCTATACGTCAAGAGGACGATGGCAAGCGACTTATCTTCGAGTGCCGTATTGAGGCGGAGCCGGTGCCCAGCGTCGCCTGGTTCCACAACACTATGGAAGTCAACCATAGCTCCAGACATAAGGTATTTCAAATATTTTAATTATGAAGTTAGCAATTGAGGATATATTCGTAGTGTTGCAGTGGGACAGTATCCCACAGTATCAATGTAAACAGGATAGTGGTGGGTTAGACATAGTGAGACGATAAAACGGAGAATAGTGTTTTGACACTAGATTATACCTTTGGCAAATCATAAGTAAGACAGCGTGAAAGTGAAAAAAAAAATAATAATAATATAACCAATAATCGTTAAAAAAATTATGCAATTTAGACTAAATATTTTATCTCGGGTATTCTAGATCCATTTATAAATATACTCGTTAAAATGCAAAATCGACCCAGCTTATAAATGCAGTCCAGGGAATCAATTTTATTACATTTCCTTTGTATTTTTGTATAGCAGTATGAAATCAAAAAAAAATACCTATTGAATATATTACAATTAAAAATACCTATTGATATAAATGAAAATGTTCAATTGGTACTTTTAACCCACAATAATAATTGTTCAGAAAAAATTCAACAGCACTACGTCATTATTTAACGTATCCTATTATTATAAAAAGCTTAAAGACCATATAATAGGTCTAACATTATTAGTACAAATAATATTAATATATATCAAGAGCATTTCAATTATTTAAAGATGACCTTGACCTAAATACATTTGAGGAGACGTCTTCAGTATAGCGATTAACCTCCATATCCTTCTATATTCCTTTTAAAACATATACCTATATAAAATTAAGCTTTCAATAAATTTAATAATTAAAAAATTGTCATCATTTTCTTTTACAGTTAACAGTAAGCAAAGACGGTAAATCGTACTATGCGTCACTAGAAATCAACAACGTGACAGTGGAAGACGCTGGCAAGTACCGAGTTACAGCCAAGAACGAGCTCGGCGAGAGCAACGCTACGATCAGTTTAAACTTCGACAGTAAGTCACACACATGATTTTGTATAGAGAGATAAATTATAAAATTGATAAATAAAAATGTACTATAAGGTCCTATATGTTTTAATATGTTAAACTCAAATATTGACAATAGATTCACATATCAATATTATGGGACGAGTTAAATTTAAAAAACAGTATACAATTTGATAAATTACTGAACAATATGCACTTATATACGAAATATCAACTATCAAAACTTTACATATATTCAAATACACTGAAAACACAAAAACACATTGGAAAATTCACACATACATACACTATTACATAAAAAAAATTAAAAATTAAATTTAATATTGTATTTTAAAATTAAAATTTAAACTTAAGATATATTGCTTTATATCGTTGACGCTTATTTGTATGTGTGATTCTAATCTCATAAATGTATTAGACCTCATTGTTGTGAACGTAGAATTTGCAGCACAGCTTTCTCATTGACTAATTCTCGAAAATTTCGTATTTACACAATTTTTATTTTAATTTGTTTAGATTTTAAGATGTTTTCTGTAAACAAATGATGTGACCGTTATGTATATGTTTTTAATATATATTTAAAACAATTTAACTAAAATTATATGTTCTACGCATCTATAAAATTAAATTTATCTAAAATACGCCTTATACTCGTACTAATTAATATCAATTAAATATATTTAAATATCATTTCTCATATGTATCGCTAAAGCTTGACTAACATGCTACACCCTAGCGTTTTATATTGTGTTAAATGTTTTAAATTTGAAATTTTCTCTTCGCTTGCGCGTACGCACCTCTGATATAAGTATATATAAGTAACCATAGCAACTGTAATGCGTACTGATCGAGATATGTCTAGAATCAATTTAGATAAAATAATGAAATCTATTTATGTATCTATTCGATAAAATTAACTTCTATTCTTCCTTAATTAACTCTTATATACCAATCTGAGTTGTTATTAATACGTATACAAACCGTTAGAAAACATCTTAAATATGTCACAAATGTCCAATGAATTTAATGGCAAAGCTGCAAATCTTCGTGGCAATTTAACAGAAACGAATTTACTAATATAAGCACTGATATAGGCGATGAAGCGCCCGTACCTGAAGACTTTATCAAACCGACATTTACGGAGAGACCTGTCATCAGGCAATCGGAAGATGGTACCAAAATAACGTTCGAATGTCGATGTGTTGGCAAACCGAAACCAACCATCACATGGTAAGGGCATTGTTTCGTAACTGAAAATGTTCTCATGTCCTTATAGTTAAACCTTATATCTTAATGCGTAAACGTGCACGCAGGTACCATGGAAAGAAACTAATAAAAGAAAGCAGTCGATACAAAATATCATTAGAAGAGGATCAAACATTATATCATATGGCACGATTAGAAATTATAGGGGTAGAAAATTCTGACAAAGGAGAATACAGGGCTGTGGCTAAAAACAAACATGGTGAAGGCGTCGCAAAAATTAATTTAAATTTCCAGGGTGGGGATAAGCCAAAGTAAGAGTCATTTTAGCAGTTATTAAAGTATTCTCTGTACGGTTTAGGATTTTCATTAACTTTTAATCTTTTAAACAGAATACCTGATGGCAAAGCTCCTAGATTTCCTAAAAAGCCTACAATTAGGCAAGAAGGGGATATTTTAATTATGGAATGTATATTAGAAGCACATCCTGTGCCCGATATTACATGGTTTCACGGTGACAAAGAGATTAGGGACGGTGCTAAAATGAAAATGTCTAGGAAAGCTATAGGAAAAGACACTTTTAACCTTACTCTAGAAATTTTAAGTCCTACGCAAGAAGACGGTGGAAATTATAGATGTAACGCGTTCAATGTGTTTGGTGAGAGCAATGCAAATATTGCTCTAAACTTTCAAGGTAATAATAATAAGAGATTGAAATATATTGATATTGAAATTATTCTTTAAAGTACGCATTCAGTAGCGTTGCATGTAAGGCCTAAAGCTTTTATGCTGCATGATATTGTTGTGTTACAATGATAAACTTGTATAAACTATATTTTATTGATTAGGTGGGGATGACGAAAATGGTTTTGCACCATCGTTTGTGGAAAAACCTCGAATCATTCCCAACGAAGATGGCACGCTCATCACAATGCGCTGTGTCTGTAAAGCCAAGCCGGCGGCAGAAGTTACGTGGTACAGAGGCTCGAACGTTATCAAGGCTAGCAGTAAAATAGAAATAAAATCATCAGTCATTAGCGAAGATGTTTATGAATTAGTATTGCTTTTGTCGAACCCAACGGCAGCGGATGGTGGCGCCTACCGCTGTCATGTTCGGAACGAATTTGGTGAAAGCAACGCAAATCTTAACTTGAATATTGAAGCAGAACCAGAACCTGAAGGTGAAGGACCAACGTTTGTTGAAAAGCCTACGATTCAATCAAAAGAAAATGGCAAGCTCGTTATAATGGGCTGCAAAGTTAAAGCTAGTCCTAGACCAACGATCGTCTGGTACCACGAGGGTAAAGAAATCAGGGACTCGTCGAAAATAAAAACTAGGGTAGAAGTAAAAGAAGATATTTACACAATAATTTTGGAACTTATTGACCCTGGTATTGAAGACTCCGGATTGTATAAATGCAATATCAAAAATGAACTTGGAGAGCTCAATGCGAATCTTACGCTCAATATTGAAAGTAAGCCTTTAAACTTTTTTACATAACTTGCTATACTATTACTTTAATTCAAATTTACATAGTTTTATATTATTCAGCCCATAATATACGTTATATTGTTTTCTTACAGTCATTCCAGTTATTAAAGAAAAACCAAAGATCATTAAAATAGTTAAAAAGAAGACTGTGATTGTTGAATGTAAAGTGTTAAGTAAATTTGCACCATCTTGCACGTGGTTCAAAGAAGCCAGTGCAGTCAAAGAAGATTCTAGACACACTGTTCTTATAGAACCTGTTAGAGAGGTAAATTTATATATCTATAATATATATATATATATATATATATATATATATATATATATATATATATATATATATATATATATATATATATATATATATATATATATATATATATATATATATATATATATATATATATATATATATATATATATATATATATATATATATTATATCTCCTTGTTTTATACAAATACAGTGTAAATACAATTAATACCTAATATACTTTTTAGGGCGAGTTTGCAGTAAAATTAGAAATTTCTAATGTGTCGCAAAATGATAAAGGATCATATAAACTTGTCGCTAAAAATGAAAAAGGAGAGGCCACATCACAACTTGTTGAAATTACTGACATTCCTGAGGAAAAAGGAGAAAAACCACAGATCATTAAGCACCTTAGGAGCTTGGTTTGTTAATTAATTTTATATATTTATCATGTTATATATATTGTGTTTATTTTCTTGTAATTGTTTATATATAATCATAATCATCATTCACTGTAATATACCTATAGGCTAGAAAAGAAAACGAGGAAGCTGAGTTTGTGGCTGTTCTGAAAACATCAGACCAATCCTGCAGATGTACATGGTATAAGAACTCTACAGTTATTAGAGATTCTTCAGAGATAAACACATCCTTTGACGGTACAAATGCTCGACTTTTTATCAAAAAAGTAACAACAAAATATATAGCCAATTACAGAGTTGTTATACGAAATGAATTCGGAGAAGATGAATCTAGTGCTGATTTGACGATTATTGAAGAAAAAGTAAGTATAAAGTCTTTAAATATGTCATGTAAGTTTTATTTTATAAAAATAAATGTTGATAATTTATATATAATTATAGAAAAAGAAAAAGGAAGAAGAAGAAGAAGAAACTACAGTAATTGAAGAGTCAGAAGAAGAAATGTCGATTGTTGAGGAAAAATCAATCATTGAAGAAAATCACATTGAGGAGAAAAAGGTTTGTTTTTTATATGAAATAAGTATAGTTGTTTAATCAAAAAGCATTATTTTTATTAATGAATATATATATATATATATATATATATATATATATATATATATATATATATATATATATATATATATATATATATATATATATATATATATATATATATTTATATATTTAATTTATAATTATCTTGTACTGTGATTTTGAAACAGCAAAAAGCTGCAGAAAAACAAAAACATGAAGAAGAAATTGTTATCGAAGAAAAGAAAGCAGCTGCAAAAAAAGTGACAAAGAAAGAAGAAGTTAAAATAGAAACCAAAAACGAGGAAGTTCAAATTGAAGGTAAAAAAACCGAAGCTAAGGTGGAATCTAAAAAAGTTGAATCAAAGATAGAGCAACAGAAAAAGGCTGAAGTTGAAATAGAAGAAGCGAAAAAAATACTCGAGAAAAAGACAGCTAAAACTGAAGAAGAAAAGAAAGCTCTGTTAGAAAAGATTGAGAAAAAGAAAACTGAAAAAGTTCCTGATGCTGAGCCAAAATTAGAAGGCATTCCAAAATTAAAGCCAGTTAAACCAAAAGAAGAGCCCAAACCCGAAGAAGATAAAAAGGAAACTAAAAAGACTGAGGAAAAGAAAAAGGTTATCAAAAAGAAAGTTGTTTCTAAAAAGAAAGAACAAGATGTAAGTACAATTTGATCTAATTTTACTACTGTATAGGTGTAAAAAGAAATTTCGACAACTACATAAAACCATATCTATAAGTAATTTTCGGAATTACTTTGTTATATCATTTTGATGTGTTTAAAATATAATACAATTATTTGTCGTGTGTTGTGTTGTGTTAACATTTAGATGTGCTAAAATCATTTCTACTTTAGGATGAATTGGAGTTTGTTGATGATTATGAACGTCCTGTTTTGGAGAAATATGAACGAATTACACCTACACCTCTTGAAAAGAAACAAAAAGTTAATGACACACCTAAGGTAATCATGTCACACAGATAATACTATACATATCTTTAAACATATTTCGTATTTTTTAAAATATTCTGATTATTAATTTATTATGATGTTACTTAATTTGTTAAAAATATAATCGTTAATCTCAGACAAAACGTGCGTCATTGTCTGAAAGTGTTAAAAGTCAGCCAGATGAAAGTGATGAAGAGCCATCACTCGCTACTTCAGCGCCTGAGAAAAAACCTAAGGTTGAACCGAAAGAAAAGGTATAATTTTAGTATTTAACTTGTATTTATTAAATTTCCGGAGATATTTTCGTATAAATGAATAGGCTTGCCTCATTTATTTTTCAATTTGCCGTTTTTACGTTAACATTTACGAAATATTAAACTTATTCATGTAATATAAAAATAATAATATAGGCTGAAGAAGAACCTAGACGTCTTAGTATTAAAAAAGGTGTACCAAAACCGGAAGAGCCAGTCAATGAGATATCGCAAATCAAATTATCTAAAACATCTATAAAACCTGTCGAAGAAAGTACTGAAGAACCACAAGTAGCTCAATCTAAAAAACCTGTGAAAAAGGTAGCTACTTAAGTCTTTATATTAATGTATTAATAAATTTATATTTTATACATATGATATTATAATAGTAAAAAAAATATATTTACTTCAGCCTGAAGAACAAAAAGAGTATGTTGATGATTATGAGCGCCCAGATCTTGAGAAATATGACAAAGTCACACCAACGCCATCTGATAGGTCCAAGAAACCGAACGGTGTTAGTGAGGTATATAAATTAAAAAAAAATACATACATATAAACAAAATAAATTAATGTTAGGTTTGCGGTAAAATTAAACATGCGTGGAATATATTTTTAGGAATCTCCAGATTTTGTTGACGACTATAAAAGACCTGAATTGGAACAGTATGAAAAAGTTACCCCCACTCCTAAAGATAAGCGTCGTCCTAGTGAAAATCAGGTAGTTCAAATTCGTTTAAATTCGCTTAAATATATTGTTAGGAACATTTTGACTTATATATCATTTCAAAAATCTTTACGTGTTTTTAAAGGACGAAACGGATATATTGAAAGGTAAAATTAAGCCTAAGCAAAAAGAAGATGAACCGGAGATGCCGACCTTGAGAAAACGATCTGTAGCTAAAGACAAGGTAGAGATCACATACTTACAAGTATATGCAAGAAAAAGCTGTATAATTCAATTTTTACTTTTTTCTAACGATATTCTCTAATTTAGGAGGACGAGAAAAAACCAGACGAAAAACCAAAACCCAAAGCGGTTAAAAAAGATGAGCCTAAGGCTAAGAAACGTCCTTCTCTTAAAGAAAAAGAGGTATTAAATACTCTATTTTGGAATAATACAGATAACAATTAATACGGATTTTAATTTTACTAGGCCTTTAATAAATCTTGGCGATTCTTAAGTTTTTACTCCGCGACTATCCAAGCTACCACTCTTCATTTTAAGCTCTTCATTTTTTTTCTTTTATAGAATAATAATTTTTGGCACTTCCTTTTACTTATGCACATATTTCTACACCAAATAAACACATAATTATATTTATATTTAAAATTAATAATGCTTGCATGACATGAAAAGCTTTAAGTGTTCATACTTTCCAGCTGTCTAGCGAGCTCGACACTCACAAATGATACTTAATGTAATTTACACTAATATTTAATATTTATCTTCTCATTGAATGACAACTTTACTCACACTACGTTACTTTTATTGTTTAATGCAAATAATATTTTGAGCTAAGATCTTGTACTTATAATATATATATATATATATATATATATATATATATATATATATATATATATATATATATATATATATATATATCCCTATCATAGAAACGTATTTTAACTGAGTAAGGAACTGATTATATGAAAAGTAACAATTTTAAAGGTCGAAGAAGAAGAATTTATCGACGATTACGAGAGGCCAGTTCTCGAAAAATATGAGAAAATTACACCAACACCTATTGAGAAAAAGAAAAAGGTATATAATTCTCAATACACACTATACATACAGACATTCGTACACGCTTGTTACTTATTGCTGTTGTATTAGCAAACATTTCTTATGATAGGTAGATTTTTTTTTATAGAGAGGTAGAGTTTTTATTTATGATTTAAAATATACGTTGCATAAAAATTGGGTAATTATTTATATACGTTTATTTAGGAGGATAAAAAACCAGAAGAAGACACTTCCTCCGCGACTGTACAAAGACGACGATCAGTTAAAGATAAAGACAAACCAGAGGTAGGGCAGTGAAATGTAATATTTTATTGATATCACACTGTTACTCGAACATTACATAATTAATAAATACATTGTTTTGTCACAGCCAATGGATGTTGACGAAAGTATCAGTGTTTCTAAGCCTAAAGCTCCAGTTAAACCTGGCCAAGAACCTGAAGACGTTTCACTTACACACAAAACACCCGCTGAAATAAAGCCTACGGTTCGTATATACAAATAACATATATATACATATTATATATAAACTTTTTAGTAGCTGTTTTTGAGGGTTAATATAAAAAATAACATTATTCCATGTAGGAAGATGAGGCAGAAGCAAAACTTAAAATTAAGAAACCAGAAATTGTCGAAGATAAAACTATTAAACGTCCATCGCCTAAGGATAAGGAACAAAAGGTACGAAGTACTGCACATTTCAATCAAAGAAATTCTAGGCATTATAATCTAAAAAAAAATCATAAAACTATTAAAGTATAATACAAGATTTCAAAATGATTCACAGATTGGCATAAAGTCTTCTAAAATAATACATTTACCAGTCTCTCAATTATTAGAGAGAATGTTAATACTTATAAAGGTAAACACTTTGTAGGATAGAAAATAATCTGTAGAGATTATTACTAGTATACACAGTTTGTCACATCCAGCAATAAATATATTACAGTACAGTAGATCCACAGTATAGAGAAAAACACATATTAATTTAAAGCACTACCTAGTTGCACACTATGGAAATGTCACTGAGCTTTTCTTACTTTAGAATGATTAAACTACTTTTTGTAACACTATTGCTTGTTTTTCACACATTTTTTATTACTTGCGGGCTTAGGGTGAGGACACTGAAGAGTCGGTCAGCCTTACCAAACCTAGAACTAAGACAAGCACAACTGCTCCGGAGGACGCGTCTTTAACACAAAAGAAACCTACCAAGAAAAAGCCTACGGTAGTTATCACATTTTATTTTCTAATTATCTCAGCTAAATTGTCATGAAAATTGTAATGAAATAACTAATATCTCTTAGGAGGGCTCGGAAGCTGCTCAACTTAAAATTAAGAAACCCGCCGTCGTCAAGAAAAGTACCACCGATGAGGTATAGAAATTATTACAAATATCAATAAATATTTAAAATAGGGTAGAGAGCTGAGGTAGTTAAAAAATAACTATATCAATAATACCTTAACCAATTTTAATATCACATTTTCTAGATAGAAGTATTGCACATACACACTAACGTTAGTCTCACATGCACTACAAGTACCGCTTCTATAACGTAGATATACCAATAGTTTAACTCAACTATATTATGTATCTAGGAACCTCTGACAATAAGAGGAGGTAAATTTGAAGTGCCACAACTTAAGAAAACTGTCAAGAAGACACATGAAAAACCCAAAAAGGCCATAGCCTCTGATGTATCTTACAATAAAGAAAATTCTCATGGGGTAAACCTCTTGAAATACTGAAAGTTGTTTGTGACGTCCCATTGTAGTCTATTGTCGTTGTTTATTTTCCTTTCCTTTCTCTACTTTTCTTTTCTATTCTCCACTTTGTCTATTCTTCTTGTTTTACACAATGTCACACTGTACTGTACTGTTTTTATGTAAACGTCGCTTTGTACACTTGTTTACACTTAGCAAAACAATATATTGCACATAGGACACACTACTATAACTCTTCTCACACATTGGGTACGACTCATCTCCTGTCTCTGCGTTGTTCTTCAAAAAATGGTTGTTGATATCGCATGTTGCTATTATATGTTCTTTGTTTTATTTCATTTTTACAGATTTGGCTCATACTATGTGCCTGTTTTGGATCATTTTACAATATGCAGAATTGAAATTATAGGCTACCTATATAATATTAATATTTATAGGTAATCTATGATAAGCTATAGTTATATAACATTTATATTGATATTTTCTTATATTACAGTATGAATTAGATTTCGTTGACGATTATGAGAGGCCGGTTCTTGAGAAATATGAAAAAATATCACCAACTCCAACGGTTAGAGAAAAGAAAGAAAAGGAGTTGGTTAAGGTGAGGCAGTTTCGGTACATATAAATGAAGTTGTTGTAAATAATATGAGGTTTTAGCTCCTCATACATTTGATTGGATTTGTACTCTTCTATTTAAATTAATCAATTTAAATAATATTTTAACTCATATATTGTTCATAGGTTGACAGTCGAAGAACTTCAGTCCAGAGCGAGGTTTGTAAATTACAAATTTTCTCAATTAAATTAATATTTGATATGATAACTCCAAGCCAATTATTACATAGCTTTTAATTTTTCTTCACAATTAAGTGCTTTTAAAATTTTATATTTGTTTATTGTTCTTTATGCTAAGAACAAAATCTACTTACATTGTCTGGCCAGATAAACGACTTTCCCGTTTTATTTGACTTTATTTCAAATACAAGCATTATTCGACAAATATCATCAATGATATTTTGTTTGCTATTAATATATGAGTAAACTAAGATATAAAAAGGTATAAAGTGATCAATTTAACACAGCAGATACAAGTGGTTGCTCAACAAGCCCATCTTGCTGTGAAGGTAAATTTTCAGTGTGGTGTGAACTATCGTTGTAAATAGGTCATTCAAAGAAGTTTTATATGTTATCCCTTCCATAACTAAATACTTTATCCTATGAAAGAAAATTCATAATTTGAAAAAAAAGTTGTGCACTTTTACACCTAAGTTTTGCCTGTTATAAGTTGTTGTTAATAATATATTCCTATTGTTGTTCCACACCAACATATACATATGTATATACAATTGACATAGCATTACGTAATCAAATAAACACGTCCATTACAACAGAATCTTTATATTAGAAAAGAAAGAACGAAATTAAGTATATTATACTTTTATTTTCATCAAAACATGTATATATTGCATTCTTTATATTCTGGATCAAAAAATAGAACAATAGGTTGACAAAATTTTTAATGTTTGTTTGTAAGGCATCCATAAAGTTAAAAGTAATGTTTAAAGAAATAATTAAGTCAAAGAAATCTGTCTATCTGGATTTTTTATTTTATTTAATTACAGTCAAAAACTAGATTGAGTAGATTTCTAGATTCAAGAAAGTTAGTAATTTGTCAGTAACAATACTGCGAATACAACATCACAAGTGTGTGTAAATAAACTTCCCTATGGACAGGGATCTACCACCAGGATCTACTTACCAAGAAAATTTAATATCAATAAATTTACCTTTCAGACTGAAAGTAGGAGATCATCCGTCCAAAACGAGGTAAGTAAATCTATTATGACAGCTTCTATCATTCACATCCGCTTCTTTATACATGCTCATCAACTCTTCTACTGCCTTGCCTGCATTCATTCTGTGTTCCATCATCAGCTAAAAAAAAATTATTACTACTAAATCTGATTACGTCACTAGAACAAATTCATCTATATTAAAATGAAACGTTTACTCGTATGTTATATTTACTATGTACGCTATCTGCATTTCTTATAACTAATAATCCTTCCATTGAAAATTTAGTTATAGTTTCACTTCTGTATAATAATGTCATTGCCAGCACTACACTAAAGATCATCATGCGAACATACGGCATATATAAACATAGATCATCCCTGTTCCTAATACACTTATCAAGTTTGATTGATGTTTTTATTAATTACTATGAACAAAAGAATGTTTAGGTGGCTGCAGTTGCAATATCTCAAATATGCAATATGTGCAATGTGTGCAATATGAACAGTAATGCCTTCACAATCAATACTGAAAAGAAATTCTAGGATCATAAATTATCTATAATTGGCGTTATTATTAATTACTTTCAAATCAATGGTGCCAATAAGACATCTTAGGTGGAAAGGGATACGTACTATTCGTAGCTAAAATAACCACAATGAATTGTTCTGTTGAGTGAATATGAATTTGAAGTTCATTGTTATCTCACGTTGGAAGGTATTACGTGGGAGGTGGGAGTATTTTGCCTCGAAGAGAGTCTATAAAAGTTTGTAAATCTGGCAAGAGTATCACTTTGCGAATGTTCGCCGTGAAGTCTAAAGTTCGATAATGCTCCGGTTTCGGAAACACACAAGTGAAACTTACGTCGAGAGTGTGGTTAGTGATACTTCGTGATGTGATGTGTGTAGATGTAGTGTGGGCCTGGTGATATTGCGGCTTTCTTGAGGATATTGTAAAGGAAGCCGCTCTGTGAATTTCACTCACTTTCTTTTCGTTCTCTGCGTTTTAAAATATATTTACTTTATTAAATTTATCTAAACATAGATACTACAATAAACGTATTGCATCTGATTTAGTTATAAATAGTAATGTTTAAAACCTCTGAGCTAGTACTTTTGTTCTATAAATATTGCAAATTTTGTACTGCAAATTATGTTGATCTAAGAAATCATTTTACATACAATGGCAATACTTACCTACAATTTGTAGTCATTTACAATTTTTTTTTATTTGTTTAAAACTATCAACTGCAGCAATCTAAAGTCTTTAAATTAACTTATAAAGAAATCAAAATTTATTACAAAATTATCATAATTCTCCCTAGGTTCAAGAAGTAAGGACTGAGAGCCGACGTAGCTCTATCATCGAAAATAAAGCAATTAAGGTACGTTCAATAATAAAAAAATCAAAGTGTATAAATATATATAATAGTATATATATGTATATACATATATATATTTATTGATATAGAAATAATGAATGAAGACGAATAAATATATATAATAATTATGTAGTTACATATAATAGTAATAACAATTATTATAATTTGTTAATTCTTTTAATTATAAGAGAAGCCAATTTTATTTTCACCCACATGAATAAATTATTGGTTAATGGAAAGTCGGTCAGAATCAAATTGACCATTTATTTCGTGAAATGTTAAAATAAATTTCATGTGTTTTGTGTGCTCTCGAGCACCTGTGACTACTAAAAAAACTGCTGACTATTAAAAAAGCTGGCTAATTGCCATTTACGAGTGCCACTTAACGGGAGGCGGACGGTGTATGCATATTGCACACTGCAGGCGAGAGACAATTGTCTGTACATATATTAATAACCAAATTCTTATCAGATTGGTGCACAGTTGCATATATATTATAATTACGTTTGTATTATTAATGCCACAGATATTATATTGAAATTATATTAAAAAACTTGAATGCAGCTGCGACTTCATTTGCTTGGGTGAACCGTAAAATATCGTTTAATAGTAGACTTAAAGTCAACTGTCTACGTTCAATGTCTTCAATAAATGATCTGTCAGTCAGAGCTTTTATACATTGATAGAGTTTTTGCGGACTTTATACATCTTTTGTATTTAGTATTTTAAAAATCCAAATGTCACGTTTTGCCTTAAAATACTTATAACATAAAAGTATTTGTTTTCTATTGTTACATTACTTCTATAATTTAGGTGCTTTTCTCGGAGTTTCATATTAAAATTTCCTTCAGTTACAAAACAATATCCCAATATGCTTACTATATTTTGGATAAACTATTTTTTTTTTAATTAAAAAATTAAAATTCTTTATTGTGCACAGTTAAGAAGTACAAAATATATGAAAATATATTTTTTTTACTCCAAATTAGTGTTTTTTTTAATTCTAAGTTAGCTTTTAATCAATTAAGTGATAAATTATAATTATAGATGAAACTTACACTGTATTTACTTCTGTAATCTATATATATAGACCAGTCATCTATAATTAATACTTGACATATATGTATTGATTTACTTCTGTAATCTATATATATATATATATATATATATATATATATATATATATATATATATATATATCTATATATATATAGACCAGTCATCTATAATTAATACTTGACATATTCATATTGTTGTTGCAGCTCTACAAGTATCTTTTTATAGTTGTGCAGTCCTATATTCATTAATTTTTTCCCGTTTTTTTTTTTTTGCCGTAATGTTTAAGCCAGTTTTATAGAAAACAAAAATATTTTTACGAATTTTATTTTAAAAATATAAATTCCAATATTGATAAATTGACGAATAATGGATAATTCAGGAATCTAAAGTGTTATCTTCAATTTTTAAATGCATTAAATAATCTAATCAATCACATAACGCCTGTCATACAACTGTAGCTGAACTTAGTTACTTAAAAAAAATTGTAGAGTGTTGTCTTTTATATATAAATGTACCCCATTTACTGGCACTAAGCGGTTGTCAAAAAATAGTACTATGCTGCCATAGAGAGTCAATAGAGATACTTATTAATATCAAATATCAAAAGCAGTAGTCGTAAGATATACCTATGATTCATATAATATTTATGACAAACAATGAGGCCGTCGTGGCGCAGTGGCAAAGGCGTCTAACTCTAAATGCAACGGTTGTAGGTTCGATTTCGATTTGAGGGAATGAATTATTGTCATTTTATCGGTCTGGTACGAAGACAAAGCAACGAGACTCAAAGTCTGAAACTCAACTCGCAATGTTTCCAAAAATTTAATAGAAAATGAGGGATAGAGTGTTTTAACACTGGGTCCCTCTGCCTGCCCTGCTATAAGAGGGCTACAGCGAGAAGCTAAAAAAAATATTACAATAATATATTCTATTGCTAGATCACAAAAGAGTCAGCAGAGAGCAGGAAGTCATCGGTGGCGTCGATATCCGAACAAGAACAGGTTTCACAAATTAAAAAGACTGCTCTTAAGGTAAGAAAAGAAAATATTGAGATAAATAATTCCACTAAAATTAGTAAGATATTTTATTCAATTTAGACTTTTTTTTAAGCAATTATGATATGTTCGCAAACCCTTTAGCAAAATCCTCAAAGTGTGATATTTTTTTAATTTTATCCGTAGATGAAAGTGTTGATTTCGCTTACTTAAAATTTGGTATGATACACCGAAATACCGCTTTTGGCAGAATTTATACACTAATAAAAACAATTTATAGTAGACCGCTTATGCGAAATACCGCCTTAGGACTGCCCTGATTTTTTTGAGATTTCCCTAGACGTGATGATGTATTAACTGTTAATTAATTAATTAATACAGTAAATTACAGTAATTACAGTAAATATATCCTGTACGCAGTTGATACATTACCACTTCATTTTTTTTTTTAATTTGAATTACACCTTTCCATAGCTTATTATTGATGATATTTATTTTAGAAAATCATTAAGGAACCGGAAGTAGTAAATGAATTAGCGCAAATAAAACTTAAGGTAAGTTGGCTTTTAGGCTCTTTTTGCATGATATTATGTAATTAGTAACGATAAATGTAACTCAATTTGTCTTATTGTCTTATATGTACATGCTTGTGTAAAAATGTCCTTATTGTATTAAAAATACTTTTATTTGTTGTGATGTCCTATATATAAAAAAAATGATAAAAATTATTTAAGGTTTAATTTTTGTGTATAAATGTAGTAAAATTAATACGCTATTTTATAAATAGGATGACAGTAAACATGTAAACGACGAGATAAATCCGAGAACAGATGAACCCAACGAAAACACACGTTCTTGGCGACCTACGACATTAGATACACAGGTACACACACACACACATACTACACACACAACTGCTTCCATTATTTCACCTTATTTACAATACCTGGTAATAAAATTAATTATTTACTTTAGGAACCAATACAAAAAACGCAACCGAAACGTAGTCTTAGCTTAGATCAACCGCAACCAAAACACACCCAGCCTACTCGGCGTCATAGTAAGACTGAGGTATATTTTTTGTCATTAGTTGCTTATTTTACATATATATATATATATATATATATATATATATATATATATATATATATATATATATATATATATATATATATATATATATATATATATATATATATATATATATATATTATGAGACTTTCTAAGTAATACATTATCTTTCTTGATATTAGAATATTGAAGAGGTTAAAAGTGAAAAACCTGAACAGAATGAGTCGTCTGTCGACGATTCTGATAAAACAATTTATACGACACGCTCAAACAAAACAAAACAGGTACTTGTAAATATATGATAATTATAGAATATATTTTATTTCAGTGAAAAAATATTATTCTGATTATTTTATTTTATTAGGACGTAAGTAAATTCGATGAAAATATACCTACGAATAAAGGTAAAATCGATGAAAACACAGAAATACAAAAAACGTCTTCACGTAGAACATTTAAGTTTTATCTTTATTCACATTCAACAATATTAGATAACTTATAGCTTCGTATCATGTATACTAATTTTGATCCAATTTATCTTAGGAGAGCACTGAAATTTCAAGAAGTAAAATTAAAATTGTAAAATATGTGCCAGAAACTGAAAAGATCCTTGATAAGTCTAATGTTGATGATAATACAACTACTGAGGTTTTTTAAGTAATTTAATTTAACAATGCGATTTAATCTAGCTTTAATCTTAATTATTTTATTATATCTTATTTACATTCTTAACAAATGAAAATAATATTAGTTTTCTGAACTATAAGTATATTAAATCAATCAATTCCAAACATTATGCCAATTTACTTTTTTGTCCGTATAGGATTTAAGTACCGATAAAACACATAACGCTGAAGATCAAAAGTTAAAATCTGATCAATTACCAGAAAAGAATTATCCTTGGAGACGACCAAGTAAAACTAAAGAGGTAACTATAAAAAAAAATAAATTTGATTCGTATATCACATTCATATATTTTGATTAAATAACGTCTTATTATATAAACTTTTTTAGGAAATCAATATATCTAAAGATAAATTGTCAGAGTTAAAAGATTCAGTACAAAAGGAAAGTGATAAGGTAAATTATTTATAGATAACAAATTTTACGATAATTATTAAAATAATATATATAAATAAAACAAAATGTTACATTTCATAATGTTACTAGGTAACTAATAACGAAAATAACAAATCGAATGGCACAGTAGAAAAACAAACAGAACAAACGCTTTATCCTTGGAGGAAATCCAATGAGGTATATAATTATCCTCATTTTTCTTTGTAACTTTTTTTATCAACGGTACTTAAATAATATTGTATTAAAATATCATCAGGTTCCAATCTTAATTACACCGGAAGCAGATAATAAACAGAGTGAAGTACCCTTCTCTTGGGATGTTATTCCTGAAGTCCCACAGGTATTACAAAATACGATTAGGGTACATTAAACTATAAATAAAATATATGAATTAATAAATTAATGT
Source organism: Dione juno (assembly GCA_037127375.1). Taxonomy (NCBI): domain Eukaryota; kingdom Metazoa; phylum Arthropoda; class Insecta; order Lepidoptera; family Nymphalidae; genus Dione; species Dione juno. The sequence goes on along the minus strand of JAXRJS010000083.1, from coordinate 3,297,797 downwards.
TTAATTAGGTGGAACAAACACCCGAATTAGAGAATCAGTATAAGCCTACATTACGTGACACATCAACACAAGACACTGTACCATGGAGAAGGTCTAAAACTCCTCAGGTATACAACCACACTATGACACGCACCACTTCACACCACCAACATATACAGAACTGCACATACATTATTAAAAATTTAAACATATTTTGCACAAACATGAATCATATTTGCACTACTTAAATGTATCTGAGTATTACATACGTATATATTACATACGTCATCGTCGTTAATTGTCACTTACATTTTCGGATTGGTGTTTACCGAAAATTATCGTATGGTCGCCAATAACTTAATTTACTTACTCTAGGGTGATTCAGGGGAGACACAAGAGAAAAAACCAGCTTCTTTAGAAATTCCACAAGCCGTTATTAGCAGCACACCTCAAGACGAGGTATTGGCAAAAGATCAATAACATAACATATAGTCAAAATTTGGCACAATGCACCCACACTTTTTGCACAGAATTTCAATTCAACACTTGCACACGCACTTGCACACCTTCTTAGTAGTTACGCACGTAGTTCGTTTAAGTAGTTAGTATTTTTTTCTATGATACTGTCTTAATTTAAGGAAACTTTACAAGTGGAGAGAGTATATATTAAAAGAAACTTAACTTGGGTAAATAAAATAAAAATATTATATAAAAGTAAGCTGCATGCTGTAAATATATATTGTATGAATTTTATGTCGATATTCGTATCACAAGTAGTGATTCTGTGATGTCCTTGATGAATAAGCCATGTGTAATAAAGACTGCCGTGTCTTCACTATTTATATGTGTATAACTAATTTTTCCTGCTTTCGCTTCTGCTTTATAAAAAACTTAAATTAATGTTACCAGTTTCAGCTCTATTCTACCCACAGTTCAGGTAATTATTCAATATATTTTTATTACATTTAGGAGCAAAGAAGAAATTAAGTCACCATCAAGAAACAGTGACCATTTTCAGTAATCCATTTAAAAAAAAATTAACACATTTTTGTGATTACAGAAAGTTGAAGTTAAACAAGAAAAGGTAGAACAAGAAGCAAAGAAAGCGAAACTCACGACTGTAAAGAAGAAGGCCGAAGAATTACCTGAAATCCCAGATTATGAAAGGCCTGACCTTGAGAAATATGAAAAAATATCGCCAACGCCTACTACAAGGGAAAAGCCAGAGAAAGATAAGGTATCAAAATACGACATACTTGTAAAATATCTCTATAAACGTAAATTGTAGCTAAAAAAAGGACAAAAAATAATAAAGCGGAATTAAATATATTTTTTTCATTTATACAGCCGGTGGAAAAGCCAAAGGTACCTGAAATCAAGGCACCAGAAGAGAAACCAGTGACACCTAAAATTGAAGTTGTGCGTGATAAGTCTCCGAAACCGGATGCACCCAGAAAGCCATCTTTGTCCCCTGCTCCTCCAGGACGACGAGGATCTCTTATTCCTCCTCCAGAAGAAATGGGAAGACGTCCTTCCTTAATTATCAGCGACGAGGTATGTAAATGTCACATTTATAGTTATGAAAGCAATTATGAAAAAAAAATATAACAAACATTCTGATATTACATTATCAACATTACAGTAAAGGTATGAAAATCATAATCTAGAATTCCCTACTATTGTGCTGTCTGATTGTAGCATAGAGTATTCTCGTAGGTATTTATGATTTAAGAATATTTAGAGCACGCACTTATTTCAAGACACTAATATATCACACAATACACGAACACTTTTGATTTCATGGAAATATGTGTATTTACAAATTTATATTAATATCTAAATAGGTGCGTGACTATACGTATATGTATATTTTAGCTAAGCCCTGTAGACCCTATTCTGTCGAGCCGAACCCGTAACATTAAAACACCCTAAGTACCTCCTTTGAACAACGCTAAACCTCGAGCTTGAGTAACGGAAATGGTTATAGTTGACTTAATTGATTGATATGAAGCTTAGAAATCCTTATTCCTGGCTTTTTAGATCATAGAATTCACATAGTAAGTAGGTCGTGTCGAGAAGAAAGATCAATAGTAACGAATTTAGTTATTAAGACGGTAAAACACGTAATCCACAGGAAAATAGAAAACTAAGACCTGGTGAGGTGATCGAAGAGAAAAAGGTAATAGATAAAACGCTACGAATAATCATAATAATTCGTTGAATGCTATCCGTTATGATGTTGCCGTGACAAAAATTTAACTGCAATTCTGTCAAAGATATTATGTTATTGCATTTGCATCTGGCGCGGATTAAAACACTATTGTCGAGGGAAGGTTCTGGATAATTACAAAGTAATGTTAAACAAATATTCAAAAATATTATAGAAACAATATATTCAATATTTGGTTCCACTGAGTGAACACCTATACATAACTATGTAACTATCCAGTATTCGTCTTGAAGGCGTTTCTCGTACAGAGCACCTAGCTATATTGCACAATTTTCGTGACACAGAGCACACAAGCAAACTGCACAGCTTATACGCACGTTGCACACAATAATGGTTACTATAATTGGTCTTTTATATACGGGTATTAACTGAAGCACAGTGGCGTAAAGAGCGTCTCGTAAACATAAGAGGCTTAAAGCGTCGACTAACAATAATAACAAGGTGGTGTGAATAACTACTGCACTACTGACAAGGTCAAGGTTAAATTATAGGGTCTAGGGTTCTCAGGTTCGGCGGCACAGATAGGCATCAGTTATTTTCGCGGTTATTACCAATATTTTTTAATAACAGGTCACCAAATTACGTCCCGGAGAAGTTTTAGACGAGAAAAAGGTGAGATTGTTTGGGTCTGGTCAATTTAGGTGGACGCTGCTCGCTTTGCAAAGCATTTTGTTCAATTATAATTTTACTTTTTTTTTTTCTTTTTTCGCACATGACAATACGGACAATACAAATGTGAAAATATTTAATATTTTACTTTTTACACTATAACTCATTTATTGATTACAAATCACAATTACACAACAGAAATGGGATCACTTTTCTTGACTCTTTTTACAATATATATATATATATATATATATATATATATATATATATATATATATATATATATATATATATATATATATATATATATATATATATATATATATATATATATATATATATATATATATATTATATATATATATATATATATATATATATATATATATATATATATATATATATATATATATATATATAATTATTTTCAATTTACTTAGTTTCTCATATTCTTATGTAGATTTTGTACATCCCTTTCGTCCCTCGTAGGATCCATATCAATCTTTACTATGACAAATCAAAAGCCGCTTTATTGACTGGCGGGGATTACACTTTTAGAGCAAATCGCTATTACGCAATACCGTTTGATTTGAATTTTTGGATTAAGGGATCATAATACTTACGATTATTACGTCCACTGTTAACAATTGTTACATATATTATGACCCCTTCAACAAGCTAAGCTTTATAGAAAATTTATGAAATGGCTTAAATTTTTCCTTAACATTGAATTATATTTTTCTTCTAATCATAGATTTAGGTGAGCTTATCACCATCATCGCCATCATGATCATTAATTCATTATAATTTCAACAATAATCGCAATTTCATTAAATATAACGCCCACTAGAGCACATTTTTCAGTATAATCACAAACACTACACACACTAGTACAAATTACTTCAACACTAGGTAACACATTAACATCTAATGTTAATTGAGCACCCACACAACTACTTCAAGTCCATACACAGATGCATTAAGATTTACATATATAAAACGTACACTATATTAACAGAGAATGTATTACTAAAACAATTTTATTTTTCAAAAAAGAAACGCGGCAGGCCGGGTGAACTCTCTGACGAGGTATATACAGTGTGAAAATATATGTTTAGATATCTATGTTATAAAAAAAATATTTAGACTCGTGGCTAACCTAGACATTTTTTACAGTGATTAATTATTTCTGTTATAAAATATTATTGAAGAAACTGATTATAAAACGACTATCAAAGCCGTAGTATAATTTGTTTCACGTTAAATGGGTAGAACTATGAAGAGGCAACTGAAGTATTGACGAGCGTTATGTAAATTAAAATGGTAGAGCATTTAACAATTCGTTCTAACATGTTTATCATTGACTAACAAGTTACCGCCAAATACCCAAAATAATTTAACTTAAATAAGCTGCATGATTGAATCTCGCTATATAATAAGCTTTAATAAGCAAGTAGAAAATATGATGTAATTATTTTGCATTTATAATATATATTAACAAAATATTGGCCTTTGTAAAATTTGACTGTTGTACACTAGCGTCTTAAGTGAGCTTATCATAGATGCTTTTTAGCTGTAAATTGGTAATATGTGTGTTGATGTTATGTAATTATATATATTTATATAATTATTTGATTTCATTAAAATAATGATTATTATATTAATGATCATTCTAATATAATGTTAATATTAAAGTCCAAAATACTAACTTAACAAATGTCCTTGAAGATGCCACAAAACATAAACGTAAACATATAAATTGCATTCCAAAACGATGTCGTGTCTAATTATGTCGTATTCAATTTATAAATCAAATGTATTGAATATAGAAGCGGAAGCTAAACAAAGATATTTAATTATAAACCAATGAATTTAGTTTGCAGCCAAGTTGAATGCAGGACGTAAGCGCCTTAGGTACTTGTTGGTATTAAAATAAATATTATTTAATAATTAATTCTAGATCATGGCTTGATATTAACTTGGTACTTTTTATGTATTATTTTATATTGTAATTAATACAGATCCACATAGTAATAGCAGTAGGGTATAGGGTAGGCTGAGTGGAACAAGTGCCGAGACTCCATTATCCACATTTCTCTCGGATTCGAAACATTTTTTGTGTGGAAATCAAAATAATTTATTCACTCGAATGGAAATCGAATACACAGACACAAAAACTTAATACGCATTAAATGTTAAAGATAAATTTACAGCATATGCTATTCAACATATTAAAAAGCTGATGAAACATAATATAAATGATATCGATAATATATTTATACTGTGACTAAGATCAGAACGGAGCAGTAAATATTGAAGAGATAGACACCGACCCAGTGATGCCAGCTCTCTGGCGAATTCCAATGATTGATAGTTGCTCTTATAATAAAGGCTAGGAGCTAGGCCAAGGCGGTCGGTCTGTTTAATTATTGTAAGTTGCCAAAAGTAATGACTTATTGAATCAAGGGTATATTATTAGACGTATTTGTTAAACAAATTGCGGTATCATCAATATTAGAAAAAAAGAATGTGATAAAGATGTAACTATCTAGTTATCTTTAAAATTCTTTAAAATCTTTTAAATTTTATATTTCTAAACGATTAAAATTTAATTAAACATTAAGTACGTCATAAACAACAACAACATATAAAAATCACAATTAGTTCGTAGCTTGAAATTCTTGTACATTTTACGTTGGCTCAGTCACTTCATAAACCATCTTTAGAATATGCATCAAAAAGAGATTCAGATCATATTCAAAATAGAAATTGAAATATAAATTATACTTGATTCACTTCAAATCACTGATTTTATAATTATTTTTACTCACAATTCAAGTAAATATATAATAGAAGGGAAATTAGATACAAAAATGTCGATTAAAGCTCTAACTAAGAAGAAAGAAGCTCAAAATACATGAGCACATAGAGAAATACACTGTCGCGCATACCACAGCGCCACATAATTAGACAATGTTATTATTAAAAACAAGGACACGCTAGAAATAGAATAGAATAGATGTAAATGTGATTGACAAGTGGATATAGATACAGTACTTACCGAGTGGTGCGTGGGTCGTGCGCTGTTATGATATCCATCTTGGCATGGCTACAATTTTTACAACTATTTGCTATTATTGATGGGATGGACTAAGTGACGTTTTTTTTTATCATCACGCTATATCCCGCACGTAGTAGGGTAGGCAGAGGGAACCCCGTTTTCCGCTTTATGAGACGTTGCGTACTAAGTGGCGGAACTCAACGCTTTCGCCTTGTTGTCAGTTAACAGTTGGCATCTTACATCCGATTTTTTCACATATCTCATATCTCCTTACACATATACTACCAGAATTAGTTCTTTAAAACCTAACACCTATTATTGACAGGTGTAGTTTAAAGGAGAAATCAGAAAATTAAACAAAATTTCGCTTAACATATAGCTTAGTAACTGTGTTTTATTTTTTAATGAAACAGATTTTTTTTAATCCATATATTTACACAAATTAACCTTTATTATAATAATATGTATTTAAACTTTACAAATTAAATACGTTAAATTGATTTTGGATTACTTAATAAAATACAATTACTTAATAACTACGAAATTATTTAAAGAACAACTAGGTCAGCATTAAAAAATATTTTTATAAATATCTTAAATTATTTACCGTTGATTACAAAATTATAAAAAATTCTAGTATATTATATAAAATCATATTCAAAGTCATAAAAAAATTATAAAGCGTCCACGTGCCTACAATAGTCCGTAGAACTTTGCTACGGCTTTAACCGTCGCTACGAATTTCATAATATTTTTTTAAATATCTATAACAGTTACTATATAGTGACGTACCCTGTTTTCTTGAGCGTACTATGTGTTAGATTTCAATAACTCTACTGATATATCATATAAATGTCATATTATTTAATTTGTACTTGGATTTATGACATGTGGCAACAATTTTGATTCAACTAAAATTCAACTCTGTATCACTTGCACTCATATATGAAATACTGGTTTGGCGCAAATTTTTGTATGATTTACGACTTACCACTGGTTCTCCAGCCATCGCAATGATTTAGAACTTAACGACAGCGATGAATGAAATACAATTGTACCTGTCGCAAATACGCTTCCTTATGTCAGAATATACCGGACAAATTGCGTTCGCTATCGGTTGACGACAACTCTACACACATGTTAACAGAATCGTCCAAGTACACACGGGTGCTCACCTTAATCTGATAATTAATTGAATCGGTCTGTTGATTTGTGCTGGGCACAAATAGATACCGCTCTCCCGTCCCCACCCGCTCCATAGCCGGCACGGCCGCCTGCGACGACCCCCTCAGTCATTTCAGATTCGCGCCCATTTTTACATGGAACTACACTTATCGAACTGCTCCTAATCTAAATACAATTGGTTAAGATTATATTTAAACTAATAGAGAACACTTAAAGTTCGTTAAAATATATATTACTTGGATTTTCCAAGCTGGAGAATTCTAGCAGATATGTGTGATAGCGTTAGCAGAAACAAATCAAATACTATATTTATACTTCCAAACTATATTGGTTTCCGCAATTTAATACGTTTTCTGTGAAATGGATACGACTTTTTAATTGTGTATCACTTATAACGGATACAAATACATCATTTTTACTGTATTGTGGCATCTTAATTGCTAGATGTGCTTAAAATTGGAAATATGGCATCGTTAACTAGTAGACAACTTGCTTCTTTAACTGTACCTAAACCTATTGGGGTAAGTACGCATGATCCAAGTTAATTATCTTATTTGATAGTAAATACCGTTATCATCGAAGTACATTTGAAACATTATATATCAACTAAGCAAAATTCTTCTGGATCTTTATTAAATAGTATATTATACATATATCCCATATCATATATATAGTATATGAAGCTTATATTATAAATAGCAATTTCAATTTAAGCGAGAGATAAATAAAATATGAAAGCTCTTTCATCTAAGCTTTACATTAAAACTCAAGTTTTTAATTTTGAGTAACAAAAAGGCAATAATATAATAGATTTTGTTTTTTAACTGTCAAAAAGTACATTAATTGATAATTCAAAAGTAACAAATGAATTATTCTTAAATATAAATAAAAAAATTGTATTCAAAAGTTATTTTATGAAATATTGGTTATAATTTTTTATAATCAACTTTATCTAATCGTAAAAAAACAAACGAAAAGCGTTTGCAAAATAGATAGTGACGTAATTCAAATATCAAAAGTACGACAATAATTCACTGTTGTAATTATTTTCAAGTGTTGCTACAACACTTGCGCTCCATTTATCAGGAAGTCCAGATCTTCATCATCGGGTTATTTGGCGAACGCACATGATGCACAGCATCTGTCATAGCACAACTCACACACGTGTCGTGTATTTAGTTACTGTATAATTTTTCAATCTAAATTTAATCAATACCAAATCGTTTAAATATACCTCGATGATTTAACTGGTTCATGACATTCGGTAAATTTTATTGTAGATTTCAAATAAATTTTTTTTTCAATAAATTTAATTCAATTAGCTTATTTTAAATATATCCCTAGTCTTTTAAGTATTTATGTATATATATATATATATATATATATATATATATATATATATATATATATATATATATATATATATATATATATATATATATATATATATATATATATATATATATATATATATATATATATATATATATATATATATATATATATATATATATATATATATATATATATATATATATATATATATATATATACATATATATATATATATATATATACATATATATATATATATATATATACATATATATATATATATATATATATATATATATATATATATATATATATATATATATATATATATATATATATTCGCAGTCAATACACTATATGTTTCTCTTGTATTTAATGATACTATCACAATTTTTTTTAATTTTTCATTCGTTCTAACGTTTTCATATGATATTACATTTTTATTTTTTAAATTCTAATACATGTATTTGGATTGGCTAATACAGAGCTGAAAGTATATATAATATGTATGTCGATTTATATGTGATTAACAATTAAGCAATATTGTTTTGTGATATTCTAATGCTCAAATAATAATATAGCGGAGAAAGTCTGGTGATGCTAGAAGACCATCTATTCAAGATTTAGAAGATTTAATCAACAAGCCCTCAGTACCACTTAAGCCTATCGGAAACAAAGAGGGGCCACCACAAATTGTGGATGTTTCTGAAAGCAACTCCGCTGTTGAAGGTGATATTTTTTTTAAAAAACATATACGTAATTCTCTATGTTGTTACTCGTAGTATAGCATTCGTTTTTTTTTTTTTTAATTAAATAGACCAAACTGGATATCTCACGGTCCAAGTCGAGGGTAACCCCGCACCGACATTCAAATTTTACAAGGGAGTCACTGAAATTATTGAGGGTGGTCGCTTCAAGTTCGTCACAGACGGTGAAACTGGTCTTATTACACTTTGCATGAGAAAAGTGAAACCCAACGATGAAGGGAAATACAAGGTTGTTGTCAGCAACATCCACGGCGAGGACTCGGCTGAAATGCAACTCTATGTATCTGGTAAGTGTAAACTTCATATCATTATTTAATCACTAATCTGATAATTATACATGTCAAATAATATATGCAAGATATATTAAATTATATAATCTGTCCATAATTAATATTATGTTTAATGATCTGGTTTTATTTTAAATATTTTATCTGTGAAATAAAAGATGCCAGTGGTATGGACTTCCGTGCTATGCTTAAGAAGAGGAAGTATGCTAAGTGGGGTGAAAAGAAAGATGATCCCGACTGGGGTGACCTGAAGGAAGTTGAAAAACCAATCCCACCGTTGAAGAAAGTAGAGAAGGTATGTGTATATAGAAAAAAAAATATTTATTCAATTATGTATTTCTGTACTATTGCCAACAAATATGAAAATCAAAATGAATATACAGGTGGTGATATAAATCCTAATGAATAAATAAAAAAATAAATAAAATTAATCCTTAAATTAAATAATCGGGCTAATATTATTTCGTGTGCAATTTTTACATATTCATATTAAAAAAAATTACTACTTTGATTACTAAAAAATTACTCGCATACAATGTAATAGTATTAGCTCTTTCTAATTTAAAAAGACAGCTCCATCAGGCTATATACCTATATTATTATAGAAATAAATTTTGAACAAATCATTTTTTTTTAAAGCATCGTGATCTCATACATAGCTTACAATACTTAAAATAAAACAATTACATCGAATACACAAACGTTAAAAAAATACATATAATTTTAATTTGGAGCAACAAATTTCTTAATAATCGAAAAATTGTCTTTTTTTGATTATCGATTCAAGATAGTTAAAATCGTATAAAGTTTCATATTATAATTATCAGTCATATTATAGTTAAATTAGTTTAAAAGAAATTCGCTGTTTCAAATTATTATAAATCTGCAAAACATCGTTTGCATCATAATATTTAATTCTTAGGGGTTAGAGACTGGATATTTCGAGGAAGAAGGCCATATTGTAGTCATATCGGAAGGTGTCGAGATGTGTAGATTTCCGGCCGACAAACGCAGAAACTCCTCAAATTGGTCCTGGTTCAAGGTCCTCAGTACACCACTTATATCACTGTTCATTCCATCTTATGTTTCTTTATACTTCAAAATTTGTTCAACAGATGGTTGATGTGACGCCATTTGTATATTTTATTTTTAAACTATTTTAATAAATACTCTTTAATGCTCGGGACACGTTGAAAGAGTTTGACGTAAAGTCATAATGACACTTGAAATATTTAGGTCCAAAGGAACTTAGATAAAGTAAATACCTACACTAATATACTTAATGATGGCTGGTTGGTTTACGAGAAAGTTACTTTATATATTTCATGTTAGTATGAAACACAAACTTTTAAGCAAAAGAATTTAATATGACTATCTAACATTATTTACTGCTCACAATCGTTATTGAACATACGACTTGACTTGTTTACAACATCACAACAAAATATTACACCGCTTCCGAATAACTTTGCTTTGCATCATTGCAAATGAGAATGTTGGTGATATATATGAAGGCATATCTTTACGTTTGCTGTCAATTCTAGGGTATTTATCAAATAAGGAGACGTATGTCTCTCCCCGAATTAATACCCGATTGGCCCGCTTTGATGGAGACTGTCAAAATAAAGGTTCGATAAAAGGAGGAATAAAAGTAAAATTTAAAACAGTAGATTTTCTTTTTTATTGGAATTCATATTATATATTAATATGTAAATTTAAAATATATATTATGTTTACTTTTTCCAATAAAACTGAATGATCTATTTTAAACCATGGAATGATCTAAAATGATAAACAAAATAACTAAAATTATCCCCAAAATTATTAATATCAATATATTTAATATTGTTTTTAAGGGGACATAACAATTTCAAGAGGAAATTGATAATAGTAATTTTTGGGCGATTTAAACCAATGCATAAATAATGGATTTTAAATAACTGGCACAAGGTTTTTTATCACCACTTCACTCTTTTCTACTTTAACCTTATTTTCAGGGAATGTAAGTGGAATGAAATTGATGATCGTTCACTTTTCTTGGATTGTTGTTAAATAAATTTGATTTCAGGTTTCTGTGACGTCGGTTTGAGGAGCTTTTGTCACGTCATTTTGTGCTAAAAGTATTCATTTAATTCTATTAATTTTATTGATGCATTCGATGTATGCAGATTTTGGAATTTTTTATATTATAACATAGGGAAACAAAGGTGCTGGTAGGAATTTGTAATCCGAATAGAATTGTTCATATGACTTACATTTACATATCTTCTTGATATATAAATAGCAGATCTAGTGAAACCGGTAAATAAAATCCACAGATAGGCTATTACGATCCAAACTTTCTTTTGATATATAATCACGATACGTACATTAAGTATTTGTGGATATTTTATAGAGATCCCAAAATAGAAGACCGTCTCTAGCGGAACTGATTCCAGATTGGCCGGTGCTGCACTCGTTCAAAAGAAACGAGGTTTGACACCGCGTTTGTCCATCTTTAGATGACACAATGCATCTTGAATTGTACCACTATATGCAATTTGTCGCACAAGAATATGTTTCACGTCTACACTTGAGCATAAATCTGTCCAGCAAGATTAGAAATGATCGTCTTGCACTGATATCTAAAAATATAAATTGACTACAAATGACCTACAAAGAACCAATGTAGGTTGACGTCGTGTTAGATCGGTTATATAGTATTAAATTCATCCAAATCTTTCAATGCTTTGATATATGATATATTATCGTTATTAAATTATATATATACATATATATATAAATTTTTAAATTGATACATATATATATATATATATATATATATATATATATATATATATATATATATATATATATATATATATATACATATTTTTAAATTGATACATAAATCTTTGCAAATGACATGGGTCTAGGATAAATGACTGTAAAAGTTAAATAAATATTTCATATCTATTTTTCAACATTCCAACGCTTAACAGGGTTTAACGCTTCGTCCACATTATGTTTCGCTTTACATTCGCAACACTTAAATATCATGGTTCTACAGGACGTACCATGTTAGTTATCAGTGCAAGCACTGTATTACTTCGAAATCTTTAGTGGAAAGTTCACTTACTATATTAAAGCACAACTGTTATACCATTCATTTTCTTTCTTCTCCTCTCAGGCTCTTTTGCACACATATGACATTTCGCATAGTAGCACTCCGCACCGGGAACTGTACAGTGTCACCGATGTATTTTCGCATTCACGTCAAAAATAATGAATAACAACAATTTAAAAAATAAAGAATTCATTGATTATTCATTATTTTCGATTGATCGTTGTAAACACTGCGAGGAAATGATCGGACTCGCCCACTATCGCACACTTCTTCAATATAAAGGAAATTCCAATTTCTGTACAAACGCATGATGTTTGAAGTGAAGGGTGGCGATGAAAGGTCACAAAAGTTTCATCCACTTTCATGCATTTGTATTCTGTGTCACTTCTGATTAATGTAAGATCAATCAAGTGTTCAAATGTGAAGTTGAGGTTACGGTTGGTCTGCACATAGCTTTTTGTCTGGAGAGCACTTTTTGTTACCGCACCAATTAAAATAAATATTTGGAATAAGGTATATTAATTTATCAAACATTAATTTCAGAAACAAGAATCTTTCTTAAAACCCCTCGTAGATCAATTTGCAAAAGAAGGCAAGGATAAAAAGGTGACATTTGAGGCTATTTTCACAAAACCCAATGCCAAGCCTAAATGGTTCTTCCGTAAGGATGTAAGTGTTTGGCAAATTATTTGATGATTATTTTGCATCAATAAGTGCTATTTATATTAACCATATTATCAATATAAATAATTATCGACTTTTTTTACTAGGAATTATTCCCTGGATCTAAATATAAAATGACAAACGAACAAGATTCCTATAAATTAATCATTATGAACCCGAAAGTAGATGACACTGGTAAAATCACTATCGAAATTGGTGGTATTACAAGCACCGCGTTCTTGCAAGTCGAAGAGCCTGATCCTACCTATAATTTCACAAAACCACTTAAGAAGACCCTTACTGGATACACAAAACACGAAGTCGTACTTGAATGTACGGTGTCAAATAGCTTGGCCATTGTCTCATGGTGGAAGGGAGACACGAAAATCGAAGACGGAGAAGAGATGCAAATATCGAAAGACTTATCCGGCGTTTGTAGATTGACTATTAAAAAAGCCAAACTTGAAGATGCTGGAAAGTTTTCATGTAGGATAGAAAAACAAGCAGATAAAACTGAATGCGAAGTCAAAATTGTTGGTAAGTTATAGACGACGCTCAGTGGGCAAGCCCTACTAAGTGAACCTACGATCTTATCAAGGTTGCCACACTGGGGGCAGCACAAGACTAATCGTCGTGGAGCTCCTTGGGGGTGGCCTATGTCAGGCGTAAAAAGAAAGCTATAATATCAATAGACATATTCCTAGAAATTATAAATAATAATAATCTCAGATGATGTAAATGACTTATCTGCATTTCCCTGCTCTGGTAGAAACAAAAAAAAGTTTAATACTAGGCTCTTTCTGTCTACCTTGCCATAAGAAAAATATATTTCATTTCATATATTTAATTTTTTTAAATGTACTAGAAATAAAAATCCTTTTTTTTCAGAATATCCGTACAAATTCACAAAGGTGCTCAAATCACAGCAAGCAATTGAAAAAGATACTATTACACTTCTTTGCGAGTTAGACGATGCTGCTGGTGATGTTAAATGGTAAATTATTGAAAATAATTTGTATATTATTTTAGTTACATATTAATATGTAATAAAAAATGTTATATGCTATATATTTTAATTTGCACCAATATTATTTAGTCAAGAATCTTTTAAAATTTTAATTATTTCTAGGTATAAGGATGATCAACCATTGAAGGTTGATAAACGTATTACGATAGCAAAGGAGGGTCGCAAACGAAAAGTGGTCATCAAAGATGCCAAGGTTACTGACGCAGGCAACTTTAAATGCGTAAGCAATGCCGATGAGACTGCCTGCGAATTGATTGTCAATTGTAAGATTTATTTTATTTACACACAAGCCTATTTTATTTATTATTTATTAAATGAAATAAAAATATCTGAAAGAACCCATATTCCCTTTGAGGATAAAGTCATCCCTAAATAAGATGGACTTATCACCATATTAATTTTACCTACTTTACAAAATGTGAGAGGTACATATTATGCAAGTGCAATATGTAGCTCTCTTAATATGACCATTGCAAATTAATTTACTCTTAAAAACTGACTGGGTGGGGCATGTTTCATTGTCCATTGTTTAAAACAAGTAGACCTAGACCTAATGGGCTTATAGAAGTCTATAAATTTTAAGCTATTTAAAGTCTTCGCTTTCAGTAGTGTTTAGTTGTCACATCAGTCTTCGTCCCTGTCGTACATTTAAGGTTAAGGACACTACACTGACATCATTTTTAATTATAATAATAAAAAAATGGATTATTTATTGTTATTTGGTTTTGCAGACTCTAATCGCTTCAACAAAAAGTTGAAGGACACAGAAGCAATTGAGAGGGACAAGGTGGTTTTGGAAGTCGAGTTGCAGGATCAAACCGCTGAAGCTGTTTGGTCGTTTAACGGAGAACCCATTGTGCCTAATGAAAGGTAACGCAGAATAATATACTTATTGCTGAATTACTAACAACGTTGTTCAAGTGAACGTTATTAATTTTATAATTGATTATATAAATATATTTTATTTTACATTTTCGGCAGGATTGAAATCAAGAATTTGGGTGGTGGTAAGCACCAGTTGATTTTCAATAAAATTGAAATGGAGGATGAAGGAGAAATCCTTTGTGAATCTGGCAAGCTTAGCTCATCTTGTAAGTTGTCCGTGAAGAAGGGTGAATCTAAGCCCAAAATCGAATGCCCAGATGAATTTAACGGGCCAGCTGGACATCAATTTGTAATTGAAGTGCCTTTCATTAGTGAGTATGATTAAATCAACTTTTGTCAAATTTTCCATAATTTTAGTTTTTTATTATTTTATTGATATTATTTCGCAATAAAATAATTTTCTGAATAATTTTACAGTCACTGGCACTCGTGTATCACCAATTGAAGCTAAGTTGCTTAAGGACGGCAAACCTTTGCCTAACAAAGAAGTTGAAGCAGTGGTAGAGCAAGAAAAAATTCTCTTTAAAATCAAAAAACCTACAAGAGAAGGCTCTGGCAAGTACCAAATTAAACTTTCGAACGCCCAAGGAGAAGATTCCAAGGATGTCAACATCATTATGCAAACAGCACCTACACCGCCACAGTCTGTAGAGGTTGCAGAAGTCTTCCAAACATCTTGTGTTGTTGCATGGAAGGCACCCCAAGATGATGGTGGCTCACCTCTTGTTAAATACGTTATTGAAAGACAGGTAAGATTGATGTGAAAGTGAAATTATGTTCTGATCTTAATCAATAGTAATTTAAGTTTTATAAGTGAAAAGAAATATAAATTCTAAATTAACCGAATGGGAGTGGAAAGTGGAAAATAGATTGAAATTAGGTTATCTCATATAGCAAAAACTTCAATATGCTCTCATATATTAATAATTTTGAATTTTGTTTCAGGATCTATCCCTCAAAGCAGCTTGGGATAGTGTTGCAGAGGTAGCTTATGGTGAACCAACCAAGTATAAGGTTGAAGACCTCATTCCTAAAAAGACTTACAAATTCAGAATACGCGCTGTTAATAAAATTGGCTCTAGTGAACCTGGTCTTTTCGCCAAGCCTGTACTTGCTAAAGATCCATGGGGTAAGTAAATCTATTAGATTTCCCCTTTATGCTGTCTTAAAGTTTATAATATAGCATGTTTCTTATTATATGTGTGTTCATTTTAGATGAGCCATCTAAGCCTAAGAACGTAGAACTCTCCGATTGGGATAAGGACCATGCTGATCTCAAATGGCAAAAGCCAGACAACGACGGTGGAGCTCCTATTACTGGATACGTTATTGAGTACAAGGTAACATTAATTGCCCTATAAATTAAATGTCTCTCATCTTTTAAATATTCAAGTAAATTATTAAACATAAACAAATGTTATTCATATTTGTTTTGTTACACAAACTAAATTATATTTTTCTCAACACTTTCAGGAGAAATTCGGTAAAGACTGGGTAAAAGGTGTTGAAGTACCTGGTGACGCCTTATCAGCCACTCAAGATGGCCTTAAAGAAGGATGCACTTATGAATTCAGGATTCGCGCTATTAACAAAGCAGGTCCTGGTGCACCCAGTGACAGCACTAAGCCTATTGTTGCTAAGTGCAGATTCGGTAAGTTAAATTCGCCACTTGTTACCGCACGTTTGATTTAGGTAACTGCAAAACAATGTTACTACATAATCGTATACAGATATCGAATTGAATTGAATCGAAAGATAAAATATTTACTTCCACTTTCATTACAGTTAAGCCTTATATTGTGGGTGAAGGTCTTCAAAGTATGATCATCAAAAAGGGCCAGGTTATATCCTTTGATATTAAATACGGTGGAGAGCCTGAGCCGGAGGTCAAATGGCTTCAAGGAGAAGAGGTAATTTATTTTCATTTTTATCTTGTTTTATGATTTTTTTCTCCTCAGAAGTTGTTCCACGATTTACGAGAGAGATTAGAATTCGATTATATTTTTTATATTAAAATAGATCATTGATGACTTGTTTTTTCTTCAAAATGTTTTAACATAAATCATTTTAAGTATCACTTATTAATCTATTTTATTTTGTCCGAAAAAGAAACGTGGAAAGGCGTACACGGAGAAGGTTAGATGGGTGAAAATAAATGTTGTCAGAATGTTCTAAATTATAATGACTCTTACAAGTTACTTATTACACTTATGTGCTAACCAAACTACACACCAAATATATTGTCGCCTTATTATGCTTAACATATATTACTGGCATCATCATGAAATTAGCAAGTACAATTACGTTTTTATATGGTATACTTTTTGGACTAACTGTCCACCCGTAACTACGGACTACTGCAAAGGGCACAAAACATCGTGTTCCCAAAACCGGTACCATAAAAAAAGTGATTTATTCGAAAAAAAACGTGTGTGAAAATCGCGAAAGTCGCGAGTCAGGTCCTATTTTAGACTGGCTGGGATACGACTTTCACTGAAGTTGCCAAATTTAAAACATGAAATAATGCGCTTTTAATTAATTCGCTATATACAAATGTGGTGCCAATAATGTTTGTTAAGCATTATCGCATTAATATTATCGCAATCATGGGTTGCGATTATTTACATTGTTATTACAGTGTAAAAGCTTTCGGTGTCTTTAATATATTTGTCTGAATTTAACGGATGCATTAAGGCGAGAAATACATACAATACAATAAATTGCCATTACCGTTATACACACGCATGAAGGTTACATCATGTACATCTTTGATATATTACAAGTACCTTACTCTGCCATATTTTATGTTACCTCGTTCGAATGCATCGTATATATTCTTATAATAATATGTACTACAATCTGAGTATATGTACACTGTCACATTTCATACGACACTTAACATTTATGGAGGGCTTTGGAACGTGGTCTTCATACGAAGCACCATAAAGTATATAACACTATAAGGCAGTATTACCAAACTACGGAACTGCCGCAACATTTTTTAACAGAAATCAATGTATGCTCACTAAACATTTGATGTTGTGCTACTGGTATTTCATATCTTGATGGAAAACCATTAAAATGGTCACTTTTTAAAAGCAAATATATTGTGACAATAGTAGCAAAATCAGTTTAAATACTTTTGGTTTTTTATACCATAGTTCCATTAAGATATGATAACCGTATTATCTTTATATTGATGTTATTTCTAATATATCCATTTAAATGATGTAGGAAATTCGTGACGATGGCGACCGTATCACGATTGATAAATATGAAAGGAATACTGTTCTCACTGTGCGAAGAACTACCAGAATTGACAGTGGAAAATATAAACTGGTACTCACAAACTCTTCCGGTACTTGTGAGAGCATCGCTGATGTTGTAGTACTAGGTAATATATTTACGACATTATTAACATTTTCAGTAGTGTAATTGTGGGTAGTGAAGTTAAAATACTAGATTTCTAGAAGTAATGGTTGATAAGTAGAGAATAATTGATTATATTACTTGTAGATAAACCTAACAGACCAAATGGTCCCATCGAAATCGCGGATATTCGTGCCGAGAAGGCAACAGTCAAATGGCAAAAACCAGACGACTGGAAAGGATCGGATATTACTGGATACACACTTGAAAAGATGGACATGGTATGCATACGACTTTTTAATTTTTGGCAATGTCCATAATTTTTTTAAATTCATACATTTAGGACCGTCGTGGCGCAGGGGCACAGCGTCCGCCTGTAACTCACTCGGTGAGAATTATTTCCATTTTGTTCGCTCTGGCAACAAGGCAATGCGCGGCGTTGAGTTTCGCCACTCAACACGCAATGCCGGAATGCCTTGTATGGTGGAAAGTGGGGAACGGAATGTCTTTACACTAGACTACAGCGTGAAGCTAAATATAAATTATATAATAAATTTATTGTAAAAATAAAGCATTCTGTTCACTGCGCATTTTTATCTACCACGCTTCAACCATGAGGAATTTATAATTATATCGTAAGACATTTTCCTTTACCAATACTTCAAATACCTTTAACAATATATATTTTTTTCACATCAGGACACTGGTAACTGGGTACCATGCGGTGAATGTGGTCCTGAGCCAACTGAGTTCACGGTCAAGGGACTTACACCAAATCACAAATACAAATTCAGAGTACGCGCCGTTAACAAGGAAGGCGAATCTGAACCTTTGGAAACTGATGGATTCATTGTTGCTAAGAATCCTTACGGTAATGATTATAATTATTATATACACATGTATTTTTAAGATTTTTTCAACTATACTTTTATAAAAATAATTAAATAACATTTGAAGTATTTCAAAAATAAAAAAAAAATGTGGAAAGGAACGCAACTTCTGATGTCAATGTCACGGTCAAAAGTAAATATTATTTGATTTGCGGCTGTTGGCCTCATTTGATAAGAGCGAAATTTAAAATTTTCCTTAGTTTTACATTATATTTTAATATGGCTTCAAAAATTGACTACAGATTATTTTATACTAAAGTCAGACAGGTAAACTTCATTATTTTTAGTAATAGGAACAAATACAGTAATAAAAATTTTGTTGTTTATTTATTAGAAATTAAGGGTAAATTCAACTGAATTCAAAATTCAGTTATTATTCTTCATAAAATTAGTTTTTAAAGAAAATCTTTTCCCTAATATTATACATTTGCTATGACATATTAATAAACTCAATACCTAATAACTATAATATAATTGATAGCATTCCATGATCTTGTACAGGAGGTGGTATTTTCAAAGCTCAACAAATTTCGCTATATCATCAGTATTTCTATGAATTGTATATTAATAATATTATAAATATTCAGATCCACCAAAGGCGCCCAGCAAACCTAACATCATTGACTATGACAACTTGTCAGTCACACTACAGTGGGAACCACCAACTGATAACGGTGGACGACCAGTCCTTGGATATGTTATTGAGATGAAAGACAAATTTACTGCTGACTGGATTGAGGTAATGGCCTTTTTAATATCACTAAAGCTTTGATTATAATTAAATAATCTTTTAATTTTGATTAAAAGATATAATATAATTGATTATAAATAATTATATGTTCTATTCTTTTCTTATCTTTTTATATTTTATATTTTAATTTATTTTTTATTTATATTTTAATTTTATTTATATTTTAATTTGGCACAGTAAATAAAGCACATTACTTTTTTAATATAGGTCAAAAAGACAGAAGACATCAAAACTGAAGCTAAAGTTGAAGGCTTGAAAGAGAAGATGATTTACCAGTTCCGTGTGCGAGCCTACAATAAGGCAGGTGTGGGTGATGCCTCAGAACCTACTGCTAACCATCTCTGCAAGCACAGGAACTGTGAGTACAATGATGGCTTAAATAAAGTCTTATATATAAAATTTGGTAAATTTTTTTTCAATTCAACAAATAATGATAAATATAATTTTAGGGTTCTATTATTTATTTAAGAAGGCTTACTGTTAACTGTTAATAGTTTTGTAGTAAGAATTTAAAAAAAAAATAATTTCATATTAGAGTAAAGAAAACTGCTGAAACATGACTATGTAGAGAGTGAAGCTCGGAGCAGCGCTTAAAAACTGTGATTGAGTCACAAGTATCGGCTTAAAGGACTTTTCGTACTTCTATCAAAATTAAAACTCCACATTATTTCTTTTTTTATATTTAACACAAAAGTAATAAATATTGTCATTCATTATTTCATGTAATTATATATTGTCATTCATTATTTCATGTAATTATGTAGAACGGAATACTTGATTAAAACTAATATATTTTTTGTTTATTTTTTTTTCATTTTAACAGTGAAACCACGTATTGAGCGTCTCACCTTCAAGTCAGTAATCATCAAAGCAGGTCGCACTCACAAATGGTCTGTTGACGTGATTGGTGAACCTCCACCAGACTGCACTTGGTAAGTTTATATATCTTATGGTAGTATATTACTACATTATTTTATTGTAATACATATCAATAATTCAAAGGAGGCGATTGTGGCCTCTGCATATGACTAAAAATGTAATGATAATCATATATTAATTAATAATAATATGTTATAAAATAAAATTTTATGACTTGAAGGGAATTAGACATTATTATAGTATTCTTTATTGCAATCAAAATATGTTGAATTACATACATAACAAATTATAGTTCCAAACGGTGGACTTATCTCTAGAAGAGATTTCTTCCAGCCAACTTGTGAAAGTGGGTGAAAGCAGTAAGTAGCGAGATGACGCATAAAATGCAATATAAAGATAAAAATTTACGTAATTACATAAAACTAAAAATAACTTTAAAAAAAATCCTATACATAAAGCATAAAAGATATACATACATACCAGTAATAATGTTAAATAAACATACACTTATACAAATACATATAAATACATACATACGCTATAAAATATATAAAATTTCAACACAAAAAAAATAAACACAAAAATATAATATAATTAAAACATAGTTAAGTTGAATAATTTTCAGATACTATTAAGTTCGTTGATGAGATGTTTTTTCAATTGCGACTTAGAAGACAAGATTGATTGGCTCTCTTGAATAGCTTTAGGGAGTTTATTCCAAAGGAGTGGAGCCTGTACGGAAAAGGAATTTTTTGGCATTGGCAAAACACAAGACCTCCTCGAGCGTGTAGGAGAGGGAAGATTTTAAAACGGGAAGGTAGATAAGGAGGGAAGTTTTGGTAGTTGACTATTTTGAAGAGAAAAAAAAGGATATGCATATCACGGCGAAAACGAATAGGAAGCCTATTAAGCTGAGCTCGAAAATGGGATACGTGGTCATACTTGCGAAGACCGTAAACAAAGCGTATAGCGAGATTTTGAAGACGCTCTAATTTGTTAATTTGCTCCTCAGTCACATCCAAATAGCAGACATCGGCATAGCCAAGTATTGGTAGGAGAAGACATTGCGCTAGCATTATTTTTGTTTTATGAGGAAGGAAGTATTGGAGACGCTTAAAAGAACGATAAGAGAAATGCATACGTTTACTAAGTTCACTAATGTGGGGTGTCCAAGACAAATTGCAGTCAAAAACTAGTTACTTTATCATAATATGGAATTGGAATTCCAGAATACATAATCGCAGGTACTGAATTCCAATTGATTTTACTTGCAAGTCGGCTACTACCGATTATTATTACTTGCGATTTTTTCGGGTTAACTGACAGTCCTATAGATTCAGCCCAACATTGGATAGCAGCTAGATCATTATTTAAAATATTTATGGTGTCGGACAATTCGTTTATATATCCATGTTGATATAGCTGCAAATCATCTGCATACTGCATGAAGAATCATCTCAAGGCTGAGATTGTCACTTCCGATGGCTTTAGTGGAGATGGAGTGAACATACTTCTTGACTTCATCTTCTGTTACAGAGTTAAATGAAAATGGAACAGAGTCAGGAGGGTCAATGCAAGACAAATATGTAAGAGTTTGATTTTTTTTGGGTATTTATGCTTATAGTTGGATTACTAAAAGAGGAATTTAAAACGTTAAGATCTAATGAAATCTGATGGCGATCAGTGCTTTTACCTATACCGAGCGACTCTAAGAACCTCCAAACTTGGTCGTATGAGAGATTCTGAATAGTATTGTGAATATAGTGGCGTTTAGCATCCCTACACATTCTGTTGCAAATGTTACGCAGTCTTTTGTATTCTATGAGATTTTCATCACAAGGATGTCTTTTGTTTTTAGATTTGGCCCGATCGCGCTTTGCCATGCATCTTTTGATAATTGGGGTCAACCAGGGCGCGGGTGCGTGCTTCATACGAACTGGTCTTACTGGTGCATGAGTATTGTAGATCTTAATCAGCTCAGTAGTAAGAGATTCTACCATATCGTCAATATTAGTTAATGACATTATGGGTGACCAGTCGATGTTCTCCAAATCCTCCCTGAAGCGTTCCATATCGATATGCTTAAAATTGCGCTGAAGTAAAACTTTGCTTCTATCTTTAGGAGGGCGTAACTTATATGAAAGAAAAATTTGGTCATGAAAAGAGAAAGGAGCCGTTATTTGGCCGTGAGAGATCACAAGATTAGGGTTAGAGACCGAGATAATATCAATGAGGGAAGGCCTGCGGTTGGGAAAATAGTGTGTGGGAGAAGACATGGGTAAAATGCGTAAATTGAGAGATTCATTGAGTGCTTTTAATTGTTTACTTCTCATGTCGTTTTTTAATAAACGTATTTAGATCGCCCATGCAAATTATATGTTCACTGGTTACTGGTGGGAAAAATTCTCCAGAATATCCTCCAGAGCACCAAAATAATTTACTTTGTCATTGGGGGCGTATAAGACACCGAGAAGAATTTTTTTATGATGAAGATGTATTTCCAAGAAATATATTCAAGGAATCCTACAGGTTGATTAGGGGAGCAAGAGATTACACTGGCAGGAATGTTGTTGCGAAGGTATATACCAACACCACCTCCACCCCGCTCAGTGCGATCATTCCGGAACAGTTGAAAACCTGGAAGGGAATAGCAAGCTGATGAAAGACATGGCTTAAGCCAGGTTTCAGATATTAGAATACAATCGACTGTGCCGGAGTCAAAAGATGTGAGAAGATCAGTATAATGAGCAGGTATACTCTGCACGTTGATATGCACCAAGAAAAGAGAACCAAAAGGATTGTTAAATGTATTCGATAACTTTTCTGCAAGGGTATCTGTATCTGAAAAAGATGAGTTTTTCGTTTAAAAGTTTTAAGTTCTAACTAGAAAAGAAAATAAATGTACCGTACTGTCAGCAAACTAACAAAACATATTGAACACTCTAAATATATATATCAAGTATAAACCGACTAAATTAAGGAGATATAAACAAAACAGATACCCGACTAGATGTTACAGAATCTTGGATTTTGTGTTATTAACTGTTTGAGCTCAGACATGGAAGATAATTTAACTTTTGATTTATTAGCCAGTAGAATAACTATCATGCTATCGGCTGACCAGCACCTCTTTATTCCAAAGTGTTTGCGAGCTACGACGAAAACTTCTTGGCGCGACTTTGAAAGGAATCCCGTCAATGTTATTTTAGTGCCCTTTAGTGTGGTTTTCATTTTCCAAACGCTGGACCGTGCCTGTATACAGGAAAACCTGACAAGGATTGGCCTGGAAGAATCCTTTTTTGCACCGAGTCTGTGGCAAGATTCAATTGAAGAAGACCCAACATCAGACAACTTCATATGCCTGGATAATACTTCCATTGTCTTATTTATTACATCTTCGTCTTTCTCCTCTCTAATACCGTGGAGTAAAAGCATCTTTCTTCTTGAATGCGTCTCCAAGCGGTCCATACCAAGTGCTACCATCTCAACTTGTGATTTTAATAGGCTGAGAGTCTTCCATACAAAAGCCTTGAATGTATAGAAGTCACCAGCCAAGGCTTTGACTGTCGGAGTGGGAGCTGCAGAGCTAGGCTGTGACAGGCTCTTCTTGAATTCACCCATTCTTGAAGAGAACATAGTAGAAAGTTCGTCCATGCTTTTTAGTAACTTTTCTACAGGAGTATTCATTTTTAAAATATTTTGTGCAATATATATTGGAAAGTGTAGTGTTAGTCCACTTAAGCACAGGTAATTAGAATTTTAACGTATACGCTAAATCATTTAATTTTAAATAATTTTAAAATATGGAGCTGTTAAAATCCGTGTGTGCACTTTTGTGTCTACCCGCAAAAAAATTAATTAATTTACGAAGGCATATTATCTGTATGTATTTGTTACTATATTATTAATATAATTAAAATAATCAAATCAAGTTAATATATCTGTATGTAAATATAACATATACAACTGTAGAAACTAGACAACTCAAATTAGCTTACTATTATCATACATTATCTATAACCATTTAAAAATTTATGTCATACAAAATTCATTATCTTTTGACCACACTTCCCTTCGCCCTTGTTACTTCTTTTTTTTTTTTCTTTTTTTTTGTATTCTGCTTACATGGCGATCTGTTTGGAAACAATAAGCCATTCTAGTATCTGTGATTATCCTGGAAAGTGTCTTATGAGGAGAGGGGAAAGCCCATCGACTTTAACCTCCATTTAGTTGAATCTCTCGTTTAAGTTTTTCATACTATGTCTTTTTAATCTTTTAAATTCCAGGCTACCGGCACCCTCCAATTGGAGCGCCAGAGTGTTAACATGATGGGATAGTCTGTCCTGGTATTTCCCGCTGAACTGCATTATTACCTCTTTTACGGTTTTGAAATTGAGATCTAGATGGATGTATTTAGTATTTATATGTCTTGGAATGTTAAACAAGGACTAGGTTAGTCTAAGGACCTTATTTTGGAACCGTTGCAGAATTTCAAGGCTGAAATCCCAGAGCTGGATCCCATATGTCCATATGGGCCTTAGTATAATTTTATAAATGCTCATTTTACTCTGATGGTTTAAATGTGAATTTTTACTAATTAGCCATATCATATTTCTTAATTTTTGGTCTGACTGTTTCCTTTTAGCCCAAATGTGTTTCTGCCAGGTTAACCGTCGGTCGAGATGCATCCCAAGATACTTCGTGTGGTCATTTTGTGGTAGGATCTCATTGTTGAGTTACTGGTGGACACGTTTTTCTACACAGGGTGAAGGTGACATGGGTTGATTTACTCCTATTAACCTTTATCTTCCAGGAATTCAACCATTCTTCTAATTTGTTAAGATGTGTTTGGAGGATTGATGAAGCTATTTCATGATTTCTGTGCACTGAGAGTATGGCGGTGTCATCTGCATATGTTGCTGTAGTGATTTCAGGACTAGTTGGAAGGTCCGACGTAAAGATTAGGTATAATACAGGTCCCAATATACTTCCCTGTGGGACGCCTGACTTAATTTCTTTAAGTTCAGAGGTCTCATTTTTATATTTGACTTCAAAGCATCTGTTAGAGAGATATGATTTAAGAATTAGGTAAAAGCAGTGGGGAAGAGCAAGTTTACATTTATATAGAAGTCCAAGATGCCACACTTTGTCAAAAGCCTGTCCTATGTCGAGAAAGACAGCAGAGCAGTATTGTTTATTTTCCAGCGTTCTACTGATGACGTTTTTAAGTCGATGGATCTGTTCGATAGTGCCGTGACGTTCACGAAAACCAAATTGGTGCCTTGAAATTATGTCATCAAGGTACGGCTTCAATCGGTTAAGCAAACAGGTCTCCAGGAGCTTACCAAGCACAGGAAGCAAACTTATAGGCCTGTATGACGTGATCTCATGAGATGGTTTTCCAGGTTTCGGAATCATTATAACCTGTGCTATTTTCCACTGGCTTGAAAAGTAATCCATCCTTAAGCATGCGTTGAATATGGCTACTATTAGTGCGATACCTTTTCTTGAAAGGTGTTTCAATATGTTTGCGTCTATTTGATCGTAGCCTGGTGATTTATCCTCTTTTAGTTTTTTTATAAGTTTAGTAATTTCGGGCGACGTTACATTTTTCATGGGTGGGCACAGTTGTAGTGGAGAGTTATGGTATTTAATTAGTTTTTTGTCTTGTGTATCATCGATACTGGGATATGGCTGAAATACGTTACTCAAATGTTCAGAGATGCACTTGCTTTTTGCTGATCTGTTCTGGCCCAGGTACCTTCTCTGGTTCTTAGAGGTGGAATGTGTTTTGTTGGTCTATCCAGTGCCTTGGTGACTTTCCACAGAGAATAATCTGTATCATGCGTTGCAGTCAATTTTGATATTTGTGCTTGCAGATTAGAGTTTGCATAATCTTTTATAATTTCTTTTAATTCTTCAATTGCTCTGTTTAGTGATGTTTTGTCGCATGGGTATCTTGAGTTTTGCCAGATCTTACGTAAGTGTCGTTTTTCTTGAACTTTGTCTCTGATAATCTTTGGGTAGCACTGCTGTTGTATAGGTGCTGCTTTGACATCACACGTTGACTCGTTCAATGTGGCGTGGACAAATATATTGAAGCGTTCAACCGCTTCATCTATATCTTCGTGGGATTTGAGAGGTATCTTTAAGTTTATTTTTTCATCCATTGTTTTTCGAAAATTATTCCAATTGGTGGCTCTATTGTAGACTTTGTTCAGTTTTTCGGTTCGTATTATTTTACTAGTTATGTTTAGTATGACCGGTGAGTGGTCTGATGATATGTCTGTGCATTTTTCAACTTACATGTAATGAGGTGACCAGTTTTTTGTTATGAAGAAGTCAGTGAGGTCGGGAACTTTAGATAAGTCAGTTGGCCAGTATGTTGGTTTTCCATGGGATGCATGTTTCAGCTGGAGTTTGCTGATTGTGTAATGCAACTGTCTTCCGCGTGGTGATATCAACCTTGATCCCCAGTTCGGATGCTTCGCATTCCAGTCGCCGCCAGAGATAAATTTTGCGCCCAGCATAGTGAAGTATTTCTCGAATTCTTCTGAAGTTATAGTGTGCTTTGGAGGACAATATACAGCCGATAGAGCAGTCTCTCCATTGTTATCTTTAACTTTAATTGTGGTTGCTTGAATTTTTTCTGTCTGATAAGATTCCATTGCGTAGTGGCTAGTATTACTTTTTATTATGATGGCTGAACCCCCATGGGAATTACCTGACGGATGATTTGTCGTGTAAATGTCATATTTTTTTATTGAGATGTGGGACTTGCTTGTAAATCTTGTTTCAGAGAACATTGCCACGTCAATTTTCTCTATATTTAAGAATATTTCTAGCTCTTTTTTGCGTTCCGTTAAGGCATTGGCGTTCCACATGACAATTTTAAGATTATTAATCATTTTGCTACGATAATCTATCCTATAAGCTGGACCATGCGATCCATCATTTTGTCTATCATGTTTGCCATGACTTGTTGGAATTTATTCAGCATTACTTCCATTAGGTCGTTGATGTTTTTGGGGCTCAAAGCAGCTTCCAAAGATTTTTGACTGCCTCCTCCGTGATCTTTTTTTTGTGTAACTTCAGCATAGGATTTTTTCTCGTAGCTTTCAGCATTTCAGCATTCATTTTGGTATTGGGTAGGTCTGCGATTGGTACGTTTCCGCGTGAGGTAAATTCACATTTTTTATTTTAGCGTTATTATTCTCTTGTATTTTTGCTCTGGGTTTCACTTCCAATTTAAGAATTTTTTCCTTGTATTGCTTGTACTTTGCACAGCCTCTGTATCTAGCTGGGTGCTTTTCAGAGCAATTTACACATGTGGCTTCGGTACTTGGACTTTTTGAACATGACTGTGTTGGGTGATCTCCTGCACACTTGACACATCTGAATGGCCGAAAGCATTGATTTTTACTATGGCCAAATCTTTGGCATCTTTTGCATTGCAGTATTTCCTTTTTTTTATATGGTGCTTCGAATGAGACTTTCATGCAGAGTAAGTGCTTAATTTTAAATATGTCTTTATTATTAGGTCTAGGCTTCAAGTCAACGTAACACAAAGGTAGGGTAAGAACCTCTATCTGGTCGATCTGTGTTTAACGTTAACTATTTGTCGAACTTCATGTCCTATTTCTTGAAGCTTTTCGGTTATTAGTGGAGTTTCTTCAGTCCAGTGCATTCCTCTCAGGACAACTCGGTATGCTCTCTCACTCTTTAGTTTATATGTGTAACTGACTGACTGATGTTTTTGTTTATGAAGTGCTCTCTAATAACTTTGTAGATGTTAACATCTTTTGGCATGAGCTTGACAATATGACCTGTTTTGAGTGTTGTCATCGTATACTCATTGTCTTGTATCATCTTAGCTAGTTCTCCTCTAAGTTGCGTTATGTCTTTAACTCCAGTAACAAAGATGGGTTCAGGTTTGGGGATATATTCTTTGACTATCTCCTCAGATTCTTCATCTTCAAGTATTTTAAACTGATTGTTTGTCGGTATCGAGTAGTTTATTCCACTTTTAGTTATCTTGGTATCATTTTTGAGTTTTGGACTGGTAGCTTTTCTTTTTCTAGATTTTGGAACTTTGTCCAACTGCCATTCGTTTTCGTTGTCATTGGCTTTTTCATTATCTTCTGTAGCTGTAGTTGCTGCAGTGTAATGTGTGTGGACACCAATAGGTTCACAGTCGTCAGGAGTCGTTACAATTAAGTCCGATGTTGATTGTTTTACTCTTGTGATATATAGACTAACAGATTGAGATCTGGGTCTAGTCACAAACATAGTTTTGTGAAAAATTTGCTGTGTTAAGGTTTTTGATTGTCTTTGAGGTTCGGTTTTTTTGGTATTGTTATTTTCAAAATTATCCATATATATCCCACGAGTGAGGTAGAAATAACAAGTCACTAGGAAGGTGACGCCTATTCTTCCTAGAAGGCATCTTCAACGACGTTCGCCAGGTCCGTCGAGGTTGATTGCTATTGACTGGTCTCTCACCAGCCATGCAGTCTATTGGCGCGTACCCCACCGTAGACTTGGGGTATTTTTTTATTGAGGTTTTCTTCCTCATGACACGGGCAGTGAAGCCAACGTCCCCACTTCAGTGGAGGCCACTGAGCAGCGGGTGGGAAGATCTTTTCATATCCTCCACAGGACAATGTAGTCGAGTTAATTAACCGCCGCTCGAGGTTCTGCGTTGACCTTTTTCAGCTGGTCTGTTTTTTGTGATTCTTGTTTTTTGTGAAGTCACTGCTCATTTAGCACCACCCAGGGGGCACGTGTAGGGTGGGCCTAGGAATAGGTGGTAAATCCTACGGACGTGAGCAGCTCTACCCCACTTGTTACTTCTAGTTAAATTTGTTGTAATGGATCCTTGCTGTAACAATGCATAATTAACAATAAACTTATAAAACTATGAAATTAAAGCAGATGTTCCAAAATTATGTTTATATACATTTAAATAATTTTTCAATCAAGTTATGAAACCTAACATTATATTAATAAAAGACCTAATCATACTTAATAATATTGTATCCATGGACTTCGAATCTACTCTTTTGTCGTTTGAATTGTTAATATTAGAAAGATTTCTTATAAATATAAGTTTTCTTAAAAACACTAATAGAATATGAATCCATGATTTCTTAAATTTTTGTTTGTCTTTGTATCTACTAGACAGATTAGAATAAATTTTTTTGTTAAATAGCTTTTAGGTCTCGTGGTAAGGACCATAAAGTCCACATTAAGAAGATGAAGGGCATCTACTAGTATTTTTCTTTTCTTCTTAGTTGCGGCTTTGCAGAGGTGTTCAGCTCAGTATCACTGCGACCATTGCTGATCTATTGTGATCTCCGCATACTACAGTTCA
Source organism: Dione juno (assembly GCA_037127375.1). Classification (NCBI taxonomy): domain Eukaryota; kingdom Metazoa; phylum Arthropoda; class Insecta; order Lepidoptera; family Nymphalidae; genus Dione; species Dione juno. The sequence continues at coordinate 3,267,401 of JAXRJS010000083.1, read as the reverse complement.
CAGTCAAGACTGATTTCTGCAAAGAATTGCAGTATTATCTTTGCTGTGAGGGTCTTCACCTCTTCTGGGTACATTTGATATTTCTCCAGGATGATACCATCCTGCGCCGTTGCATAAGTGGAGGAAATTCAGTGAGGATATGGAGAGGGTTTTTATAAACCAGGAGTATTTCTCCATAGTTGAATGGCCTCAGATTCAATATGTCTTCAGGGTTAGCTGTGTGTTGAGTCTTGCAAGGATCTCAGATTCTGCGAAAGCCATGTTTTTGCCCCAGAGCTGGTGACCCTATACATGCTTGCCTTCGCCTCCTTTCCCAAAAACAGGTGAAGGGGCGGTAGGTTGAGCAGTGCTTCAAGGGTAGCAGCAGGAGACGTAGACATGGCTCCCGTCACAATAATGCACGCAGTCCTCTGAAGACTGGTAAGTTTTGTTATTGCGCTTTTCTGCGTCGTTTTTCTATACTAGACCACCGAGGCGTAAGACACTATCGGCCTTACGATGGTCATGTAGAGCCAGAGGGCAATTTTGGGTCTTAGTCCTTTACCTTTTGGCCTTCCCTAAAATTCCGTCCAAATGCAAATTCCAAGTAAGTTTCTGGTGATTCCCAGATACTTGGTTTCTGTGGAAAACGGAATGATCTTCCCATTCATCTTAGGCGGTATTAGCTTATCCAGCTTCCTCTTCCTCGTGAAGGGTATTAACACCGTCTTGTCTGCATTAACAGACAGATCGTTTTCTTTACACCATGAGCTTACCGTATTCAGAGCCCTTTTCATTAGGTACGTTTTTGTACTTTGGCAGTCGCCTCTCACTATGACTACCAGGTCGTCTGCGTATCCCTGGCCATCAAAGCGGAGTTCAGCCATCCTAATGCGTAGCTCGTCCACAAAAGTGAAGAAAGCACTCCTGCCTGCGGGTATCCCCTTGTCGTCGTCAGCTCAAGTGTGCCATCGAGTAGTTCCATTTTCACTACCCTACTCGCAAGCATGGATTGTATCCATTTAACAGTAGTGAGGTCCACTTCCTTACCAAGTAGGCGTCCAATCAATGCTTGAGTAGGCGTATTGTCAAACGCTCCCTCCACATCAAGAAAAGCAACAAGTGCTATTGCTTTATCGTCCAGCGCTTTCTCAATCTTGTCTACAAGATTTAATAGGGCAGTTTCCGTAGATCTGCCGCTACGATAAGCATGCTGGTTGGTGTGTATGGGTCTGTTTACCAGACTCCCCTGCCTAATATGATTATCTAATACCTTTTCCAGTGTTTTGAGAAGAAACGAGGAGAGGCTAATGGGTCTGAAAGACTTCGCTGTGGTGTAGTCTTTCTTCCCAGCCTTAGGTATGAAGATGACTTTTACTTTAGTCCACGATTCTGATACGTGCCCCCGGGCATAGCTCTGAAAATACTTACCAGATATGAAATCAGGATAGCTGAACCCCGTTGCAGGAGCACCGGCGTCACACCATCTGTTCCAGGTGTCTTAAATGGTTTAAAAGAGTTAATGGCGCATTTCACTATTCCTGGTCTGATGACAGCAGCTGCTCTTCTCCAGTTTTCTATTTGAGGCTTTTTAGGAGTGTTCAGCTTCGTCACCGTTTCATTTGCCCCAGGAAAGTGTACGCTGGCCGGTAATTGTAACGTTTCCCTTTCACTTTTAGTGAAGGAGCCGTCCGCTTTATTTAGGAGTCCCAACTGGTTGGTATTGGCCTTTGCAAGTCCTGCTCCTTGAGGCGTATTACTTACTTCCTCACAGAACTTCTTCCACGATTTCAGTTTGGCCTTCCTTATTTGTTTATTGCATTCGGTTAGGGCTTTCCTGTAGATGTCCCACTCTTGGGTAACCTTAGCCCTGTTGAATAACTTGCGTCTTTTCTCCCTTAGCTTTTTCAGCTTAGAGTTCCACCACGTCACTTTGCGTTTAGAGTGTTTGACTCTCGGCGTGCAGCTTGATGCTCTTGATGCTCTCCGAGACAGCCTCGACCGCTAGTTGAAGTATTACAATCTCTTCTAGTAATAATCTACTAGTATTACAACATCTTGATATTGATCACTTGTCAACTGGGTACATTTAGATGTAATATTTGTACAGAAAAAGTACAGGATCGTCTTGCTTTACTTTGACTTCAATATGGGGTATCAAAACAGATTAATATAATTTTATAATCCTTAGATGCAATGTGTTTAGATAAATGTATAGCTTATCTTTAATTATACAGGGGGTTTGTTTTAAAATGGTTCATGTTTTAAAGAAATTATTCTATATCTATGATTATTTCGAATATCATTATAATATCCGTTATGGGCTTTGCGGACATTGTTATTGTGGCTTTGGTGCCATCTAGTCTGAAATTCTAATGTTATTTGTATAACAAAGTATGTCATGCTAGAATTTATTACAGAAATGGTTCGCTAGATGGCGCATTGTACTTGAACAATAAATGTTTTCGATCTTCTTTTAACAGTAAATTACACTTTATAAACTGAAAAAAAAAAAATTCATAGATATATTAATCTTTTAATTTGAAAATATTTTATTAAATATCTTCATAGAAAGCTGATGCTTAGTAAGGTTAATTGTAATTTGTGATGGATAAAATAAATCTAAAGATGGCTCTGTTCTATTTCACACGAATTCTGACTCGCGCTGACAAGGTTTTCTAGCGAATAGTGACGTTCACCGAGTTCGGAACCATCGAGCATACTTACCTGGCGTAGGGGACACCGTGATCATGAAGGCGGTTCCCCCAGAGCGAGGCCCCTCCATTGCACTGCGGTCGGGTTGACCTCTGCGATTATCCCTAATGCGGATAACTCGGACGCGTAATTTTTGGTAGTGGGGACTGCGTACGCGCCGTCCCCCCAGAAACCCACAATATCTAATTAAGCACAGGCTATGTTGCGCTCTTCCAATATACGATGTTTTGAGCTATCTATATATTTATATGTTAAAGTTAATATGTAACTCATTTTATATTCACTACATAGGTCATGGCGTGAAAACGTAAAACTGGTGAACACAGAGCGCATTAAGATTGAAAACGTAGATTACCACACAGACTTTACCATCGTTAACGCTGTACGACGTGATACCGGCAAATATACACTTAGGGCAGAAAACAGCAACGGCTTCGACGAAGAGACTGTCGAGCTCACTGTCCTTAGCAAGCCTAGCTCACCTAAGGGTATGTGGACTAGTTTGGATTTTTCTATTATTTGGGAATCATTTTTGTGTTGTTTCTGATATAATATTATCATCATGTTGCCTTATTACGTTTTAATTATTTTAGTATTGATTGACCTAGACAAATTAAAAAAAAGATGACTAACAACCAAATTATTTTCTATTATTAACTAAATATTATCTATTTTAGTTGCTGGAATATAAAAATATATATTGACGGAATTTTTTTTGAAACATTGCTTACTTTGTACTATGATACCTTTTACAGGACCGTTGGAAGTCACAGATATTCATGCAGAGGGTTGCAAGGTTAAATGGGAGAAACCTGAAGATGATGGTGGCTCTCCAGTTAAAGAGTATGAACTCGAAAAGATGGACCTCGCCACTGGCAAGTGGGTCCGCGTTGGCAGGTAAACATATTTATTTGTATATCAAATACTACTAAATAAGTTATATATAACATAAATTTTATATCTCATGACAAATTAAGTTTATCCCACATCGATTTATTTAGTTTATTATTACATTATTATGACATTATTTTTTATATACAAACTAACTCGAAAGAGCTGAAAATACGTAGAAATATAGTTATTTATAAATTCCTTTACCTAATCTACTCTTACTTCAGAGTTGCTGGTGATAAGAAACCTTTGGAAATGGAGGTGACCGGTTTGGAGCCGGGCCACCAGTACAAATTCAGGGTGACTGCCGTCAACGACGAGGGAGACTCGGAGCCTTTGGAAACTGAGAAGGCTATACTCGCCAAGAATCCCTTCGGTATGTTGGTTTGGTTAAAATTAATTTATACGAAATAATGTAGTATTATTAATATTGTATATTTCAATTCTTAGATGCTGTGTACTTACCAAAAAAATTTTAACTTAAAAGTTTAAAAAAATGTATTTAGATACTTTAAATCTATTTTGAAATTATAATAATTAATAATATTAAAACTGGCACTGGATTTTTTAAATATACGTTTTCTTCAAATGAGTAAATAGTAATACCAACATGATATCTCTCCCCCAGACGTCGCAGACAAGCCCGGCAGCGTGGAAGTGGCCGACCACGACAACCAAAGCGCCACCATTAAATGGGAGCCGCCCAAGTCCGACGGCGGCGCTCCCATACAGAAGTACATCATACAGAAGAGGCCTAAAGGTGGTGACTGGGAGAATGCCGCTGAGGTATTTTGATTTTGACATTATTTTTTTTTAATCTGTAAGTAAGTATGTACTGGGCAAGCAGAAAGAACTTCCTGTCAAGACATTCTTTATTTGAATTTGTCAATGACGGGTAAACGTCGCATTCAGTCTACTACACCAGGGAAATGGAAATAATTATAAATAATATTTATTAATAACATTTTGTATATTACTCTCAGGTACCTGGCAGCGCGACCTCCGGCAAGGTGGAGGGTCTGCCCGAGGGCAGCGAGTACGAGTTCCGCGTCATCGCCGTCAACAAGGCGGGCCCCTCCGAGGCCTCCGAGCCCACCAAGATGACTACTATCAGACATAAAGCTTGTTAGTATTCTATTTATGGCTTTTTCTAAGTGTAGGTTTTAATTTTGCTTCGAGTATAGCAATATATGATACATTTATATTTTTATATTAAATCCCGAAAGGGAATACTATATTTTTATTTGCCCACTCTGGTGGATAAAGCACTTCGTTGAGCTTGGCAGAGGGCGGAGAACGGAGTGTCTTAACATTGAGTTCTCTCTGCCTAGTGCCTCCCCTGCTGTATATGTTATACAAAGCATAAAGCTAAAATATAATATCCTATTTAATATTATTATTATTTCCAGTGAAACCACGCATCGACCGCACTAACCTCAAGGCGGTGGCGGTAAGAGCCGGCAAAGCGATATTCTTCGACGTCAACGTTAAAGGCGAACCTGCACCTAAAGTGCAGTGGTTCCAGAAGTGGAAGAATGAGGAGAAAGAGGTTAGTTTATATATGAAATTTATTAATATAGTAAACGAATGATTTTAACGATTAGAAAAAGGCTAAGAAATTATATAGAGTGTAATCATACAGTACTCAACTGTACTGTTGTTAATGCTAAAAATAGCTTCAAATTTAAATAATTTTATTTAAAATACGAATACAGGTTTCATTTTTTGAATGTCAAAATAATTACCACCGGTTCACTAAAACTAATGCCTCAGACCGGAGAAGAACCGGCAAGAAACTCAGTGGGGCTTTCTTATATAGACGTTTACAAATCGTTATTATAGTTCCTAGCAGAGGAGGGGTAATGTAAGTAATTCAATACCCCGAGTGGTCACGTGTTTCAAATTTACCTCATAGACATCTATGAGATGACGTCTATAGACAAGTCTTATTTTACTCTGTGATTTTGTCCCGCACACCGCAGTGTCTACCACACACACAGTCATAAATTTATATAAGAAATATCATTATACAAGAACTTTCCATCACCAGGTCACAGAGAACATAATCAACGTGGACTACAACACGAAACTGGACATCAAAGAGGCCGTCCGCGCCATGACCGGCACCTACCGCATCCTGGCCACCAACGCGCACGGCAAGGACGAGGCGGAGGTGGAGGTCACGGTGCTGTCCGCGCCCAGCAAGCCCGGCGGGCCTCTGAAGGTCGCCGACGTCACCAAGAACGGGTGCAAGCTGGCCTGGAAGAAGCCGGAGGATGATGGCGGTGAGTGCACTCCTTTGTTGGTTAAGGAAATGCTTGGAGTGTTTTGTCAATTATAATTCTTACGTTTTTTTTTACATTTTTCTTTAAATAACATTTTATGAAATTTGAAAATTTATTGAAAAGTTATGCTCATTGCATATGTTATTAAAATTAATTTAATTGATCTATTATTTTATATTTATTTCTATTACTATTATTTTATAACTTCTATAGTCTTACTCTCATAGCAATGCATGTTACGAGTTTAAAATTCTGTCATATTTATGTTGATATAAGTTTGTTTTGTAAATTTTCAGGCAAGCCAGTAACTGGCTACGTCGTAGAGAAGCTCAATAAAGCGACCGGTCGTTGGGTGCCAGTGGGCAAGACCGACGACACCGAGATGGAGATCAAGGGGCTGCAGGAGGGAGAGGAGTACGAGTTCAGGGTGAAGGCGGTCAACGACGAGGGAGAGTCGGAGCCGCTGAAGACGGACCACTCCATTGTCGCTAAGAATCCTTATGGTGAGTGGAGTGGAGTGACGTCACTTTTGTTGTTATACTACTATCTAAATATACTGTATCCCATTAAACCGGGTCGGAAAGGACATCTAGTGTAAAGACACTTTGTTGTCCACTTTCCGTAAAAACAGTAGGCTCTGTCTAAACATATACATATTGTAGACAAAACTGTATAGTAATATCTATAAAAAAATCTATTATAATATTACTTCTACAATTAATTTTTTTAATTCCTTTCTCAGATATACCTGGTAAGCCATCAGTTCCCACTCTGGAGGACTGGGACGTGGACCGCGTGGATCTGAAGTGGGAGGCGCCGAAGAACAACGGCGGAGCACCCATCACTGGATATATTATTGAGAAGAAGGAGAAATACGGGCATTGGCAGGAGGCGCTTGTCACTACGGTACGTTGAATATTCTATTGTATTGAAAGTCATTCGATATATTATGACCTTTCTTAAAAGTTTTAACGAAGCGGTATTTGAATGTGTGCTTTTTTGAAACCGTATAAGCGCTATGACCATTAAGACGCAATTTCTTATCAAGCTATGTCGAAATTTTTATACGCTTGTTACAACTAAAAAAATGCAAAGTGATTGTCATCATTCAATATGATAATATATTAAACGTAATTATTGGTTAAACCACCTATTATTACAATTCAATTGATCGGGAGAAATGTATAGACAAAGGATTGCATTGACATAAATCCGTTTCCACCGCGCGCAGACGCCGGAGTGCCGGGCGCGCGTGCCGGAGCTCAAGGAGGGCGGCACGTACCAGTTCCGCGTGCGCGCCGTCAACAAGGCGGGGCCCGGCGAGCCCGGGGACGCCACGCAGCCGCACGTCGCCAAGGCCAGGTTCTGTAAGTTACTGGGGGGACTGTTTTACTAGCTACTGGAAATGAATTATATTAGAGGACCCGTTGACGCTTGAAATACGCGTTGCCATAGCAACGTGTATGTCCCTGTATACAACAGTTATATTGTTAAACTTAATAAGGTAGTATGTGTAATGTTTTATTTATTGATTTTATGTACTTTATAAAAGCTATATTATTGAAAATATTAGCGTCCTGCACTTTGTCAAATTTCAACTCCTCCGTCCACGCAATATTTGTAAAAAGGGGTCCAATGTTTTACTTCACATATTAATATATACATTAATATATACATAGATATTTAAGGGTTTGAATTTAAAAAGTATCGGAGAAGCAATTGGTCTATTTTTATAATATAATAGATTATTGGTAAAAAAATTTGTAACTTTTCCAGTGAAACCACACATCAACCGTGACAAGATGGTGGCGGTGCGCGTCCGCGCCGGCACCACCATCAAGTTGGATGTCGACATCAAGGGTGAACCTCCACCGACCAAGACATGGACTTTTGCTAACAAGGTATTTTATTTCTATCCTTTATCTAAATCACATATTATATAGCATTAACATTTAATCACTAGCGGGATAGTCAGAGACAACCGAGTGCCAAACGCCTAAATATCTCTTTCGTCTCGTCCTCTGTTATTAACCTTAATGATACATGTCCTCTTCCTGGAAAAGTCCTGGGGGATGTCCCTGGGGTCCAAATGCTTTTTACATGGTCACGTATTCGACGGTGGTTGTGGGTTTGTTGTCAACTCGAGTTATTTAATCATATTTAAATAACGTTATTTTCTCCTTCTGCTGTTTCTGCTATATTTATGTAACAAGATATGGAAATACAGAAGTTGACGGATTGATATGCCACGTAATATATATATATATATATATATATATATATATATATATATATATATATATATATATATATATATATATATATATATATATATATATATATATATATATATATATATATATATATATATATATATATATATATATATATATATATATATATAATTTTTAAAACCACCACATGCAATCTTTAAATATATTTATTTCCAGGTCATAGAAAATGGCCCAGGAGTGAAACTAGAGAACGAGGACTACAACACTCGCCTCCAGATCTTCGAGTCCACGTGGAAGAACACTGGCATTTACACGCTGAAGGCGGAGAACGATTCCGGGGTCGATGAAGCTACCGTTGAAATTACTGTGTTGGGTAAGTTTGTATAGATAGATATAATAATGAAAATAATAATAATACGTAATATCAATCAATTATTATATTTGTGCTTATTTAATACAATGAAAATATTCATAGTATTATTTTTTAACTTCACGCTATATCCCGTATTATAAAGACGCCGCGCTTTGTCTTGTTACTGGAGCAAAGAAATGAAAATTATTATTTTCTCACATTTAAAAAATATATATAACAAAATAAAATATAAAAAATTATAATTTAACTTACCAACTTCATGAAATCCACAGACAAGCCAGGCAAGCCGGAAGGCCCACTGGAAGTGTCGGACGTCCACGCGGAGCACGTGAAGCTGTCCTGGAACAAGCCCAAGCACACCGGCGGGCTGCCCCTCAGCGCCTACCTCGTGGAGAAGATGGACACGCTCACCGGCAAGTGGAGCCCCGCCGGCACCATCGAGCCCGACGTCACCGAGGCCACTGTCACTGGTGAGTAGCGGACATATCATCCATTTTAATTCCAAATTTTATAAAAAAAAAAACATCTTTTGACAACAATTTTTTTTAATAATTTCAGGCCTAGAACCAGGTCACACATACCAATTCCGTGTAAAGGCATTGAATGAAGAAGGTGAATCTGAACCTTTAGACACTGATCACGGCATCTTGGCCAAGAACCCGTATGATGTGCCAGCAGCTCCCGGTCTTCCGGACATTGTGGACTGGGATGAGAAATCGGCCAAGTTGAAATGGGAACCACCCATCAGAGACAATGGTGCACCCATCACTGGATATATTATTGAAGTCATGGATAGAGATAGAGGCGAATTTGTTAAAGTATGTAACTTTTAAATATATATTATTTTTAACTTGTATTAAAATTTTAATTTCGTTAGTACGAATAGATTAAAAAGAGTACTTAAAGATATATTAGAACTACATTATTGTATATTTGAATAAAACTAGTTCTTAATAAAAAAAAATCGTATTACTTTATAATAAAAAATATATTTTATATTCACAGGCCGCAGAAATCCACGGCAATGTATGTCAAGGCACAGTGCCCAAGTTGGAGGAGGGTAACCAATACCAGTTCAGAGTTCGCGCCCTGAACAAGGCGGGACAGTCCGAGCCATCGGAGAACACCAACTGGCATACTGCTAAGCCAAGATTCTGTAAGTGCTTATTCTACCTTATTGAAGTACATTATTTTTGAAAATGGTGTTAATATTTGGAGAAAATTAATTGATATATCATGTAATTCAGACACTAAATAATTTCATCATGCATCAGGCTATTTTTAAAAATTTTAAAATTCCTAGTTCCTGGTAACCTGCCCAAAGATCACTGATGAGTGAATGTCTTGAGCCCATTTTTGTAAAAAAAAAACGTTTGTATTCCCGCCCTTATTATAACTACAAATGGCAAATTTTATTTTAAACAATAATTATTTTCATAAACGAAAATTTTCGTTCAAGTAATCATAAACGGCACGTTTCAACTGACGTAGTATGCCATCATATGTTCCTATTATTTTAATTATTAGCGCTAGGTTTTTTAGAAATATAAGTGCTTAACATATTTACTGGTTATTATGGTAGCTTTAAAGTAAATAATTTATTGTGTACTTCAGACATGCTAAAATAGCCAGATATTATATCAATTTTAAAGTAAATTATGTTTATGCACACTTTAACATGTACTGAATACATTTCCAATATAATAATAATTATTATTTATTTATTTACATTTTACCAACAGTGAAACCAAGAATCGACCGCACAAACCTTAATTTGATCACTGTGAAGGCTGGACTTCCCGTGTCCTTGGACATCAAGGTATTCGGAGAACCACCAGCCAAGGTCACTTGGCACTTCCAAGGTCAAGAGCTGGCCAACAAGGAGAACCTGGAAATTATCAATGTGGATTATAACACTAAGTTCTTGATGACTAAGAGCAAACGGGCTAATAGTGGAAAATATGTTATTAAAGCCAAGAATGAAGTTGGTGAAGATGAAGCTGAAGTTGAAATTCTTGTTGTTGGTAAGTAATTTACTATGAAAAATGTTTTGAATTAAAAACTAGTATTCTTTAAAAGATGAAAGTTATAATTTGAAACAATTAATAAAGTAATAATTAATAAACAAAATACTTTAGAAATCAATAAATTACCATCAATAGAAACGATAGTTAAGATGTAAAAAGGTACGATTATCTATGGAATCTCGTCGTATCTCGTTTTTGTATGAATTTAGAGAAGTCTCTCTTACTACTTTCTTCCTATATCCAAACCAACTTCAAGCAAAATTCTCTTTTTCTATATTCAGTAGTTCCGGGCTGTGCGTTGTCTATCAGTAATTCACTCAAAAATGAATGAGTTTTATATATGTACTATGTTTATATATAGCTTTAGTTTTATATATAGCTTATCTCAAAAAAATAATTTCCAGGTAAGCCTTCCAAGCCCAAGGGTCCCTTGGACGTAGCAGACGTGACCAAGAACAGCTGCACGCTGTCCTGGCAGAAGCCAGAAGACGACGGTGGATCACCCATCGAATACTATGAAATTGAGAAACTTGATCCGTTGACTGGTAAGTGGAGATTTTTTAGTTAAATTATTACAAATTAATTATTAAAATTAAATAAAATAAATTACATTTAATATTGTCTTTTATATTGATGCTTTACGTAGTTTTGTTGTTATATTTTTTTTTCTTTACTCGTGGTGGATAATGCTTAAAATTTTATGGAGTGATATATTACTCCGGTGTCCACTGTCCGTGACTAATAAAAACCCAATGTTCCACTTTTTTTATCCAGACCGATAAACACATATTTATATGTACATACATATAAATAAGTGGTACAAAAGACGTATACCAAAAATACTAGAAATATTATTAAGCTATATTTCTCCCCCAAGGTCAATGGATCCCATGCGGCACTGCGAAGGACACTAAAGCGAACGTGACAGGCTTGCAAGAGGGCAAGCCGTACAAGTTCAGAGTGAAGGCCGTCAACAAGGAAGGCGAGTCGGAGGAACTGGAGACGGAGAAACCTATCATTGCCAAGAATCCATTTGGTGAGGAATTATAGATAGAGCATGTTTGGTCACTGTGGCCGGAATGAGTCTTAAATATAATTAATGGAAATTTTATTAAAGAAAACCTCTAAAGGGACTTCAATTCAAAAGAGTTTTCATGTCATTAATGCGCAAATTTTAATGTATTTTTAATACTTACTGTACAAATTTTTTTTTTTTCAATTATTTTTTTATTTATGTTTTATCACAGCGGTACTTGAATCCGAGATTTGATTTTTTTTAAATGTTTGTTATACGTGTGTGAGTGTTTTTAAACTGTTTCAAAATTGTCGATTTATAATAGTGTGAAAGTGTAAAAGTGGCCATAGTGTGAAAGCAATTATTCAGTAAAAATGTAAATAGAAATATATTGAATAACCTATATTTTTTTGCAGACGAGCCCGGCAAGCCCGGCCGTCCGGAGCCCCGCAACTGGGACAAGGACTTTGTGGAGTTGGAGTGGTCGCCGCCCAAGGAGGACGGCGGCGCTCCCATCACCGGCTACATCGTGCAGAAGAGGGAGAAAGGAGAGAGGTACACTTAATTTGGGATTTTTTTGTTTTGTAGCATCACGCTTCATGTAGGTATGCATATATATGTAGGCGGAGAGAAGTTATTGAGATTTAATAAGAATTTGTTATAGTTCCTTGTTGTGATGGAAATAAATCTGTTGCTTCCAATAAATTTAAAATTATTATACTATTTAAATAATGAAATTGTGCTTTCTTTTAATTGATACAGAAATTTATAAAATAACTTTAATATTATTTAATAAATAGCTTTATAACATATAATTCAATTTAATTCAAAATTAGACTTTAAAAAATTCCAAAGAAATATTGTTGAACGTGATTGTTTGTTATAAAGTGACATTAGTGACACAGTAATTCAAAGCTATCAAAAAATATTTCAACTAAGTAATACCAAATCCTCCTTTCACAGGAAATGGGTAGACTGTCTCCGTACATCCGGCGAGCGCCCCACCGGCCGCGTCACCGACGTGGAGGAGGGCCACGAGTACCAGTTCAGGGTCATCGCCATCAACAAGGCAGGAGAGGGTGAACCCTCCGAGCCCAGCAAGTCTGTTACTGCTAAGCCTAGATTTTGTAAGTAATCATTATATGTAATTAAGTAAGAAAAACAGAGAGTTCTCAGTGGTGAGATATTCTTTTCTATTCTTTCCCCATTCGCTATTAATATAATTATATTAAATTAATAATATTTTCAACAGTGGCACCTAAGATCGATCGCAAACACCTACAAAGCCGTAAAATCAAAGTGGGACAAACACTCAAACTCGAAGCTGACGTCAAAGGTGAACCAGAACCTGTTATCACGTGGACCTTCAAGGACCAAACCCTCAAGAGTACTGAAAGATTGAAGATAGAGAATGCTGACTATCATACCTCGTTTTCTCTGCAAAAACTGACGAGAGAAGATGGTGGCAAATATGTAGTGACAGCTAAAAATGATTCTGGTACAGACTCAGTGGAAATTGAGATTACGGTTGTCAGCAAGCCGTCTAAGCCGAAGGGACCTTTGAAGGTGAATCTAGTTGTAATACCAAAATTAAAATTTCTTATTTTGTGTTCCAAGAATAATGAAAATTTTACACAAATTTGAATTAGTCACATTTTATTTATTTATATATATTTTATAATATTTAATTTCAAAAGAACACGTAATCACGCATAAATTAACTTGACAGGTCTCTGATGTGAAAGCAGACGGATGCAAACTGAAATGGGAACCGCCAGAAGACGATGGCGGGGAACCTGTGGAGAGCTACGTCGTTGAGCGCATGGACACTGACTCAGGAAGATGGGTGCCCGTTTGCACCACCAAGGTTCCCGAGGCTGACGTCACGGGGCTCAATGAGGGCAAGGATTACATGTTCAGAGTGAAAGCGGTCAACCCTGAAGGGGAGAGTGAACCTTTGGTTACTGAAACCGCAACTACTGCTAAGAATCCTTATGGTGAGTATTATGTTTATCTATTTTATATTTCATGACAATTCTAACGTACATTACAATTAGAAACACATAATATTATTTTGAAATATATAAAAATGTAGATTTTGCTGTTATACCTTTTAGAGTCGCTATGTATTAATAAATCTTAGCAGTCAATATAAATATTGTTACTAAAAATGTATACCTACATTATTTAAATTAAACTTATAATCCTCTCCGCACCAGGTGAACCCGATCCCCCTGGGAAGCCCGAGTTCAAGGACTGGTCGGCGGACCACGTGGACCTCAAGTGGGAGAAGCCCGCCAACGACGGTGGTGCTCCCATCACCGCCTACATCGTGGAGAAGAAGGACAGAGACACCGGCAAGTGGGTCAAGGCAGCTGAGGTAAGAGAATTAATACTAGTAAATTAATATAAGTATTACATATTTATTCAATTGATTAGTAATAATGAATTTAAATTTTTATGTCGCTCGCCATCTGCTGTGACGGTGATGCCAGTCGGTCTTGTAAACTATTGTATTGAGATTGACATTAACCTATTAAGAAACTTTTTGTGGATCAGTTCAAACTTTATTTACAAGACCGTCTGACGTCATATCATGGCAGCTGCTGTTTATTGTATTTAAAATTAAAGATTGATAATTTGAATACCTTGATATAAGTTTAAAAATTAAGAACGGAGAATCTCGATATCAGATTTGGGAAAATAGTGTGAGGCTGTAAAATAAAATAATACTCCTTTTTCGTCAGGTACCTGGCACTAAGACAGAGGCTCGTATTCCCGACCTGATCGAGGGCAAGACTTACCAGTTCCGTGTGAAAGCGGTGAACAAGGCCGGGCCCGGGAAGCCTTCCGCGGCCTCCGAGAACCTGCTGGCTAAAGATAGATTTGGTAAGAGATGATTGTATAGTCCTGTATCTGAAGCCAAGATGAAATTGTTATTTCACAACCCACCATTTCTTAACCGGCTATTATGTATGTGATATTGTTGAAATTGCATAATATTTATAGAGGCTTCCCGGCAAATGGTTTTTTCAGTTTTTTAGGTGGTTATTTCTATATCTATACACAAAACTCAAAATTACCAGAAGATTCCTTTTGATTTTAATTTATTTTGACTATATCTCACAGCGCCGCCTAAGATCGACCGCACCAACTTGCGCGATCTCACGCTCAAAGCCGGACAGAACATTCGGTTGGACGTTAAAGTCAGCGGAGAGCCGCCACCGACCAAGACCTGGTAAGATTTTATTAAATTTCACCTTTTGAATGTCACTTTGACTATGACCGATTATAATATATGTATTAGAAAATCATGAGTTACACTTTGTATGCACAAAGTATATATATTAGTTAAATGATTTTGATTTGCATATATATATATATATATATATATATATATATATATATATATATATATATATATATATATATATATATATATATATATATATATATATTTGCTAAAGCAATAAGAAAGAATATTGTGATATCACGCTTTATTCTCCACAATTAAACTTAAAAGAGAAAGTGGTTATCTTGAATCCACTTGTGTTTAAAATGTACATTTGCAAGAGCCGTTTCTAAAATATTATAATATCACACGAATAAAACATATTTCCAACGCCTACTTCCAACCGGCCAGGTTCCACAACAAGGAGCGCCTGTCGACGCGCGAGGACCTGTCGGTGGACGCAGAGGACTACCGGACCAAGCTGTCGGTGGTGGTCGCGTCCCGCAAGCACAGCGGCTCCTACGTGCTCAAGGCTGAGAATAGCAGCGGCAAGGACGAGGCCTCCATACAGATTAATGTGCTCGATGTACCCGCTAAGCCCGAGGGACCTTTGAAGGTAATATTAATTAAAATATCCTTTAAAAATATCCTTTAAGAATATGTTATATATTCTGGACAAAAACTCGTCTAAGACGATTTTTTTTCTTATTTCGTTTTCTGCAGTACTTCTATATATTCCTCAGTAATTTAAAGTAATTCCATCTATAGTGATTTACCTGGCAATACATTTAGTTTATGTA
This sequence comes from Dione juno, assembly GCA_037127375.1. NCBI lineage: Eukaryota > Metazoa > Arthropoda > Insecta > Lepidoptera > Nymphalidae > Dione > Dione juno. The sequence goes on along the minus strand of JAXRJS010000083.1, from coordinate 3,251,850 downwards.
GTAGATATTATCAATATTAAATATACTTGATCTCTCTTCAGATATCCGATGTCCACAAGGAAGGATGTTCACTCAAATGGAACCCACCACTAGATGACGGTGGCGCTCCCATTGACCACTATCTGGTAGAGAAACTAGACACAGAAACTGGAAGATGGCTACCAGCCATGAAGACCAAGGATCCGAAGGCAGATATAGAGAACCTGGTGCCAGGTCATGAGTACAAGTTCAGAGTATCTGCTGTTAATAATGAAGGTGTATCGGAGCCATTGGAGGGAGAACAGTCTATTATTGCTAAGAATCCCTTCGGTGAGTATTGTCTTTAAATAAATAATATTTTTAGTTAGTTTAATTATTGTTAAAATATATTTGTATGTAAGATTTCCCATATTATGTGAAGAATCACTCTATTTCTATAGTTAAAATAAAATTTCTGAAGTTTCTAAGGTTTAAACTATGTTTTGAAAATTTTGGAATGTATATCACATATTTAAAAAATATTCTTATATAATTATTTTTATATAAATTTATCTTTGAATATAACTAACAGATGAGCCCGGTAAGCCTGGAACACCAGAAGTACTGGACTGGGACAAAGACCATGTGGACCTCAAATGGTCCAAGCCAATCAAAGATGGCGGCGCACCCATCACTGGATACGTTATTGAGAAGAGAGAAGTTGGATCGACCAAATGGGTGAAAGCTTGTGAGGTATGAATATATAAAGAAAAAAATATCCATTCTCCACTTTTACTCAGCGAACCGAACAGCGTCTAAACTTAAAGTTAAAAAAATCACTACGCTTAATAACTTAAATTGGTACTTTTTATTTTAATCTTAAATCTACTTAAATTTAAATTTGAGAGAATCAATTTAAAAGTACTAAATAAAAAAATTACTAATTATCTTCATAGGTCGGACCCAACGACAACGACAAAGCAACAGTGCCCCACTTGGACGAGGGCACGGAATACGAGTTCAGAGTGAAGGCGGTCAATGAAGCCGGCCCCGGGGAGCCCAGTGACGCCAGCAAGTCTGTCGTCTGCAAGCCCAGACGACGTGAGTGGCTCTTGCATTACTTCCAACAATTATTGCGTAAGGCATTGATTGTACCCGGCGTGAATAGGCGCAGGATTTGCAATAAATAATTTTTTTAACTGTAATTAGCTCATAACACTCTTTAGTAAGAGAGTTATTTAAAAAATCACTACTTTGGCTTATGATTTTTTAATTGTTTACAGTAAATGAATCCTTTCTTTGAACTATGAACTTACCTACTTTTCCTTAATGTACATAAACATTTCAACTGTCTATAATCCAGTGGCGCCGAAGATCGACCGCCGCAACCTGCGCCCCATCAAGGTGCACGAGGGCGAGCCCGTGTCGCTGGACGTGAAGGTGTCCGGCGAGCCCGCGCCCGACGTGGCCTGGTCGCTGGGCGGCAAGGCCGTCAGCAGTGGCAATGGACTTAAGCGTACGTTTTATTTTTATATATACATATCTACAACTTTGATACATTTTGAGTTTTATTTTCGATTTAAATACATGTTTTTAATAAAATATATATATAAAATTATTTTGGCAACTTATTCTTTATCGTGTCCAGCTGATATTACATTCAAATATGTTCTAAATTTAATGCTAGCTACAATTCAAAAAAATATATTTATATATATATATTACAACACTAATTTGCCAGTGGTGAACGTGCCCTACCTGAGCAAGTACCAGCACTCGAGTCCGCGCCGCAAGGACTCCGGCACGTACAAGATACAAGCCACCAACAAATATGGACAGGACACCGCCGAAGTTGAGATTATTGTTGTCTGTGAGTATTTAATTGTTGTGGTCTGGTGGAATTAGGTGAATATTAGGACTGAGGATAGTAGCGTAGTGTATACACTATACACAATTTTTTTTGGGAATATATATATTAACTAATTATAGAAAATATTAAACTAAGATGTAGAAATTTTAAACTGGTAACAATAATTAATTCAATGTAATAAGATTGCTTACTTCCATAGTGACTGATTGGGTTTAATTAAAAATCACTAACACCACAACCACTTTCCAGCTAAGCCCGAGAAGCCCGAGGGTCCGCTCGAGGTGTCCGACGTCCACAAGGACGGGTGCACGCTCAAGTGGAAGAGGCCCAAGGACGACGGCGGCGAGCCCATCGAGAACTACGTGGTGGAGAAGTACGACCCCGAGACCGGCGTGTGGGTGCCCGTCGGCAAGACCTTGGGCAATGTGCCTGAAATGGAGGTATGCGTATAGATACCTTATGAAGTGTTAATAAATCAAAATAAAAATATATAGCTTCATGCTATTTTGCACATACAGCAGGATAGGCAAAGGGAACCTAGTGTTAATGACATTCCGTTCTCCAGTTACCGCTCAATTTTCGACACGGAACTTAGGGCCACGCTTTGTCTTGTTACCAGAGCGATGAAATACAATTATTCATTCCCCCTAATGGTAATCGAACTGATAAGACACAACAAAGCTAATAAATCCAGGATTTATAGGAGGAGAAAAAAGCCAGGATTAACAAAGTCTGATTTTAATATTGTTATCCCCAGGTTGACGGCTTGGTCCCCGGCCACGAGTACAAGTTCCGCGTGAAGGCGGTCAACAAGGAGGGTGAATCTGAGCCGCTCGAGACGTTCGGCTCTGTTGTCGCTAAAGATCCATTCAGTAAGCACTTGTAACATTTAGCTACTTATAAGTGTATTTTTAGCTTTACACTTAACGAGGACTTATTGCTAAGACACTCTGGTTCTCCGCATTTCGCACAATTTCGAGGCATTAAATAAGTCGCACTTTGACTTACCTTGACTGACCTCGGGTGGAGGTCTAACCCACAGTCGGATATATAAGCATCAAGATTCTTCAATATTCCCTTTAATGAACTTTCAAATTATTATAAAATAAGAGATCCTGCAAAAACATGTTGTAGGAAGAAGCTACATACGAGTATATACTAATTTCAAGTTCCATAGCTTGGGAAGGTTCAACTCAAAGAAACTAACTAGCATAAACATTATATAATGTGTTGTTATATAAAACTTTATTTTTACTTGTAATATAATAAAAGGATTTATTTCCCAGCGGTGCCCGACGCACCCTCCACCCCCGTGCCCGAGGACTGGTCGGCCACCCACGTGGAGCTCAAGTGGGAGCCGCCCGCGTCGGACGGGGGCTCCCCCGTCATCGGATACATCGTGGAGAGGAAGGACAAGTACAGTCCGCTGTGGGAGAAGGCGGTGGAGACGCACACGCCCACCCCTAGCGCCACTGTTAACGGGTGAGTAACCCACTCAGTTTTTGGGTTTGTAAGGTGGATCGTTTGTTTACTGTGATATAGATATAATACATATGTTTTTAATGTGTCTAAATTACATTGTTAAATATAAAAAGTAACTGATCTTAATTACTAAAAACGGTTTGACTATCTCTAAATACAGAGGTGCTCAAATAACTTGACTTTTATAAAATTAAATATATTATTTCCTATCACAACTAAAATAAACAAAATTACAGGCTTATAGAAGGCAACGAATACCAATTCCGAGTGATTGCCATCAACAAGGCTGGTCAAAGTAAACCTTCAGATGCCAGCAAGAACTTCATCGCCAAGCCCAGGTTCCTGGCTCCTAAGATTGACAGGAGACACCTTCGTGATGTTACATTATCTGCTGGGTCGACCCTCAAGTTGGAGGCAGCTATTACTGGTGAACCAGCTCCCGCTGTGGAATGGAGGTGAGTATACCGCAATAGTTTTAGTGTCAATATAGTAAGTTTGTCATAAATTGATTAGATATTTAATATTAAATGATTACATTTACTCTGCTCTATCTTTAAACTACAAAAACTAACCATCTAATGATCTCGTCATCCCCTCCAGATACCAGAACATGCCGCTCCGGCCGTCCAAGGCGGTCACCATCGACAGCCCCGACTACTTCACGAAGCTGGTGGTGCGGCCGGTGCGCCGCGACGACTCCGGCGAGTACTCCGTCACGGCGGTCAACTCCAGCGGCAAGGACGTGGTCACCATCAACGTGGTGGTCACCGACAAGCCCACCAAGCCCGAAGGACCGTTACAGGTGAGTTTGTTGCTGCACTATAAAATTTTGTAAGGCAGGGTTAAATTACGCAAGAGAGAAAAATATTTATTTCAAATGAAAATAATTGACCATAAACAAAATTTATAATTATCAGAGTTATATATTATTGATATTTAATTGTTTATAATTCATGTGCGCGTTATTAGCGTATAGGAACTTAACGCTTTTTTCTCAATTAAGGTTAATCTAATAATGATATTACTATATACTACATAATGAATGGAAATTTTTAATTACATATTGTTACATAATTCACGTAATAATAATAATACCATAATCATCGCATGGCCAGATATCCGACGTCCACAAAGACGGCTGCACGCTCAAGTGGAAGCGGCCCAAGGACGACGGCGGCGCCCCCATCGAGTACTACCAAGTGGACAAGCTGGACACCGACACCGGCGTGTGGGTGCCCTGCGCGAGGTCGGACGAGCCTCGTGAGTACTGCTTTATAAATTTACTTCTTAAAAAATGGAAATTATTCTTAAAGAAATCATATAAAAATTTGAACGTCGCGGGTTCGAATCCCGCTGCGTTCAAATTTTTATGTTTTCTTTAAGTATTTTTCTATCTTTAGTGTGGATTAACACGTTAAAAATCATTAAGTATTTAATGGAAATTATGTTACATTCAACATTATTATTAAATAAGATGATTTTTCTATACTTTTAAAAATGCAATCGTACATACAATAATTAAGTAATATTTTTAACATCCCTCAGGCTGCGATGTAACCGGTTTGACTCCTGGCAAGGAATACAAATTCCGCGTGTCAGCCGTCAATTCCGAAGGAGAATCTGAGCCACTTATCTCGGAAGAGAAAATTGTTGCTAAGAATCCATATGATGAGCCCGGTAAGTTTAATTTTATATTCTTGTGCTTAATTATATTTGCTTAATGATGAAGTTGCATCCTTTATTCATATGTATAACATAACTATCCACATTTATAAATATCTCTGATTGATAAAACTTAAATAGCAATAATAAACTCATTTTCCAATATTCTTAGAAAATTCTCCTTCAATATTTGTCATAATTGGTATCCTTTAAACAATTTCCAGGAGCACCCGGCACTCCTTCAGTCACGGACTGGGACAAGGACCACGTGGACCTCAAGTGGACTCCGCCGCAGCAAGATGGCGGCGCGCCCATCGAGGCCTACATCGTGGAGAAGAAGGACAAGTTTGGCAACTGGGAGAAGGCGCTAGAAGTACCTGCGGATAAAACTGCATGTACAGTTCCGGATTTGGTCGAGGGACAGACTTATGAGTTCCGGTAAGTAATTCTTATGAATAAAATAACCTACTCCTAACCGGCGATTCATTAATTATTAAATAAATTGAAAGCATTCCATCAATATGTCCATGTACAACTCATAGTGTTGAATAAAGAAGGTTTTCTTTATTCAACACTATGAGTTAAATCATATTTAAATATCAAGATAGAAATACTAAGTTTTCTTTATAATGTAATGTTTTAGTAACCTAAAAATATATTTAATATTTTTTTTTTTGTAATATAACAGCGTCCGCGCTGTAAACAAGGCCGGTCCTGGTGAACCCAGTGATAGCACACACCCCATCGTGGCCAAGCCCAGGAACTTGGCACCCAAGATTGATAGAACTAATCTTATTGATATCAAGATCAAGGTCGGACAGAAATTCGGATTTGATGTTAAGGTGAGTGTTTAGATTTATATTGTTTTCATTTAAATGTTATTGGACTCGTATAAATATTACAACAATTATACCCTTTGGATATACATATATTTAAAACTATCTTAATGCAAATATTTCAATTTTAAGTTGATACTTTATTTAAAATATCTTCAAAATTTAAATAATTTATCTATATAAAATAATGCAGGTTACCGGTGAACCAATGCCTGAAACAAAATGGTTCTTGGGCAAACGCGAAGTGAAATCTGGTGGAGATATGAAGGTCCAACATTCAGACTACAATACCAAACTGAACTGCAAATCTGCGACCCGAGCGGATAGCGGTAGATATACTATTACCGCTGAAAACGCCAATGGCAAGGATGTAGCTGAAGTGGAAGTTATAGTGCTGAGCGTACCAAGTCCACCTGGCGGACCTCTCAAGGTTGGTTACATTCATATTTTGTTACTGTAATATTGAATAAGTAAAATTTTGTGATTTATGAAATGTACTATAAAAAGTAATTAATGATATACATCAGTATATATAATGTATTATTATTAAAACAAAAGTCGAGTAAACAAAATATTAATGACTATATGGAAAAACGTTTGTGGAAACACGTTTTTTAATATTAAACGACTAATGTCAGGTGTCAGACGTGCACGCGAACGGCGCTAAGCTGTCCTGGAACCCGCCCGCGGACGACGGCGGGCAGCCCGTGGAGAAGTACGTGGTGGAGCGCATGGACGAGGCCAGCGGCCGCTGGGTGTCCGCCGGCGAGACCGACGGGCCGCAGACCAGCCTGGCCGTGGACGGCCTGCAGCCCGGACACAAGTACAAGTTCCGGGTCAGGGCTGTCAATAGGTGAGCTTTTAGAAATAAATTATATTTTTACATAATAGGTAGACATTTAAAATATAAAGACATTTTATTAGAAAGCCAATTATCTTAAAATACTGTATTTTTTATTTTATTGCAGAATATTTAAACAATATTATAAAAAAATTGTATATAGCACATCTAATGGTATTTTTATTTTCTTTCTAGACAAGGCAAATCCGAGCCCCTCACAACACCACATGCTACCGAAGCCAAGAATCCCTTCGACGTGGCCGGCAAACCAGGAACACCCAGGATCAGGGACTTCGACAAGGACTTTGTTGAACTGGAGTGGACCAGACCGGACACAGATGGAGGTGCACCAATTACTGGATACGTTATTGAGAAGAAGGACAGGTTCGCACCGGATTGGGAGGAGTGTGCTCAGGTTTGTTTTAGATTTTGACTAATTTTGATAATTTTTTCTTTGGTGATTATAAGATTTTATTCCTTTGTTATGTGAATACTAGTAAGACGTCATCAAAATTTATATAATTTCTAAACCGTCTTAATAAAAAAGCGATTATTACAAAATATTATTAATCTTACCTTATTTTTTATTTCGCTTGACAGATCGAGGGAGACGTCACATCTGGCAAAGTGCCAGACCTCATTGAAGGCAACACATACGAATTCCGTGTTCGTGCTGTTAACAAGGCTGGGAAAGGCGTACCCAGCGATGGTACCGCGCCGCACTTGGCTAGACCTAAGAACCTGGCACCTAAGATCGACAGAAACTTTATGTTCGACATTAAAGTCAAAGTCGGACAAAACTACGAGCTGGACGTACCAGTCGCTGGAGAACCTACACCCACCAAGGAATGGCTTCACGGAGACAACCTTGTTCTTAATACTGACAGAATTAAGATCGTTAATGACACGCACAGCACGAAGATCAGGGTGATTGACGCTAAACGAGCTGATTCTGGTACATACACTCTTAAAGCTAAGAATATTAATGGTACCGACTCAGCCACAGTTAAGATATTGGTTTTGGATGTGCCACTGCCTCCCGAAGGACCATTGCGCGTGGATGATATCACAAAATCAGGTTGCAGCCTCAGATGGAGGCCACCCAAAGATGATGGCGGTAGTGAAATCACACACTACGTCGTTGAGAAAATGGACCAAGAAAACCTCCGATGGATCCCAGCGGGAGAAGTCCAGGGATGTAACATTCGCATTGATCACCTTATTGAAGGACACGACTACAACTTTAGGGTTCGCGCCGTTAACAAACATGGTGAATCTCAGCCATTGGTAGGTCAGGAACCAATCACTGCCAAGGATCCCTATGGAACACCAGACAAACCTGGCACCCCTGTCGTCAAAGACTGGGACAAAGACCACATGGACTTGGAATGGGTACCGCCAAAGAAAGACGGCGGTTCACCCATTACTGGATACATCATTGAAGCCAAGAAGAAGTACGGCCCATGGGAGGTTGCTGCTACAGTACCTGGAAACAAGACAACAGCGACTGTGCCAGGTCTTCAAGAGGGAGAAGAATATGAGTTCAGGGTCATTGCAGTTAACAAAGCTGGAAATGGCGAACCCTCAGACGCTTCCACGCCACAAGTGGCTAAAGCCAGATTCTGTGCTCCAACCTTCGATAAAACACTCTTGGCTGATAAAACAGTTAAAGCTGGACAGAGGATTCAATATGAGATCCCGATAGAGGCTTCTCCAAAACCAACAGTCGAATGGCAGATCAACGGCAAGGTTGTCCATCCTTCAGACAGAATTGATATTCAGGTGTTGCATAACAGGGTTATCCTAGACATTCCATTCTCCGTCCGCTCTGACGGTGGCGTTTATAAATTGACCCTCAAAAATGATCTCGGAGTTTGCTCAGCGAGCGCCAACGTGACTGTCTTAGATAAACCATCTCGACCAGAGAAACCATTAGTTGTATCTGACGTTACCAAGGACTCTTGCTCGCTCTCATGGAAAGTACCGTTGGATGACGGTGGTTCACCAATCTTGCATTATGTTATCGAGAAAATGGACTTATCACGTGGCACATGGTCAGACGCTGGCATGAGCACATTCTTATCGCACCAAGTGACAAGACTTATTCACATGAAGGAATACTTGTTTAGAGTGAGCGCTGTCAACGCCATTGGACAATCCGAGCCATTGGAATTAGATCGCGCTATTGTCGCAAAGAATGAATTTGACGAGCCTTCAGCGCCTGGCAAACCAGAAGCTACTGACTGGAGCAAGAGCCACGTAGACCTAAAGTGGACTCCTCCAAAATCTGACGGAGGTGCTCCGATTACAGGATACATTATTCAAAAGAAAGAAAAAGGCAGCCCATACTGGGTTAATGCGGCTCACGTACCACCTCGCCAAACGAATGCTACTGTACCTGATTTAGTTGAAGGCCAAGATTACGAGTTTAGAGTAATAGCAGTTAACCAAGCCGGACAGTCCGAGCCTAGTGAGCCCTCGGACATTATTACCGCCAAGGACAGATTTGTAGCACCTAAGATTTTGACACCGCTCAAAGAAGTTCGTATCAAGGCTGGCCTTATCTTCCATATTGATGTCGACTTCATCGGTGAGCCTATTCCTGAAGTCAAGTGGACTTGTGACGGTAAAGCGGTCGTAACAAACGAAAGAACTACCCTGACTTCTGTTGGTCACCACACAATTGTTCATACGGTAAACTGCAAGAGGTCAGATGCTGGTAAATATCACTTATCCTTGAAGAATGATTCTGGTTCTGATGAAGGCAGCTTTGACTTAATCGTTTTGGATGTGCCTGGACCACCACAGCCACCATTTGAATATGAGGAAATTACTGCCCAATCTGTTACATTGTCATGGAAACCACCTAAAGACAATGGTGGCAGTGAACTCACTGGATATGTTATTGAGAAACGTGATTTGACTCACGGTGGAGGCTGGGTTCCAGCTGTTACATACGTTAACCCTAAGTACAACCACGCGACCGTACCTCGTCTATCGGAAGGAACGAAATACGAATTTAGAGTGTTCGCTGAAAACTTGCAAGGACGATCAGAACCATTGGTTACAGACAAACCTGTTATTGCTAAGAATCAATACACGGTTCCTGGAAAACCAGGCAAACCAGAACTCGTTTCTGCAGACAAAGACCATATTAAGATTAAATGGTCGTCACCGATATCTAACGGCGGTTCAAATATCCTTGGTTATGATGTTGAAAGACGTGACAAAGCAACTGGTAGATGGATCAAAATGAACAGAGAACCTGTCAGATTCAATGAGTACACCGATGATAGAGTACAAGAAGGTCACCAATATGAATACAGAGTATCGGCTGTTAACTTGGCTGGACCTGGACAACCTTCAGATCCATCGAACGTTATTATTGCTAAGCCAATGAAAGAAAAACCGAAGTTATGGCTAGATGGCCTTATTGGTCGCAAGATCAAGGTCAGAGCTGGCGAACCAATCAATATAAACATTCCAATTACTGGTGCACCAACACCGAAAATTTCATGGACCAAGGGAACCGTTCCTGTTGTGCCATCACATAGAATTTCTGCTGAAACAAAGGCCGAGGAAACCAAACTTAGCATCGAAAAGTCTACAAGAGAAGACGCTGGCAAATACACAATTACAGCTTCTAACGAACACGGAAAAGATTCCGCTGATATCGAAGTTATCGTTGTCGATAAACCTGGAATACCTAAAGGCCCACTTGTCTGCAATCCAGTTACTCATGAATCTATGAGCCTTTCATGGCAGCCACCTCTGGACGATGGTGGTAGTGAAATTACTGGTTATGTTGTTGAGGTTGCTGAATATGGCGTCAATGACTGGCGCACGGTTGCTGGATTCTGTCCAAAATGTTCCTTCACTGTTAAGAATTTGACTGAAGGCAAGAAATATGTGTTCAGAGTTCGTGCTGAAAACTTATACGGTGTATCTGAGCCTCTGGAGAGCAAACCAATTGTAGCTAAGCTACCATTTGATCCACCAGATGCGCCTGACACACCTAACATTACTGGTTACAGCGCCAACAGCTGCTCACTTGAATGGAAACCACCCACAAACTGTGGTGGCAAGCCTATTACTGGTTATTACGTTGAAAAAAGAGAACGTGGCGGTGAATGGGTTAAGGTTAATAACTATCCAACTCCCAACACTTGCTACACTGTACAAGACCTGCGCGAAGGAAATCGTTACGAATTCCGCGTTATAGCTGTTAATGAAGCCGGCCCCGGAAAGCCTAGTAAACCCACCGAACCGATAATTGCACAGACACCGAGGCTTAAGCCTAGTGCACCGGAGGCGCCTAAACCAGACAGAATTACTAAGGACTCTGTTACATTATCTTGGAGACCACCTAAGAGTGATGGTGGAGCTAAAATTAAAGGATATATCATTCAACAAAAGGCCAAGGGAGATAAGGACTGGAAGGATGTTAATGACGTTCCGATTCCAAGCCTTGTACATACTGTGCCAAAACTTAAGGAAGGTGAAGAATATCAATTCAGAGTTATTGCTGTTAATGATGTTGGTAACTCTGAGCCGAGCAAACCGACTGGCGATATTACGATCGCTGAGCAGCCCAATAAACCATGCATGGATCTCGGTGCTGTTCGTGATATTACTGTACGTGCTGGAGAAGACTTTTCTATTCATGTACCATACACCGGCTTCCCACAACCAACAGCATCTTGGTTTGCTGATGATAATCTACTAGATGTCGTAGGGGATTCAAGAATATTCCAGAAGATCACACCAGATTCTGCATCTCTTGTCGTCAAGAATGCGAAGAGATCGGATGGAGGTCAATACCGCTTACAGCTACGTAACCCGTCTGGCTATGATACTGCAACTATCAACGTACGCGTTCTCGACAGGCCTGGAAAACCAGAAAACTTACGCGCAGATGAATTTGAAGGTGAAGCGCTCACATTGTACTGGAATCCACCAAAAGACAATGGTGGTGGCGAAATCACGAATTACGTTGTTGAGAAACGCGAAGCTCGTTCACCTAACTGGACTAAAGTGTCCGGCTACGTCACAACACCGTTCTTACGGGTGAAGAACTTGACTGTTGGAAAGAGCTATGAATTTAGGGTTATGGCTGAGAACCAATACGGTCAGTCAGATCCAGCACAAACTGAAGAACCAATCAGAGCTAGACATCCATTCGACCCACCAGGAGCACCTGGTGCACCACGTTCCGTTGAAACTACAGAATCATCTATTACAGTTACATGGACAAAACCACGTCACGACGGAGGATCTCCAATTACAGGCTACATTCTAGAAAAGAGGTTAATTACTGAAGACAAATGGACCAAAGCATCTCATGCACACATTCCAGACACCACATACAAAGTAACAGGATTAATTGAGAATCACGAATATGAATTCCGGGTAGCCGCAGTAAACGCGGCTGGCCAAGGACCGTTCTCACAGAGCTCGGACGCGATCCGCGCCTGCGCTCCGCCCAACGCGCCTCGCATCACCAGTGACCTCAGCCTCAGGGACATCACTGTAATTGCCGGTGAAGAGATCAAGATCACCGTGCCGTTTACAGGAAATCCTAGGCCTAAGGTAAGAATAAAATGATTGTTAGAAATAAGAGCCATATTAAATGTGTATAGATTTTTTCGGAATGTGTTACATAATTGGAGATGGCTTAAATGCTAATCTATTCTATATTATTTAGATTACTTCTAAACCATGTAATAATATTTCAGGTATCATGGATAGTAAACAATGACGAGGTATTCCCCGACCACCGCATCAGATTCGTCACGTCGGACATTGACACAGTATTCTTAAACTCAAACGCCAAGCGATCTGATACCGGCTCCTACACGGTACAACTTGTGAACAGTGAAGGCTCTGACAGTGGCACTTGCAGAGTGAGTTTTAGCACACACATATATATGAATAAATATTTTTTATTAATGGGGGTAGTACGATAGATACTATATAAGGTTACAATCGTAGAATAATTAAAATTGGTTTTTGAATTAAAATTTAGCACGTTTTTGTAGAAATAATATATTTTTAATAATATATATGGTTCACTAAACGTGTTTTTATTTCTCAGGTGCTAGTCGTAGACAAGCCTTCCCCACCAGTAGGTCCACTCGACGTGTCCGACATCACTCCAGACACATGCACGTTGTCATGGAAACCGCCGCTGGATGACGGAGGATCTCCGATCACCAACTATATTGTTGAGAAGATGGATAATATTGGAGTGAGTGTGCTATATTAAAAAAATACTAAGTGTGCCAAGTTAAAAAAAATAAAATATATAAATGTTTAATATCTTGAACTTAGGAAATTTTTTTTTCATATACAATTGCTTATGCATATTTATTTGGCAGCGTTTTTTTTCGTATATTTTATAAAGTCCTTTATTTGATTCTACTAATATTATAACCGTTTTCCATTTTGTAGGTATAAAGAATCTATAAATAGTTCACTTATTAAGAAATATTTTATCATCAGTAATTATATAAAATATAATTAACATTAAAACCATCAACAGGTATGGTCAAAGATATCCTCGTTTGTGCGGAACTGCCATTACAACGTGATGGGTCTGGAGCCCAACCGCAAGTACATGTTCCGCGTGCGCGCTGAGAACCAGTACGGAGTGTCGGAGCCGCTCGCCATGGACGACTATATTACTGCCAAAGTGAGTTTAGTTGGTTTGTTTGGACATTTAGGAGTACGTGATTTTACATATGTAGAATATTTGTTACAAATAATATATTGATGCGATTCTTTTTTCTTAATATGTATTTTTGTATCATATGATAAATTTTCTTGTAGTGGTCTAAAGTTATTCGATGAAAGCAATTTTGAAGAGAAAATATAAAATATAATATTAAATAATTGTGTTCACCGGTGAATCGGTGTTCGTAATTGACACATTTGCTACCGCTTGCCAGTTCCCGTTCACGGTGCCGGACGCGCCGGGCGCGCCGCGCGTGCTGGACTGGGACGGCTCCACCGCGTCCGTGGTGTGGGACCGCCCGCGCTCGGACGGCGGCGCGCGCATCCAGGGCTACCGGCTCGAGTTCCGCGACGTGCAGGACAACGTGTGGACCGGCGCCGACTATCTGGTCAAGGATTGCAACTACCAGGTGAGCTTCCTGTGAATTGTGGAGCTACATTTTATTTATGGATAGCTTTTAATTTCTTGGTAAACTAATCTTTTGCAATTATTGATAACAATATTTTTTATAATTTTTTTTATAAATTTAGTTTTATTATAAATTGATACTACAGTATCAATTCAACGGCTTCTAAACGTATTTTAACTCTTCTGGTCCGCAGGCGTACAACCTGGAGCCTGGTCACGAATACGAGTTCCGAGTGCGCGCGAAGAACGCGGCTGGCTTCAGCAAGTACTCGGCCAGCTCGCAGCCCTTCCGGGTGCGCGGCAAGGCGGGCCCGCCCGGAGCCCCGCGCGCGCCCCGCGTGCTGCGCGTGGGCAGGAACTACGTGGACCTGGCCTGGGACGCGCCGGCGTCCGACGGAGGTACGCGGCCGCTCGCCGACTCGATCATATTTTACTTTTGTTTCCTATATAGCTGCCATCTGGAAGAGGTCACTGAGTTGAACCATAGTTGTATTTATATCAATCGTTGCATTCAGTGCTGGTAATTTAAACTTTTCACCTCGTCAGAGAGAGTTCTGTATAAAGAGTTAATTTAGACATAGACATAGCTATGTACTAATAAGAATTAATATAAAACCAATGTTAAGCTGACGTGAAATTTTAGTATTCAATTTTGATTACAAAAATGGTACTTAATTTCTTGGATTTCTTGACGTTTAGTAATGATTAAGTGTGCATTGATAATAATATGTGAATATCATTCAGGTTTCACTAAGACAAAGGAGTCGGTCGTCTTATTGAATTATCTCTATTTTTTAATTTTGAACGTTTTTTTTACAAGGTTCTCGCATCACCGGCTACATAATCGAACGTCGGGAACTAAGCAGCTCTGTATGGGTGAAGAGCAACGACTACAACGTGATGGACACCAGCTTTACTGCGCTCAATCTAAGCGAGAAAGCGGACTACGAGTTTAGGATCATCGCTGTTAATTCTGCTGGTTTGTTTAATTTTGTATTAAAATTTTAATTGATCACTCAATCATATGGTAATATTTTCTTTTAAATATTAGATTTCATATAAAAAAGCATTCTTATTTGCAGTTTTTATACAAGTCTTGGACATAGATACAAGTGAAATTTTTTCTACAAAGCATTACCGCCGCGTGTTCTGTTCATTCTCTCAGGCAAGTCGGAGCCGTCGTCGTGCACCACGCCGGTGCGCACGGGCGAGGAGGCGGGCGGCGCGCGGCCGGAGTGGCTGCAGCGCCTGCCCGCGGCGCAGGGCGCGCCGCTGGGCCGCCCGCACGTGCTGCAGTGCGTCGCGTCCGGCAGCCCCGTGCCGACTGGCCGCTGGCTGCGCAACGGCAGGGAGCTCGTCATGGGCACCAGGTCTCTCTCTCTCTTCCTCTCCCTCTCCCTCTCTTCCTCTCCCTCTCCCTCTCTTCCTCTCTCATCTCTCTTGTTCTATCACAAGCATATTATATCATATTAATTTAAGATTTTCCAAAAATTGTATAGCCCTAACCTAACCCCAATTTTAGCCCTAGCCTTCTAACAGTAATTTCGGCTGAACTTGATGTTCATCAGCCTCTCGAGTAACGAAAGAGTATATTCCAATATAAAATATATCATTTTCCAGGTTCATCGCTGAGTCTCGTGAGGGTACTCTCAAACTGAACATTCTGGAAGCCGTTGAAGCGGACGAAGGTGACTACACGTGTGAGGCCAGCAACAGTCTTGGACAGATTTACTGTACTGTTCATCTTAAGATAGGAAGTGAGTTAATAAAGAATTTTATTAAGTTTAATTTTATAAATATGAGGAAATCTCGCTTGAACTTCGAGAACATGGTATCAATGACGCTGGAGGAAGGTCACGTAAAAAGCATCAGGACCTCAGAGACTCCTCCAGGAGGGTGCCACATAAAGGTTAATGATACTCGTGACCGTAGCTTTTGTGCTCTGCTCTCTCTGGCTTCCCCGCCAGGGATAAAGGTTGAAGCAATGTATATATTTAATAAATAATAAATTTAAATAGGTCTTTAAAAATATTTTGCTGTAGAATATTATCTTCTATATTGATTTAATATAGTATAATATATATGGTTAAGGATTTTAATTTCAGTAAATAAATATCTTGTGAATTATATATTTCAATAAATCTATCAATTGTTCCAGGCCCGCCACGCATCATCCGCATGCCAGGTGACCTTCACCTTCCAGAACATGACAACACTAAGATCAAGATCCTCTACACCGGAGACCAGCCCGCTGACGTCACTCTCACTAAAGATGGACAGAAAGTTTCTGAGTCCCCACATCTTAAATACACAGTGTTTGATGACTACATCCTTATATTTATTAAGGATATCAGCAAGGATGATATGGGTTTGTACAATTTTAGTTTATGATATACGTACTGCCTGCGTAATTGTATTCACCAAATATATTTAACATAAACCTTGTGGATAAATCTGTAAAAATATGACTTTTTCCAAATTAAAGCATACAAAAATGATTTTGAAAGCTTTTAGATATTTATCAAAATAAATTTGCTACTCGAGAGAGAGTGTTAAGATAGTCAAAAATAAAATCTGGAGTTATTTAATCAATACTTTTAAAGTATTGATCGCTAATAATTCATTAATATATTTTATGACAGGTATATACAAAATAACAATCAAGAACAACTCCGGGGAAACGTCAGACTCGTTCTCCGTGACCGTGACAGGCCTGCCCGGACCTCCGCAAGGCCCACTCGAGACCACTGACATCACGAGACACACCTGCACCTTGGCTTGGAAACCGCCCACTTACGACGGAGGCCTGCCCATCACCCACTATGTGGTGGAGAGAATTGATGTTTCTGGAACCTCTTGGATTACTATCGCCTCGTCGGTGCGTGACACGAGGTTCACGGTGCACGGCCTCACGGAGGGGCAGGAGTACAACTTTAGAATACACGCTGCTAACGATAACGGCATTGGACCTGGATTGGAAGGTGTTAACCCTGTTAGGGTGAGTTTGACTATTTTACATTTATTACTCTTGATGGAGAAAGCATGTGCTCAAGATCTTTTTTTTTTGCTATGCGTCCCTTATATTTTGTATTAAGTTATGTCACATTTTAAATATGCTCAATAGATATTTGTTACAAATCTGATATTGTATTATATTTATATAAATAAAGAATTTCAATATGTAATAATATTCCCACAGGCTAAGGCTCCGTACGACCCGCCATCAGCTCCCGGCATTCCGAAGATCGTGGAAGTTGGCGGACACTTCGTCCACTTGGAATGGGACAAGCCCGAGAGCGACGGCGGGGCTAGAGTACAGGGTAAGGGTTCTATTATTGTTAGGAAAGCGGAGGACGGAAGATGGTGACATGAGGGTGTCTGCCGGCCCTGCTGTTTATATTGTGTTCAGCTTTTAATCTGACAAAGCAACTTTATAGCTAAAAAAATAAATATATTTAGTAATAATCAAAATAAAAATACTTTTTCTTTTTCCATTTACTAAAGGAAACTTAAAGAAGAAAAAACAGAAAGAAACTTTTATATTAACTTTGTAATTTTTTTTCGACCAATTGGTTGGTTTGTGATTCGTGATATTGGTATATTTCAAATTAATTATTTATTATCGTTCATATTATATACTATACATATTATATACTCTAATATATAATATAAGTATATTATCCATAGTAACGTTATAGCCTATTTTATTTTTTATTTTTTAGTGACATATTTTTCTATATTAAAAACTGCACTTTATTTAATCAAAACATTATACATATCAATCCAATGCCCAGGCTACTGGATAGACAAGCGCGAAGTGGGCTCGTCCAGCTGGCAGCGCGTCAACCCCACGCTGTGCGTCCCCAACCAGCTCAACTGCGCCAACCTCATCGAAGGGCGCCAGTACGAGTTCAGGGTCATCGCCCAGAACGAGGCTGGACTGTCGCCGCCGAGCACCAACAGTCAGCAAGTGAAGGTGGTGGATCCTAAAGGTCAGTGCGTTTACAATAGAGGAATTTTGGTTAATGACCCATTACTTTTGTAGTAGCGTCTAAAAGTTTTATATAAGAACATTTTAAGATACGCGTTTACCTAAATTTGATAAATGTGCAAAATTAATGAAGTTATACAAAAACATATTTTACGTACATTAATTATTTTACTTTAAAAAATTACACAAATCAAAAAACGTTCTATTATTTCTTAAAATATAAGATATCTTCTTTCGAAATTTCCCGTTCGTGGTTTCGCCCGCTTGGTCGATGGTCTCTGATTAACTTTTATATAAAAAACTCCAATGAAGAGCAACTTGTCCCAGACAAACATAAAGACAAGGTAGTAGTACAGTATATGCACTTGATACAACACAATTATTTTGAAATTACAAATAGATACTTCAATTAGCTAATTTAACTTTGATTTATTTGGATCAATTATAAACTTTAAGAAGTCGACATGTGTTAACAAAATTGAAACACTTCCAGCGGCCACACCGCCAGAGGTCGTCAAGCCACTGAAGAACGCCAACTGCATCCAGTACCACAACGCCAAGTTCCAGTGTACCATCACTGGTTCACCCAAACCTACCATTACGTGGTATAAGGGTAAGTGGAGATTTTTTTTATTTTTTTCTCCATCTTAACATTGTTGTCTCTGTTGAACATGTGTATTATTTTTTAGTTCATTCAATACTTGATCTACTTATTATATTCACTGCTTCAATAACACGAGCAGAGACGTTAATTTAAATATTATAATTATAAGTTAATTGTAGTTTCGATTATAATACCTTTCGAATACCTTCTTCAAATCAGGTGCCCGAGAAATAACCAACGGCCCTCGTCACCGCATCTGGAGCGAAGGCGACAACCACTTCTTGACAGTGATGGACGTGTTCGGTGAGGACGCGGACGAGTACGTGTGCCGCGCCGTCAACAGCGCCGGAGTCAAGAGCACGCGAGCTGAGCTGCTCATTATGAGTGAGTTGCAAGTTTTATTTGATTCGGAGGTTATGGATGAGAGTGATAGGTCGTTTTAGTTGTTTTGCGCAGAAAATTATTATTATTAAGCATATAGTTCTTTAGTTACTTATACTCAGCAGATATGAAAAATGTAATTATATAAGATTTTAGATAAAAAATGTACATCATTACAAAAGTTTTCATTGATCCTAGATGTAATTATTGTCAATAAAGATAGGATAAATAGCTAATTCACAATTACTATAACGTTACAAATTATAAATTTCATATTTTAAAATAAATATATTTTTGAAAGTTATGAACACTAAATATACGTATTACAATCAAACCCACAGCTGCACCAAAACTCAACGTGCCGCCTCGTTTCCGCGACACCGCCTACTTCGACAAGGGAGAGAACGTCGTCATCAAGATCCCCTTCACGGGACACCCCGTGCCCAGGATCACGTGGGTCAGGGAGGGGGAGACCATCGAGTCTGGTCTGCATTATCATGTGGAGAGGAAAGGTGGGTTTTTTGTGTCTTATGTTGTATTTTTTTTCCTAATAAAAGAATTTAAATCTATTTGTGTAGATCTATAAACTCAAATACAAATTGCAATTGTGCTTAAATTGACATATTCATCAGATTAGATTATTTTTAATGTCCCATTTAGAGGAGTAGATTTCTAAAAAAATTCCATTTATTAATTTATGACTTTGTTTTGAATGCTAATTAATAATAATAATAATAATGTTTCAGAACGTCACGCCATATTGACTATCCGCGACGCCAGCAAGATGGACTCGGGCCCGTACAGGATCACCGCTGAGAACGAGCTCGGACAGGACTCGGCTATTATCAACATTGAAATTAGCGGTATGTTAAAGCTTGAAATTATTTAATATTTCGATATAAATTAATTTAAATGGCAAAATATGACCCCTCCCCCTCCCCCCGCCGCGCCCGCAGACCGCCCCGACCCGCCGCGCTTCCCCGCCGTGGACAACATCGGCGTGGACTCGCTGGCGCTGTCGTGGAAGGCGCCGGTGTGGGACGGCGGCTCCGACATCACCAACTACCTGGTGGAGAAACGAGAACACCCCATGTCCAGCTGGATCAGAGTTGGAAATACACGGTTTGAAATAGTTATATATTATATATTTTGGAGTTAAATACTGTACTACTGACTGTCAATGTATGAAAAGAAAATAGAGTAGGCTGTTCTTACAAATTATACAGCAACTATTTTATGTTAAAATCAAATGGGTCAAACATTAATTCTTTTAATTTTTTTTAATAATTTAGTTACTTCTTAAAAATAAATAATAAAAATAAATTTTGAATACATAATGAATGTTGTTATGTTTTTTATTTTCGCTGAAGCAATCTACGCAGTGTTAAGACCTTGTCAGCTGTTTTATAGTAGGAAATTTAAAATATATTCATTATAATCTTTTGTATTTAAATTGTTCTTTTAAACACAAAAGATTAAAATGAATATATTTTATTATAAAAAATAAATATTCATTCAATAAAATAAATATTCAAGTTGCGAGGGTCGCCGTGCCGCAGAGGCAGAGTACCTGCCTGTAAACGTAACGGTTAGTGGATTCGATTCCCATGAGCAAATGGCGGAAAGCGGGAAACGAAGTGTCTTACAATTGCCTCTGCCTTCCCTGCTATGTACCGGATCAGAGTGAAGCCAAAATATAATATTATTATATATTAATTTTGTATATTTTTCCAGTTTCACAACAATGGCGATCACGGGCTTAGCCTCGGGCAAGCAGTACGAGTTCCGCGTGTACGCCGAAAACATATACGGCAGGTCCGAGCCCAGCGAGCCCACTAGCCTCGTGCAGACCAAGGCGATCGTTAAAAAGGAGTTCAAGAAGAAGGAGTATCCCGGTATGATTTAGATTTTTGTTAATCTTTACGTATTTGTAAATTGCACATTTTATGACTATATCTGTTTAATTTAAAGTCGGTTCCTTTGGCATTTTAATTATTAACTTCTTGATAGAAAAATTTGAAATATATTATGAACGCGGTCACACGTAGCCCAACCGTTTCCCCCCGCAGTGGACGAGGCCGGCAAGCGCGTGCGCAGCAACGCCGACCACGGGCCCGTCAAGGACTACGACAGCTACGTGTTCGACATCTACAGCAAGTACGTGCCGCAGCCCGTGGAGATCCGCTCCTGCTCCGTCTACGACAAGTACGACATCCTGGAGGAGATTGGTAAGCTTATTTTGGGATTTGGTTTTATTATGTTACTGACTTTTTTTTCAGTAATATGAAGCTTTTAAATTTTATTACGGGAAACTTTTTATTGTATAGGTTTTCTGGCGATTTTAATTGGCTTGACTTAGTTAAATTAGTATTAATAATAATAATACTTTATTGCACATAAAAGTTTACAAATCACTATAACGAATATTTATAATATTATGTACAATTGCGGAGTTATCACTATGAATGTTCTATTATAGCAAAAGACAGAACGGTGCAAAAAGTTAAATTATTAACTTAACTTAACTTTAAATTTTATAAAAAAGTCATTTACCATTTAGAAATATATTGTAGGAAATGGTTATACGGGTTAAAAAAAAGTAATTCCAGTAGTTCATCATTTTTATTTACAGAATATATGACAAACTAAATTTTAATAAAAATTAATAACATTTTGCATTGTAATTTAATTTATTATTTAAACAATAGCAGACTAATAAGTAATAATTCAAATACTTAGTTTTCATATTGAACTCCAACACATACTATGTGTGGTATATTTTTATTTATAGCTAAGTGCATTGTTATTATTTACTAATGGATTTTGATTTACATGTTAAAAAAATAATTATATTAACCATCTTCTATATTTAATTGAATTTTTTTCTATATATATATATATATATACTATGTACTATTTCATACATTATTATAAATTTATAAATTAATGTAACTTTCATGCTACGGTACTTCTTTCATGCTAAATTGAAGGAGGCGAGGTAAGAACTCAGAAATGTAAACTTTTTAGGCATAATAAGAAGAAATGATTATATTAGAAAAATTATTGTTCGAGTAATTGTATTAAATTTTAAAATAGACATATGTTTAAATTAAATACATATAAACTTTGCTATAAGCATGTCATATAAAGCGTAGAGATTAAAATTAACTCACGAAGTTGCTTGGGATATTAGATGTTAACACTGACTAACAAAGTAGACGATATTGAACTATAAGTTGAAGGCAATTCAGTTCATATTACTATAAATGATATATTTTATTAACTTTTGTATGGGTTTTGTGGATGTGTTCTATTCTTTTATACGTATATAGAGAAACCTAGGTTTTAGAAAATGTATAAAAACTTCAACGTAGCGGGATTTGATGCTAATAACATGAATAAGTTGTAACGAGTAAAACGTAGAGTACGTAGAGCGTATGGCTTAGTGGTCACAGCGATTGGACGGTTTCCATGAGACGCGCTTTCAAATCCCGCTACGATAACATTTTTATATGTTGTTTAAAACAATGTTATCTTTTGCTAGTATTTGGTAATATATTATAAATTAAAAAAAATCTATTTTATATAAAAATAAATTCGCAATATTTTAGTGTAGTCTTTTTTTACTTGTCTTAATAATTGAAATTATAATTTAATAAAGTAAGTACTCTATAGTAAATATGAACTGAATATACAACTTCATACAAATATGGAATTTCGCAGGTGACTTCGTGAGCGCTTCCAAACGGAAACCCCGTGGAGGTCTGTGTGTGAATAGATCGATGTAGTGCATCTCTTTCTATCGGCATTTCTCTCTCTCTCTCTCACACGCATACTATATAATTATATACGTTTTATGTTATGATATTTTAATTATTCTTGTTTACGTTTATTTAATTTATTGGTACGAGCTTTTATTCTACTTGCCTTAGTTAAACAGTTCAAATGTTGTAAGTTAAATTCGATTTAATTTCCAGTATCCGTTTGGCATATACAAGTCATTCTTATTTTACATATTGTTTTTCAAGCCATCCTATATTAATATCAAATAACGGTTACGTTCATAGAAAACGTTTAAAATTTAAAAGAACGTGGTGGATAAAAGCTTGTCAATTTTTTTTAGTTTATTATTTTATACTTATTGTATCACTTGCTTAGCCAGGTTGGGACACAGATAACATATATAACATACTTTAAATAGTAGTCGATTTTTTTTTAAATAATACTATTGAAAACGTTTTTAAACAATTCATTAATAAATAATTTTTATTTTGACATATCTATAGTTGATTTGTTTTATATATATTATTGTATCAATATTATAATTTTATTTAGTGCTTTCTTATATATTACCTATAAGAAATATTTACTGCACGGTGTGCGCTTTCAGGAACATTTATATATATATATATATATATATATATATATATATATATATATATATATATATATATATATATATATATATATATATATATATATATATATATATATATATATATATATACCTATAAAACTGAAAAAAAATCTATCGAAAACCTGTAACATTCCGATACGTTACAAATTTTCAATTTTATATAATATATGTAGCATCATAAACGCGTAGAATAACAAGCGTAGATGTTTTAAAAAAATAGTGATAAAAAGAGTACAATTCACGTGCATGAGGTGTGTCAATGTTGTAGGCACAGGCGCGTTCGGGGTCGTGCACCGCTGCCGGGAGCGCGCCACCGGGAACTACTTCGCCGCCAAGTTCATACCCGTCGCGGGCGCCATGGAGAAGGAGCTCATCAAGAAGGAGATCGACATCATGAACCAGCTGCACCACCGCAAGCTGATCAACTTGCACGACGCCTTCGAAGATGATGATGAAATGGTCCTTATTTTCGAGTTGTAAGTATAGTATTGTTTGTTTTTTGTGTCTGTTATAGTGGAGTCCGGCTTTCAGTGACACAGACTCAAATTCTACTTGCTAGTCTCCAAGTAGATATAGTGACATTTAGTTTAAAGGAAAACTTTAAAAATACATGAGAGTATAATAAAATGTGTGTGAAGTCGTAAGAATAAACAACTTTTTAAAAGGTGTGAAACTCATAAACACAGTAACATGTAAATAATAAGGTAGTAATCGAAGTTCCTTTGCACTAATAACGGCAAAAAATAGTTTGTAAATTTAACATAAAAATTTATCTAATAGTCTCCTAACTGGTGTATGAATTTAAAAGTAATATAAGTACCAATTATACCACAAAAATAATATGCAATTGTCTTAACAATATTAACAAATACGTATCTTTTGCTATAGAGTATAAAGTGAATAAATAATACAATTTTACAAGCCACAATTCCCCCTCCCCCAGCCTCTCGGGCGGCGAGCTGTTCGAGCGCATCACGGAGCCCGGCTACAACATGAGCGAGGCGGAGGCGGCGCACTACATGCGGCAGGTGTGCGAGGGAGTCAAACACATGCACGAACAGAATATCATACACCTGGACCTGAAGCCCGAGAACGTGATGTGCACTACCAGAACTGGAACCGATGTTAAGGTCAGTGAGGGTTGTGAGATATGGCACTCGAGATAAAGTTACTTAAGAATTTAAAAAAAAAAACACAAAATACATAAGAAAACGATCTTATTTTAAAATATTCTGCTCATATTATATCGGAAGGAAGAATTTAATGTTTATCTAACATTTAGTATGCTGAACAACTTTTGATCAGTTTTTTGAATGCTCGTTCATTCGTTCGTGAATGGCGGAGCTTGTCGTCTATGAATATTTCTCGTGTTACCAGATGAAGAATATGTACGTTATTTAAATAGTAACAACTAATTGTGACAAACTAATGCGTTTACAATCGAAATCTATCCAGATAATTGCATTATGGTGTCAAGATTTATATATACTCAAAAACATTGGTGTTTCAATTGGTGCTCAAAAGCTTTTTTCCTATGCCAGAATCAAATCCTACTTGAATACCAATAATTAGAACTGAATGGTATTGAATCTTGTAAAGATATAGTGTTCTTTGGTTTTTCAACAATTATCTGCCAATGCCAATTTTCATTATTGTAATTAATTACTAAGAATAAATAAATTAGTTCTATGTATTCTCAATAAAAATTTAAACGATCGCACTTACGATCAAAAGCACAAGGATGTCTTCAAATAATTGATTTGCTTTATCACACATTTATTCATTGTGCTCCACAGATAATAGACTTCGGTCTAGCCACGAAGCTAGATCCGAATGAAGTGGTCAAAATATCAACGGGAACGGCCGAGTTCGCGGCTCCGGAGATTGTGGAGCGCGAGCCCGTCGGCTTCTACACCGACATGTGGGCCGTGGGGGTGCTGGCCTATGTGCTGTGAGTGCGACGTTTTATAACTAACTTTTATATGTATATATAAAAGAGTGTATTAATTCATTCATTAAAAGTCATATAAACTTATTGAATCATATAAAATGTGTAAGATTTAAACTTTTGTATACTGTTAAGTGCACTCACGTTAAGTGTCATTAAACTATACGTTCTTATTTTGTCAAAATTCTTTTATAAATTTTCCAAGTCCAAGAGGACGTGTCTAGTTCTTTTCACAAATATCTTGTCCATCACCAGGCTCTCCGGTCTATCACCGTTCGCGGGTAACAACGACATCGAAACGCTGAAGAACGTGAAGGCCTGCGACTGGGAATTCGACGAGGAAGCCTTCCAGCACGTCTCTGATGATGCCAAGGACTTCATAAGACGATTGCTAGTCAAGAATAAGGAGTAAGTATTGGTTTATAATGCTCATATTATTGTCTATAGCCAAATCTATGTGATTATTTTTTGTACTTTATAAACATACAATTGAAGTAATAATTTACTGCTGTAGGTAGCCGTATTTTATTATTTACATATATATATATATAATTACATATATATATATATATATATATATATATATATATATATATATATATATATATATATATATATATATATATATATATATATATATATATATATATATATATATATATATATATATATATATATATATATATATATTTACATATATATATATATAATTACATATTAGTGCATTAAAGATTTTGATAGCCCTGCTGTGATAAAGCGCGGCGTTTAGTTCTGCCACTTAATAGAATGGTTACAACCTAAGCTAAAAAATACTTGTTTTCGTTCCAGGAAGCGTTTGACCGCGCACGAGTGTCTGGCGCACCGCTGGCTGGCGGGTGACGTCAGCGCGCGCACGCGCACCATACAGGCCAGCCGCTACGAGCGCATGCGCGACCGCCTGCGCGAGCGATACGAGGTCGGTTGTGTCTCATGTGTTAGGGAAACTGTTTGGGATTCATGTTTGATTTCATGCAGGATGTTGAAAGAGTGGCAGATAAGTTTGTTGCCGACTCTTCCGAGCCGAACTGCCTTACGTGCTAGTTAAATTTCCATTTTAACCTAGTGTCCAAACATTTTTAAAACACCGTCAGATTAATTTACATTGGAAGTGAATATTACGGATTCTGTTACTCAAACGGACTAATAAAATATTTATTTATTTTCATTGCCTTGAATTGGAATTGAACCGAACTCTGTAATAATTCGGGAATCTTTTATCGTAAATATGAAACTTACCTCATTAAATTGAATCTATTTTAAGGTTTCGAGATCATGATTACGCCGCATTAACTGGTGGATCACACAATATCAGCTTTTTCATTTATTTTCAGTTACTGAAATGTTTCATAATTTATCATACAAAAAAAGTAAAATAAATAAGTACTAACTTAATTATTGCAGTAACATATTACTCCATGATATTTGAGTTTTATTTCTTGTTAAATGTATTTTCTGTCACCATAGAACTGGTCGTCGTTCGTGTTGCCGATTGGCCGCCTCAGCGAGTACAGCTCGCTGCGCAAGCTGCTTGTAGAGAAATGGAAGATTTACGACGGAACATTCGGTAAGGCTTCAGATTTATATATACCTGAAACACTCCAGCACACATGCTTTTTTGGATGAAAAGCTAAACACGCTACATTACATAGATACGTTAATATTTTCGATATCATTTTTTTTTCCACAACTTTTATTATACCACGGGATAAAAGCTAGTCTAACATAATATTATATTTTTTTCTCATTATTAAAATGTATTCAAATAGAAAAAAATAACCTATATGTATTGGAAATAATTGTTTAGATGAAAACAAAGAGAAACTCCGTCAATGGTATATTTAGTTTACACCTGTTTGTGATTTGTCCAATTGAATCTTTTCAAACTTCCAATCTAATGGAATTTAATACTAAAACAATATTAGTAAGCTTTAAGCCTCCACTCACACTCACCCAATTCCCGACGCCCCCAGACCGCCGCCAGGCGGCGCCGCGCTTCGTCATCAAGCCGCAGTCGGCCTTCTGCTACGAGGGCCAGTCCGTGAAGCTGCACTGCCGCGTCATCGCCGTGGCCGCGCCCACCGTGTCGTGGGCGCACAGCAACCGCGAGCTGCGCCAGTCCGTCAAGTACATGAAGAGGTGCGGTGCGGTGTCGCTCTGTGTACATGACCGTGTGACGTCATGGCCATGGCAGCTTCACGTTTAACAATTCAATTGAAAAATTAGAAAAAAAAACTAGTATTTTCCGATTGTTTTTGGTTAATTAATGATTTTAAATTTTCTTTTATAAAAAGTAAAATATCTAATATTTTTTTTTACTTATCGTCGACAGTTAAGAGGGTGGACAGAAATAAAAATATTTTAGAATGATAATAATCAATCCTAGAAATTCTATTTTAATTTATGTACTCTAGAACATAATCAATCCTGCACGATGGGTTTCTCATCAATATAAACTTCCACAGATACGTGGGCGACGACTACTACTTCATCATCAACCGCGCGCGCCTCGAGGACCGCGGAGAGTACATCATCCGCGCGGAGAACCACTACGGGTTCCGGGAGGAGGTCGTGTTCCTCAATGTGCAGCGTGAGTTATACACATAC
The DNA here is from genome assembly GCA_037127375.1 of Dione juno. Taxonomy (NCBI): domain Eukaryota; kingdom Metazoa; phylum Arthropoda; class Insecta; order Lepidoptera; family Nymphalidae; genus Dione; species Dione juno. The sequence continues at coordinate 3,224,076 of JAXRJS010000083.1, read as the reverse complement.
AGTATACGAGTTATTTATTTACGGTTTTATTGACATGCAAATCTTAAGATATTCCGCCCAATTTAAAATAAGCGAAATGCTTTGAGGGATAATTTGGCGATGTTGCAACAAAATCCTTGTATAATTTTATTTTACTATAGGATAATTTGTGAAATTTGAATTGAAATATAAGTGTTCGCCTTAACGAAGATTGAATCTATAACCATCGCGTTTACAATCGGAGGCTGCTCCCGACAGCAGTCGATAGCGACAGTTGTATATAATATGTGTTGCACGTGCCCGCAGCGGTGCCCAAGGTGCAGCGCTCGCACGTGGCGGAGGCGCCGCGCCGCCGCGAGGCGCTGCCCTACACCTTCTGGCAGGAGACCAGCGAGACCGCGCCCTCCTTCACCTTCCAGCTGCGGCCGCGCGTCATGCAGGCGCGCGACACCTGCAAGCTGCTGTGCTGCCTCAGCGGCAAGCCCACGCCCACCGTCAAGTGGTACGCCCGCCCTGTCCCCCTGCCCCTTTGTCGGGCTTCGGTTGATAGATTGAATGAGGAATCATGTTATTAATTGCAATATCCTTAAAAATCTTTTAAGAAGCGTTCAAGTATTACGTAACGCAATTTTTGAGGATTTTTGAACCCCCTCTCCCCCATGTAACGCACCGTAACGTTTTCCTGTATCCAACCGCAAACATTTTTAAAAGTGTGCTTAGTAATTAAATTAGTGAACTTAACCGAATCATTATTATTACGCAATCCAAAAGCATATGTCATTTTTTTATATATATATATATATAATTTATTCTAATATTATTAAAAATAATCGCTCCCCACCCACAGGTACAAAGACAAGCGCGAGCTGTCCAAGTACGACTACGCGATGACGCACTCGGACGGTGTGGTCACCATGGAGATCATCGACTGCCGGCCGGAGGACTCCGGGAAGTACTCCTGCGTGGCCACCAACGTGCACGGCACCGACGAGACCTCGTGCGTCGTCATCGTCGAAGGTCAGTCGACTGCAGCTCCATCTATTGGGATCTATACATTTATAGCAAATTGCAATTTACTTATAAAATTTTATTCAAATTGTCCATCTATTGAGTAGGAGTAGGGTGCCAAACACAGTTAAAATAGTATCTATTATAATTCTAGAAGACAAAACGTCATAAACACTTTTAATAAATTTTCACAGCATTGATAGCTGGTCCCCACCATGTTTCCAACCAGAATCAACGTTACTTCACTTAAATCCCATTTTTCAAACTTATTTTCTTTCTATATAATATTAATTATGTTTATGTACATACTTTCCAGGTGAAGTAGTAAGCGAGGAGCAAGCAGCGCTCGCGCACAACCTCCTGTACTCTGGTGAGAGACGATACATAGAGAAACCTTTGAAACCTGCACCGACGCCTATCATTACTAAGACCAAGGTATATATTTTAATTTATTATATATTTTTTTAATTTTTGACACTTATTGCTTATTGCTTATTGAATGTTCAGATAATCTGAAGAAAAGAACATGTATTGAGATTTTTTAATAGTTTCCTAAATGGAAATTAAACTGATTTCAATAAGATAATTTTCAATTCAATATTTTTTTATTATTTTTTAAATACAAATAACAAATTAAGTAATATAAAAAATTATATGAAATATAAGTTGCATTTGGTGTTTTGCCAAATATAAACTTATGAGATGTATATAGTGTTTATAAGTCCCCATTACAAGATATTATGCAAAATAAATATGGTTTAAAAAAAGAACATTGTAATTTTAAGCATTTGCTTGGGAACTAAGCTAAACTTTTTTTTATTGATATTTCTATGAAATTTCGTTATGTAATAAATGGATACAATTAACAGTAAAAAAATTGTATCGGGAAATATACACTATTTAAGTAAAATCTAAATCCATTTCGCAGGTAACAATCGACCCACCGGCGAAGTCCTCGCTGCCCAGACCGAAGTACTCTCCGCAGAGTTCCGTCGAACAGAGCAAGACGAAAAAATATGGCGCCAAATTGGACTCCGACGCGTCGTCCAGGTCACGGAGCGCCACCAAGGAGCTAGTCCGTGAGTATCTATGCGCGGTCCCGCCTCCCGCCTCCCGCCTCCCGCCTCCCGGCGCGCCTCGCTGCAGCACTGTAACGCATTGTCCCGCCCGCAGTGCCGGCGGCGGACGCGTCCATGAGCGCGCCCCTGTTCGCGCGCGCGCTGCCCGCGTCGCTGTGCGCCCGCGACGGCGCGCCGCTGCTGCTGTCGTGCGCCGTGCGCGGCGACCCCGACCCGCGCGTGCAGTGGCACAAGGACGGCCGGCCGCTGCACTCCTCGGAGGTACGTCGCACGGCACATACTACGGGACCGGCAGACGAGATATTGCATATTGAGTGGCAAAATGAAAAGAAAAATCCCACAATTGTTATTTACTTTATACTTGTACACTTTCAAAGTTTACATCTTAATAACATATCTATAATGTCCAGGTTGTGGACCTGAAGTACAAGAATGGTGTAGCGTCGCTGGCCATCAACGAGGTGTTCCCTGAAGACGAGGGCGTGTATTCACTGAAAGCCATCAATAGTCAAGGAGAAGTCGAAACCAAGTGCAATGTCACTGTTAAAGGTGAACATTTAGATATTATAATTAAGCAACTTTTACATAAGATTTGAATCATTTTCAATTTTATTCTATTCTACTGTAACCATTACAAAATTTTGGGTGATGTTGAGTTCTCCCTTAAAGGGAATCGAACCCACAAACATTGCATTTACAGGCAGACCAAATACCTTTGCCACCACGACGGTCATCAATTATGTGAATAATTTATAAGTTAATATATATATATATATATATATATATATATCTTTATATATATATATATATATATATATATATATATATATATATATATATATATATATATATATATATATATATATATATATTGATGGAAGTATATTTAATTTGTTTTATATTTATATGTATGTGTTATATTAACAACAACCCTGTCTCCTAGCGGAAGGCACCGCCTCGGTGTCCATCAAGAGCGACAAGCCGCCCAGGATCGTGGACCACGCTAAGTCCCAGGTAGTTGCCGACGGAGACCCTGTCACGCTGTCCTGCAGGTATGTTTGGTTTATATGATTTTTTTTTAATCTGTTACCTACTTTACTTATTTCTAGGTCTAGTAATTGTTGAAATTTTTAAAATTAATTTTAAATTCAATTTACAAACAATTGTCGATTTTTCGTAAGAATTTGGACAAGAATTGATACTTTGAAACAAACCGTTATCAAAGGTTTTTGTCTTTTAACATGACAGCTTGTGATGGAAATCTTCTTTTAAACAAATAGTGTATTCTTATTTATATTAGAACTTAAGAGAGAAGACGGCGGTTCTTGTACTATATCTACAATATTTTATAATTTAATCTAAAGTTACACAAAAATATTTCAATAGATGTTTCAAAAGAAAATTGCATATAGGCAATGTAAGCGAGTTGTTTACTCAATTGTATAATAGATGGCGTTGAACGTTTACAAATTGCGTTTGCAATACGTTCAAATTAAGGGTACTCATTAGAAGCAACAAAATAATTTCAATTGTTATTTTGCTTTTACATTATGCATTTTTATATACGGCTTTTTACTTCAATGTAAATATATTGTTTAATCTGTATTAAAAAATCTAATAGATTTTTGTAAGTATTTTTGTATCGTCGAATGTGTAAAGCTGTATTTGTTGTTTATGTAGTTGTTTTTTTGTATTTAATAATCAATTAATGTGAGATTATATATACTTCATTGCATTAGTATACCTACAGACAACAAACGATATTATTTTAATTTTGATGCGATTTCTTATGCGATTACTTAACTTAGCTTATGTATATATAAGCAAAAGTAATGACTGATAACTATCGCTCTGTCTTTTTGTTTCTCTACTCCAGAGAAGTCGAAATTAGTAAAAATATAGCTTAAAATCTTAAGCTAATTTGTATAATATAATCGTTGCGTTTGTGATGAAAACAGACCTCCTCAGACCCCTATTACAGTACTTTTGAAAATCAGCCTATACGGTCTCTGCAAGATTAGATTACGGACGCGTTAATTAATCAATTTTTTCTCAAAATGATAATAAACATATTAATCATGTTGTTTCAAACTTAATTAAGATACTCCGTCCTCCACTTTCAACGCCGCAGTTTGTCTTTTTGCCAGAGCGAGAGGAATTAAATGATTCATTCTCCTCGAATCAAGACCAGTAATGTAGTGTTTACAGTCAGATGTGGTGCCGCTGTGCTCCGGCGACCTCTTTTAACGTCAATATAATTTACTTTTCTATATTATTACCATGAACATCCACAGAATCGCGGGCGCCGAGCGTTTCGACGTAGTCTGGTTACACAACAACAAGGAGATCAAACCTTCTAAAGACTTCCAGTACTCGAGCGAAGCGAACATACACAAACTACACATCGCCGAGATATTCCCTGAAGATGCTGGTGCGTGTTGTTATTAAGTTCTTGGGGTTTCCTTATTCATATAATTTATTACACACTGATATAGCATGCTTTTTGAAATCTTTTTTTTTATTTATATATGTATCGGATATTATTAACTAAGCCCTTAGAAATTATGTGTACCAATTTTTATCACGATCGTTTGTATAGTTTACGTGAGAAATAGCAAGAAGCACACTCACATATTTACAGTATTAAGTATTTCGAAAATCAACGTGTAAATATATTTAAAAACATCTAAATATTTATTGTGATTCTGTACAGGTGTATACACATGCGAGGCGTTTAACGACGCGGGCGAGTCCTTCTCGTCGTGCTCCCTGGTGGTGTCGGTGTCGGGGGAGACGCCCGCCACGCCGCAGTACGGCGCCTTCCCCGCCTCCGCCACGCTCGCCGCCGGGGAGCCCGCGGTGTTCAGCGCCGAGCTGGACAAGGTGAGCCAATGTCAACCATTATATACTTTGTATACCATATTTATATTATGACAATTATATTCTCAAGATCCTTGATTCTTATTATCTTGTTTAATTATAAATTCTTTAATAAAAACTTGTGTCACTTAGTATTCGTTCTAAAACTTAAGTAATGGTCATGTACCGTTTGTATTCCAGCCACCGCTCCAACTCCAATGGCTGAAAGACGGCAAGCCCATCGACGAGACCTCCAACAGATACAAGTTCACGATGGAGGGCACGTCGCGGTACCGCCTCGAGATCGTGGCCTGCTCCGCGGACGACGCCGGCCAGTACCAGGCGCGCGCCGTCGGCTCCAAGGGGGACTCCCTGGCGGCCTTCTACCTTAACGTTGTCGATAACTAGCAAAGATAATCAAATATTACCAATGTCACGACTGAAGTAACAAGTATGAAGTGTGGGACCCGACACACGACCTTGCGACACACCCAGCTTTATACGAAATCTCATACGAACTTAAATAACTGAAAACGATTTTTTATACGATCCGGAGTTAGTGTAAAGGAGTTTTTTTTTATATTTATATGAATAATTATTATTATTTATTAATTTATTAAGTAATTAAGTGTTATACTTTATCGAAAGCTTACGAGAGGTCGCAACAGCACGTTCTCTAGTCACTTGCGCTATTCATCGATTGTTATTTATTTATCTATTTATTACGTAACATTTGCAGCTTCAGGATTAAAGCTTGGAATTAATGAATGTTGTTCGGATGTCGGTTCGCTTGACCCCCCTTGCCTCACCGCCCGTCCGCCACCACGGGCTCTGGGGTGGGGTGGTCACAGTGGACCGACGTCTCATGTTATTTTTTACATAATTTAACTGTATTATTTAATTGTAAATAATTTAATTTGTATCATGTGACCGCGTAATTTATAATAAATATGTATACTTAAAAATTATTATTGTGTTTTATTTTTAACGATTGATTGAAAGATGTATATATATATATATATATATTATATATATATATATATATATATATATATATATATATATATATATATATATATATATATATATATATATATATATATATATATATTTGCTGTTCTATGACTATAGACATTTTTTATCAATCTCCTATTTTTGTGCTCAATTCCTTGTTCTTTTAATGCCTGCCATATTTTTACTATAATCAATAAAAGCTATATATATATATATAGTATGTAAGGTTGTATTCGTTATAAATAAAAAAAATATTATTTTAGAAAATTTTCAATTTTATTTTAGAAAATATATAACAATAGGCTAGGTTTAACAATAGGCTAATATGGCCATAGTTCCCAATATTATATTTATCACCTTTTTTATACAAAACAATAATTTTAGGTTAAACATATCTGTTAAAATAGGTATCCACACATCTTTTACTTTGTTTTAAGATTTCGTTATTTATGCCATCGGGTCCTGGTGCTTTGTCTACACTCTGGGTTTCAATAGCTTTTCTTACTTCAGATGTGATAATTTTAGGGACATCAGAAGTTTCTTCTAGATCAATTACCTCTTATGGTGTTGCTTGCATATAACTTCTTGTAATATGTTGTAGCTGTACTGAGTATGTCTGTCCGGCGACGATCCCATTTCCCTCTATCATTTTTAATCTTTACAATCCAATCTTTAGAGCTCTGTAGTTCTCTATACGCTTTTTTTTATTCGACCTGTTTTTCCCAATATACTTTTCAATAGTGTTTATTCTGTTGTTTAGATTAAAAGTATTGAGTATTAAATTTTTCTACGATTTTTTGTTAGTGTTTGTAGATACTTTAGTTTACGTAATACAATATTAACATATTTTTAAATGTAATGCCAAAAATCTGATATATTTTGACGCATTTTGACAAGTTTTGACAAGAATAGTAGTACACAATGTTCATATCGATGAGAGGATATAGATTTATTGTCACGACCAGAAGATTCTTTATCCCAGCTCTTTTGTAAATGTAAAAGTTCGATTTAGTTAATAAGCTATATGTAAATAACAAGTGATACTTCCTTGTACCTACTTTGTCTAGTTTCTGTTATTCCTCTGGGGCCAACTTCTTGACGTAAACCATTTGTCTTTATCGTTGATATTATAGGATATTTTTTTTCCATTTAGTTTGTCATCTCTTACTTATAGCTGTTCCGATCAAAGCCATCTCAGCGGCCATCTTTCCTGTTTGAGGCGAGGAACTGGAATTGTGATTGAGTGAAAACATCTCATTGGGAAAGTTTTAAAAAATAACATTTAATGCTAGATGTTATTTGAACCTTGCATATTCATAGCAGTGCATCTGTGAAACTGGTCGATTGATTCTTATATAGTATCAGCCCTATATAGTCTAAAACAAAGTCGCTTCCCGCTGTCTGCCTATTCTATTCTGTATGCTAGTTCTTTAAAACTTCGCAAGGGATTTTGATGCGGTATGTTTTTAATAGATAGAATTATTTAAGGAAGGTTTGTATATATAACACATGTACAATATAATAGAGGAACATTGCTCATTTTTAAGGTTTCTAATGTGATAGCTTTCACATGTCCAATTATACGTTGCTCTTTTAAGAATAACTTCGAAAGAAAATATGTTCATATTGTGTAAGGAATGACAATAAAAGTGGTGAATATGTGAAGACATTCTGTAGTATCAGCATTACATCCGTGCGAAAGTCAAGTCAAGTCACAGAAAATAATGCCACTGCTGACTGTACCAACATATTAGATAATGGAATGATAATAGGCAACACACCTCGTCACGTGGAAAGCAGGAGAATAGAAAAGAGGCTCTTTTCGTCAAAAATATTTTTTATAGCTTCACGCTGTATCCCGCAATATAGCAGGATACGTAGAGGGAACCTAATGTTCAGACAATCCGTTGCCCAATTTTCGAGACTTAACGTTTCTTTCGCTTTCTCTTTACGAGATATTAAAAATAACTAATTTTCCCTAGCGAGCTCACAACCGACTGTCACTAACGGCGGTCAGTAAGAAGTATTGTATATGAAAAAAAATCACTTGCATTTAATAAACAACAATCGCCGCGAGGCGGACATAGTGCACTGTATCAAGTCATCCGCATGACCGTGACTTGGCACTAAGTTATATTCAAACACTTATATTAAAATATGAAATCCTCAAGAACGAGTTTAGACTTTTATTACTTTTTTCCAAATCGACGCCGAGTAAAATGACGCGGCAGATTGTGTTTTATTTATGTGAAGCTGCATGTGAAGCTTGTTTCATCTAGCCTTGTAATTGTCGTTTAGTGAAAAGAGCGACTAAAATTCGTGAAATTTTCTCTCTATTAACTAATCGGTAAAGAAATTATGCGACGTTCCTTCTTTAAGGTACATATATATATATATATATATATATATATATATATATATATATATATATATATATATATATATATATATATATATATATATTTATATATATATGTGTGTGTTTTTACTTAAATTTGTACTGCATATACACATGTAAGACTATTCCAGTTAAATATAAGCAACGCCTGTAAGAACCCTTTATAGCAGTGCAAAGTCTTAAGTCTAACTAAAGCCCGTAATCTAACTCTAATAAGAAAATATAAATATTTATTTACTTTTGAAAACATTAAAAAGATAAGATTATCTTATATTTGTACTAATTAGATTTTTGATATATTAGTATTATTGCCCTTCGTTTCGCTTCGCTCGCGTAACAACATAATAACTAAGAGCTGTGCATGACACATTTTAGCCCGAGCTAAATCTGGTCGCAGCCTGATCGTGGACTCATATACGGTAAGTTACCTGGAAATATAGATTAGCCAATAGCCAATAGAAAAAAAATGAATTCCAATTGGGTAGTTTTTGGAATCCTGGATTCCCACAGTACCGCTAAAAAATAAGCAGAGAGTAGAGAGTGCTCTCTCTAGTGTGTAGTGTAGCGAGTGATACGATTATATTCCATTTAATTGAATGTAAAAATATATATTATAATTATAATAAAAAAAATGACCGCCTATCATAAATTGTGCAGCGGGTCGTACAAAATGAAATGATATTCTCGCAGCGGCAGTCAGCGCCGCTCCTACCTACATCTCACAATCACGTAACAAATACGAAAACTGGACGATTTTTTTAATAAAACACTCGAGCCGCGTTCATTTATAATAAAAGAAATCCAACGGACAGACGGACAAAAAATCGAAACCCTTCACGAATTTTGTTGGAAAAAGACCGATCTTGCGATAAATATTGAAATATGGAATGGAGATGTGATACTTTTTGTTTCTTCGCTCACGTTTTTTTTTCGACGACTTTTTGTTCGTTTCCATTTCTCGCCGTTAATGGCGTATCGGACACGAGTTAATGGCCGCCGCTACCGTTTTATGAACAATTAATATTAGTGGCGCGGCGCAGACTGGTGCGGAGTTGGCACCCTCTTGGAGTCAAACCGAAATGGGGTTATTTATTTAATATATGTCAATCGTGGAGACTATATTAATCCAACGATTTACTATTAGACAAAGGTATGACGTGTATCGAATGTAATTTTGAAATTAATAAAACTTTTTTGTTCTATTGTAACTTTAGCGCGAAAATGCTTCCACTTATATAAAACTCCCACGTAAATAATAGAATTGAAATTATATACATATTGCTTAAAAAATCCATCGTCCACTTCCAATAACTCCAGCCTCCCTGAAGAGACCATAGAAACAATATTATAAGAATAAACGCTTCCATTTCGTATTAATAATTAATATCATTAATTAACATAAAAAATAATAATAATTGCTGTACTCTACATCAACTTTGACTTAAAGCTTCAAGAGCTTTTTACTTAAACGGATTAACTTTTTGTTTTGTTTATAAATCTACGGCTCTAAGAGGACATGACGTGGAAGCGGCTGATCTATACTTAAAGCGGAACTAATACTTAATTGCTCGATAATAATTTATTTGACAGCTAGTCTACCATCGTTCAAACTAGATGGCGCTCAAATTTACATTACGCTTCAAATGTCCTTCAAGTTAAACTTCTTTGCGGGCAAGAGACTAATTTTTTTTACATTTGAAACTCAATAATGTGACAGGAACGATGTGAGACACCTTTGCAGTGGCGTAGTGTCCATGCAACACGATTCCCATTGAGTTACCTTTTGTAAATCTCATAAATATGATAATACTATATGTACTTACATATTCTAGAGTTATATGTTGAGTTGGAGAACTCAACGCTGCGCTTTGTTTTACCAGACTGTCGTAAATTAATATAAATAAGCTCGAAGCGATCTGCAACCATATGTTGAGCCACTGCGCCACACCACGGTGGTATATATTTAATTTATGTTTTTATGGGAATTTAGTGACAGGTAACGTTCACCAGTTTCCACTTATTAGAAATGACTCATGCTGTTTATATGTAAATTTAAATGCAGTCCGTTGTTTAAATCAATCTAAAGAAATACTACTAAAAGTTGTGCAAATCTTACTCAATTATAATATAATAAATTAGCTAAATTAATCATTTCTTATAAATATTATCATTAGTATCTAATAAATTGTTTTCAATGAACATGTTAGGCAAAATGCATGCTGTTATCTTTTTCTTATTAGAATACATAAGAAGAGAGTTTTAGTGTAGAGAGAGAGATGTGTATAGAGAGAGTTTGAATGTAATTCATACGTAGATCACTCTGGTCTGTTGTCCGTCCAAATTCGAGAGTATGCATGTTGCTTGGTGTAACTAGCACGCCGTAGCACAAAGGAATCCGCATAGTAAATTAACAGACACTTAGTTTAGCTTCACGCTGTATCCCGCATATAGAGGGATAGGCAGAGGGTGAGGGAACTTAGTGTTACGACACTTCAATCCCCACTATCCACTCGATCGAGATCTTGCGTGTTAAGCGGCGGAACTCAACGCCGCGCTTAAAATCGGTTTAAAATCTGCATAATAACTGCTTTGGGTTAATCAAAAATATTACGAGAAGATGGCATATAAATAAAACAACAATAGTGATACAATTAAAATATAAAAAAACCGAAAATATCTAAATACAAAGGACTAGGCATCACTCGCTCCAACATCCAAAATCATAATCCAAGGACACTGACCCCGCCATTGTCTCTACAAAATACCTTTAAAAAAACGTAAAACGTAAAAAATGAGAGGGCGGCAAACGTAAAAAGTAAAAAAAAAACGTATTCCATTCCATCATTGTGATTCTGTCATTGATCATTTTTCAAAGAAACCAAGAAATTCCGCGGCTCATATTGAATATGGACCGGTATCCATGTCTTTGTGGCTTAAACGTTGATGTTCATTTACGTTTTTGTTTAATATTGTAATTTAGTTTATTAAATTTCTATAATAAATAATATGATTAATAATAGAGTAGTCGACTTGACGTAGTGGCAATGCGACGGTTGCGGGTTCGATTCCCACTCGTGACAATGAATTATTCCATTCCCTCGTCCTGGTAACTAGACAAAGCGCGGCGTTGAGTTCCGCCAATAAACAATGACTCGACGATTAGGTGGAAAGTGGGGAACGGAATTTCTTAACACTATTCTCTCTGTCTACTCCACACGCGGGTAAATATGAAGCTATTTATTGTTGTTTTTCTATGAATATATTATATGTAGGTATGTTTATGGAAGCTTTTTTGGAAAGTAAGGCAAATCGAACCTACACTAACCAGATTGATTGATTAATTAGTATTGATAACGATATCTCGTCAATAATTAAGAGTTATAAAGTTATACTTGTTCATAGGAATATTGAAAATACATTATTCTTGTTCCGTTTATATTTTAGAACATTCTAGATATTTCTTTTTAATTTTCATATTATATATGACGACAGATCGCTGTGTTGAGTTCCAACACCCAACACGTAAAGTTTCGAAATTGACGGAAAAACAATTGAGAATTGAAGCTGCGACCACCACGTTTAGTGCCTTCTATAGTTACAGAATAAGTATTTAAAAATATAAAATAATTTATCTAATTTACTATTAAATACAAAGGTCAATTAAAATTCAAAAGCCAATCAAGTTACTGTACTTATAGCTATAAACATAAAAATCTACAAAACTCGCAACAAGAACGAACGTACAGACAACAATATGTAGGTAGTACAAATTTCAATTCATTTTTAATACAAAACGGCCATAATAGTATGCAAGCCGAGGGCGATCGTAGATAAATTAGCACATCTCGATTTTGTTAAAACGACCTATAAATACAGCGGGCAATGACAAAGGGGTACAGACCTACAGACGTACAGACCGACGCTACAACAATGTTCACTTATTTATAAGTTAAATATATCGTACATCCGCGCGATCGCGATGCCTTCTACCATACATATGAATTTTATGAATCGAGCACTCGGCGGCTGTGGATGCGTGGATGATACTATAACTTTTGGGAGATTTTAAAGTTAAAAGTTTCTTAGTTTTACTAAGATAAAGCTTATATATATATATATATATATATATATATATATATATATATATATATATATATATATATATATATATATATATATATATATGAGTATATTGATATATATTTTAATAGTAAGTACATGATATGCAGAACAATTATGACATTAAAATAAAAAAATTATAAATTATAGAAAAATCAACACTTATTTGTGTTGAAACAGGATATATATATATATAAAAAATCAAGTTTTTTGTATAAAAATTAGTAAAGTAATATTCGACGAGCGCGGCGCGGCGCGGCGTCGTCTCCACGGGCTCGGGCGGCGCGGCGGCGGGCCCGCGGCGACGTGCATCGATTTATGCCGATACTCGATAATTAAAAACAATCCGCCATATTGCTTTTTGTCTCCTTTTATTCCCGTTTTTGTGCGTCGCTCATTTGATTGTCTTACTTTTGGCCTTTTTTCGCGACGTTACTTAAAGGATCGTCGTTTTTGCATTACGCGGCCATTCGCTCGTTCGTCTCGCATTGAGACGTTTTAATTTATAATTTTTATCGTTTACGAGAGCCTGCGCCCGCGCATCTCCACTCCGTCCCGGCCCTTTGTTCCCCGTCCTTAGTCCTCTCTCATGCGATGAGCAAACTTTTATCTGTTCCCTCGACTGCATGGCAATTATTGAATTTTAAGCCGTTGAAAGTTTTAATAGTCGTTTAGGACGAGATGAATTTTTGGTTCGCATTAATTACTTGTTGTTTATTACTTTCGCGTCGATTTCATTGTACTCTAAAAAAATCAAATTTTAGATGTAAAGGCAATACTTTATAATTATTATTATATGTTTTTTTACAGAATATAAATAAATCACAGATAATATTCTTTTTTCTTTGACATTAACTCGAAATACAAAAATTAATGACCTCATTTAAACTTCCGAATAACGAACTTCAATTGTGTTCGTATCGTATTTGAACCAAAAAAATCAATATTGACTCTCAACAAAGCGAAATTTTGCACTTTTTTAAATTTTAACACAAAAACTTTAGGATAAAAAGTCGTCCAGGTGCTGTAAAAGGGTTAAACTATACAGCCATCTCTTTTTTTCATCCTACAAATGTGTGTTACGTCTCGTTTTTTTTCTAGCAAAGGGTTAAAGGGAGGGTTTTTTGGGTCAAATCTCGTATTTTCTCATTATACTTTTGATTCTTATTCAATAATGATATTGTATTGTATAACCGCTGCTTCTATTGTGAATAGTTCAAAGGCTTAGAATTTAGTTTGCTTTAAATTTTAATATCGGGATATTAGTATTCTTCTTAAAGTACATACACATTAATAATATATAGGTTTCCTAAAATAATGTAATCTAATATATATGAATTTTTTTTAATCACATTATTTCTGTGTCATTGTTAGTTAGTTATACAAAGGAAAAATATATATATATTTTTAGAAAACATATATATATATTTATTTTACGAAGCATGACTCAAACGTGCGTTATTTTGTAACCGTCCCAGCGTTTCGACTACTAAGCCATACATTGTCATCAAGCCACGTCAAAATAATTACACACTTGAAGTTAAGTTAGCAACAGTTCAAAATTAATAATTGTAAAAAGGTTATTACTAATTGCATACTTCATTCTAGATGATCTTAACATTTAACTTAGGCTTATATTCGTACCACTGTAATAACGCAAAGCTCTGCCATTTTCCTATTTTTCTGTTTGATTTTATACCTAATTAAGTTAGTAATAGTATAAAGCACGTCTTGATGAGTATTTAAATATACAGCTGTCGTGGTCCAGTGGACACGTAGTAGTAAGACGGGCCGGTCCCCGCTTTTCGCCTTGTAAGACATTACCTGTTGAGTGGCGGAACTCAACGCCGCGCTTTGTCAGCTACCTGATCGAGGAAAAAGGAAATAATTTATTCTCATATGGAAAATATGTTATATATATTCTCTCTCTACGCACTAAACACAGAAAATGCATAAGAATTGTAAGTAATGTAAATACAAATATGAAGATTATTTAGAAATTCCTACCTACATATTATTACTACGTATACTACGAAATAAGCTAACTTCTAGTTTTCGTCTTCAAAAGGTTAATAAATCATTCAAGGCACAAGATTACGGTATGTTTAGCAAAATTTCAAAATAAAGCGTATTATTTATTGTATCAAAGAATATTATAATGCTATTTGTGCGTAAAATTAAATTCTGTTGATGCTCCTTCACGAAGCTTATTTATATAAAATGAAATTTTTAAGCAGCTTCCGAGCCGGTAGTAGCTTCCTGTAAGACTGACACTACTGACATTCCAATGTAAATTGACGATTCAAAAGTGCTTGTATTGGCCTAATTGAACAAAGAATATTTTGATTTCGATATTTTTCACGCTGTATCCCGCGTATAGCAGGATAGACAGAGTATCACGGTATACTGTTTCTCGCTTTCCACTCAATTGTCAAAACGTTGTCATTCCAAGCATATCTGTGGCGTGACCCGATGCCGTTTTGTGTTACTTAAAATCGATGCGACTTTAGTTTTACTAATTTAACATTATGATATAAATATAGTACTGTAAATATTATTGTTTTAATACAGGTGAAGTGTTTTAACTGGAGCTATTTTTAACATGTATATCTTATTGTGTAATGCTATTTACTATTTGGGTACTGGCTACATAGATCGACGATCTCGTCAATTTCGCCAGAAGCCGCTGGAGGCGGCAGAAAGGACGAGCTGGATGGAGCGTCTTGAAGATGCTTTTTTGAGAGCTATGGTCCAGCAGTGATCATTACGAGAATTAAGATATTTTAACCGTAAAATCTTCTTCGTACGTGCATACGTACCAAACGTCATAATTAAAAGAATTGACTATAATTGAAATATAGAAACAGTAAAAATCTAGCAATAGGTAACTTTGCATTGAAAGAGTATGCAATTATGCTTTTCCCTTGAAAACGTATATACATTATTGTAATATGAATATGAGTATTCGTATTTATATATAGTAGACAGACCGCGGTGTAAGCTACTTGCTACTAACCAAAGCTTTCTTAAAATAGACTTAGAAAAGAAGGATATACGACACTGAAGAGAAAATCTAAAATTTTTCTCTAATATAGCCGCAGATACAACATATATATGTACGTATATGTAAACATAAGTGCAAAATAAATAAGAAACGAAACTATAACTTATCAAGTTTATTATATATATATAATAATGATCTATCAACGAAGTTGTCAACCGAGCTCAACCTACGCTAGGCACGTCACTACTAATTACAAAATTAGGAAAGAGTAACGGCACTATTGAACATGATATGTAAAAACCTGCAATTGTCTTCGACTGAGTAACCCACGCCCACACGAGTACTCCAAGTTGGTATAAGCTTAGGAATAATAATATGAACGACGTGCGTTTGTTAGATGGTTTTGTTTTTCTTTTTTTTTTTTTTTTTTTAATATTTTGAGCTTAAACCATGAGCTTATGATAGATTTAACTTTTTAAAAGTTAACAAACTAGAGTTTGCAGTTGTGTGCACTTATTATATAAAATTAAGTATACATATAAGTTTGTACATGTATACATTGTTTTTGCGATATATCTATAAATTTTGATATGTATATATATATATATATATATATATATATATATATATATATATATATATATATATATATATATATATATATATATATATATATATATATATATATATATATATATATATATATATATATATATATATATATATATATATATATATATATATATATAAAAATTTTATCTTAATCTTGAATGTGTCAAAAACCGAGTACATGGCTTGCGGGAACCCAGACTCGAGCACCATCCACATCGGGCCTGAGCCAGCCGTTAAGTCGGAGAAGTTCAGGTACCTTGGATCCATTATGCACGAGTCCGGAGGCATCGACTACGATGTCCACGCCCGGGTTAGCGCTGCTTGGTACAAATGGCGGGAGGTCACTGGTGTGGTCTGCGATCGCAGAATACCGCCCAAACTCAAGGGGCTGATATACAAGAGCATGATCCGACCAGTTCTTTTATACGGCAGCGAATGTTGGCCAGCATTATCTCGGCACACTCAGGAGCTTCACGTAACGGAGATGAAGATGCTGAGGTGGATGTGTTGCGTTACTCGGGCTGACCGCATACGCAACACATTCATTCGAGGTAGTCTTGGGGTCCGTGACGTAGCGGATAAGCTTCAAGAGCGTCGTCTGAGATGGTATGGCCACGTTGTGTGTGTGTTTTGATTCCAAGACACACACACATACATACACACACACACATGCAAAACAGATAAATTATCCATAGAAATATAAAATGTATCAAAGGCGGACTTATTGCTTTAAGCAATCTCTTACAGACAACTTTTGGCAAATGGAGGACTGGACAGAAAAAGAATGTAATTAAGTAAATATGCCGAAAACTATTATTTAAACTATTCCTTGCAGGTTCAAAAGCTTTTAATTAGCTTTACGCTTTACACATATAGCAGATTCGAAATGTTGCGAAACTCAACTTCATCATTCCAGAGCAGGGTAATGTTGTCACGAGTGAGGTACCATGGCTTAGCTTTTAGACTTTATCTGTAGTGGTTTTATAGATCTATCATATAGTAAGTACTTAAATAAAAAAAACAATGGAAGTCAGTGAATCTACTTACAATTTTAGTTCTTGATGTTTTTATGCAAATACTTGATTTATACGTGTTTTCACTTTTTTTCCTTGATTCCCTGAGTGGGAATCGAAGCTACACATGTCACGATTACAGTCAGACACTGTGACGCTGCGCTACGACGGCTCAATATATTATACAATACACAATATGCAGGCAAAACCATGAACTCTATCTAGTCTTCTATTACAAATAAAAATAATTAAATAGAATCATAATTGTATAATGCCGCCATCTTATGAACATCTGTTATTGTCAACACACCTGAGATGAACACGGTTTCTGTCTCATTCGCACACTGGCAAATAGAATATGTGTGAGTGAGAAGGTAAGTGTGAATCAGTACGGGCGAGATGGAAGTGACAAAAAACTCACGCTTCCTGTGTCTTTCGTATCATTTGAAAAAGGAATAATGTTTTCATAGTACGAGTTAATAATAGAGATAAATCTATGATGCACGTATTTTATTTTTATATTTGTCAAATGTTTTATCACGAGATATTATTGTAATTACCTGAGTAAAAGTTTCGTAGCTTACATAATTATAACGGAAGTTGAATTAATTTCGTAGTTTAATTATTGCTATTATTTATTAATTTAACTATTTGAATTTTCCCTATATATTACCTGAACAATGAAATAATTAATAAAATTTAATAACAATAAAAAATATTGTAAATAAGTTATTGAAATCTATTAAAAAAACATATTAGCTGCATCTCGACATTACGACTTGCCTGCACCAGCTACGTAGTTTTGACGTATTCCATACAATGTAGACTTTTTTAACAATTCGAAAATAGAATGTTTTTAACTTAACCCTTCCATATTTGACAAAAAAGAGTTTTTATATTTAGAACGCGACGCAGCCCGAATGAGAAATACGTTCTTTTGAATTTAGAAACACCCAAAATGGATATCTATTCAAAACTATAATAATATGTTACTATATTGTGAAAATGTAAGTAGTTTTTATTTTGTATAAATTAAACTATAGTATTTTAAAATAATGTTCATATATATTTATTATTTATTTTTTAAATTAATATTCAAGTTTCATGTGTAAATAATAAATAATTCAAAAAAATTATTTTATACCTGAAAGGATTGAATTCACGATCGTTATAATAAGCTATAAGAAATTGAAAAAAAAAACAAATTCCACTTTAAAATATGTTTAATTCAATAAAAACGGTTAGCTTGCTTCTATTTATGTCTCCATGGCTTTAGATTTTTATCTACAATTGCAGAAAGTATCAGATGTTGATCAACCCTTCTACAATGTTGCGGAAAGAGGTAATTTTGATAAAAAAAAAACGTGTTGTTAGTGTATAATATTTTGACAAAATTGCGGAGTCATGTTACTGCCTGCTGCAAGCGTAAAAAATGACAATGACAGTTCTTTTTTTTTTAATAAAGATTATATGTAGGTACTTTTTTTTTCATTTGAGTAATTATATTATTGAGCTTGGGAATGTACCTAAGTTTAATGTTTAAATCGAAACAATAAATACAAAATTATTTTTTCTTTTTTTAAATTGAAACGTTAAATTTTCAAAATTTAAGCGAAATCAGCTAATCTGACTTTTTAAATAACTCGCCCACGTGTACTGTAAGTTTACTATATTGTCGATATAATATCTAAAACATTCGAAAACTAATAATTTTCCGTTTTCGTCAATTTGTGAAATTTTTGTGCCGTACATTTATAGATACTTAAAATAGCTTACAGTCTAATAATATCATATTAAAATATTTAATTTGACGGACGGAAAAAGCTGAAACGATGAAATATTTCTAATTAAAGGGCGGTACGCGCAAAAATGCGGCGGCGGTCGTTATTAATTTGAAAATTTAAACAAAACTGACGTTTCTCGTCCGCGAACTATGTGCCAAACGCGCGGCACACATTTTTGCCTCCATTTTTGTGATCAGCGCGTTTTCAATGCGATTTCTTTACATTAAGATACACCGCTAGCATTTGAGAATGTCATACCACACCAATGTGCAGGTTTGAAGCTGAATTCATATGTTTTTATTATACTTTTACGCATCTGCTACATTGTTTAGACCTTAGAGATATTTGAATGAGAATTGTTTGTAGCTTTCATGGCATGGCACTGGTGCTAGAATCCAGTTTCTCTTTGCGAATTGGGAATTAATAAAAATCATTAATTTAATTTCATCGCTGTCGGGTCTTATATACTTGTATATAATGATTTTTTTTTACCTTCCCTCTGTATCCCGCAAATAGCAGGGTAGGCAGAGGGAACCCAATTGTAAGACACTCCGTTCCTCATTTAGCGCCTTTCGAGGCATTGTGTGTTGAGTGGCGGAACTCAACGCCGCGCTTTTGCCTTGTTGCCTTGTTAGGGCGAAGAAAATAAAAGGAATTCATTTTCTCCGAGTGGGAGTCGACCCGCAAACATCGCGTTTACAGGCAGACCCCGTCACCTCTGCGCCACGACGGTCCTCATTTATGTATGATATATTGTAGAAGCTACATTGTAGAAGCTATAGTATCGCAGTGGGACAACTGTGGGACTGTGGGTTACATATCCTTTCGCGGGAATTAATTATTTGCTTTTTCCCCATTCTGGCGAGTGGCTATCTCGAGGGCGAGGAGAGAATGTCTTGAATACGGGCCGAAAACGGAGAATAGCTTATGCTTAGCTTTATGATCTCTCTCTCTATCTCTCTCCTCCTCCTTCTTCTTCTTCTTGGCATTTGTCCCGGCTTCGTTTGCCAGGGTTTGCCTTCAGACTAAGCTTACTCCACTTTGCACAGTCTTTAACATCCTCAGTGGACAATCTATTGGCTCTCATGTCCTGCGTCACGACATCCAGCCATCGCTTCCTTGGGCTTCCGGGTGGTCTAACTCCAGGGACAGACATGTTAAGGCACTTCCTTCCGACATAATTCTTAGGTCGGCGCATAACATGGCCATACCATCGCGACCATGGCCATACCAGGCGACGCTCTTGGAGCTTATCCGCTACGTCACGGACCCCAAGACTGAATGAATGAATATGTTGCGTATGCGGTCAGATCGCGTAACGCCTTGTATATCAGTCCCTTGAGCTTGGGCGGTACTCTGCTATCGCAGACCACACCAGTAACCTTGCGCCATTTGGCCCAAGCAGCGTTTATACGGGCATAGATGTCTCCAACTTAACGGCTGGCTCAGGACCGATATGAATGGTGCTCGAGTCCGGGTTCCCGCAAGCCATGTACTCGGTCTTGGACACATTCAGTTTATCTCTATCTCTCTCCATATACATATATATATATATATATATATATATATATATATATATATATATATATATATATATATATATATATATATATATATATATATATATATATATATATACGTGACGTTCTTTTTAGGGTTCAGTACTTCAAATGATTAAACACGGAAAGGTTGTCTAGACCATTTTTGGCATCATTTATGCTAAATTTAATGTTAATTGATATAAAGATGAAATTATTAAAAATAATTAATTCAAATATATTAAAATAATTTCAAATATATTCAAATAATTAATGAAATCAAGTTTGAAGTAGAAAATTAACCACAGAAAAAATATCATATATAAAATCAACGTACTCAAAAATATATTGTTTGTGCTTCGTAATCAAAACCGATAAGATAGTATGTATATATATGAAATTTCTGAAGAAGTAAGAACATAAAAAAAATACATTTAATAAATTATATATATGTATATTTTATACAAAATTTGGTGCATACGCCCGCAATTTTTTTTTAGTTTACCATCTTTTATAAATTCTACGTTCCATTGACCTACAATAGTTGTTTACCGTAATTATATTTGTTAACTTGTGGCGTACAATAAAGTGTAATAAAAAAATCCATGAAATTGGTACGGAACCCTCCTTATGTAAGTCTGACACGCACTTAACTGATTTTTTTTATAAAATTTATTTTTGTAGCTTGAATAAATGTATTCTCTAAAAAAAATTTTTTTTTTTTTCGAGACTTTACCTTTAAAATATTAAAGTCTGTATTATATAATATAAATTTTCAGTAAATTTAAAAAACTAAATATCCGTCAATCACTTTAATTAGAATCAACAATTTCACACACTCTCGTTCTTGTGAGCAAATTTATCAGACCTTTTTGAAATACGATGTTCTTATATGCATAGTTTTCTTAAAATTTGCTCGCGCCGCTCACTAAGTCTTCGTAATTATACCTATTTTGATGGCTTACTTTTTGTACTCGTATATGAAAGCTCCATTTAAGTTTTACAACATCCGATTCGACTTTAGTATATGTCGCGAAGTCTGATTCGATTTAGATTTAAAAAAAAACAATGATACTGTCACTTAATGTTTCTGAATGGATTGATATTAAAAAAAATTTATTATATAGCTTAAAAATTATAAGCCTATATAAGGACTGGAAGATATAGAGCCTTTGTAATTAACCAGCTTAATTAGAAGTAATGAAATGGCTCCATAGCAAAATTATTAGTAGCTTAACATCTCATATGGAACAATAGGGGGTGTAATGTTGTATTAAAATTGACACGAATACGAGCGAAGTTGAAGGCACCAACTAGTTTATCAGAAATAATTGTACAAATAATTTATGTTAATAATATAAATTGAATTGGATAAAAAAAACTGAAACAAAATAGGTATCTTAAGGACTTATTTTATCAAGATCGCGAAATTGATCGAAATTTATTCCCTGAACTGTAACTTAAACTTACCACGAACAGTAGCTGCGCCATGATGTTTTTTTTTTTCTAATTAACAGTATGAGTGGGTGAAGGTAATAAGTTTTGAGTGCATATAATAAATGACAATCTTAAATTAATATAAATAAATAATTGTGTGTGTGTGTGTGTGAATACTAAAAATGTGTAGTTTTAAAATTAATATTCTTTTTAATAAGTAGACACGCTCTTAATTTTTTCTACAGATATTGTTAAAATAAATCGAAACATTTATACAAACTATGAACGTATTGTGTAGAAACTATTTTATTGATCTATTTAAAGATTCGATTGCGAAAAAAAGATTTGATTGAATCAAAAACGTGTGCACGTGGCTGCTGATCAGCAGCTACTTATAAAATCACTTCATAGCAATCGTTAATTAAAATAAAGTCCCAATTAGGGATACCTTTTCGAATTTTTTATCATTACACGTCTTAGGTCTTGGTATATTTATGTATACTCATATATACATAGATTGTACACCTTTAAAAATAACTCGATTTTAATTAATAACGTTTAGTTAAAGAAGCAAAATAGTCAATATTGTAAATTATTAAATTTCTAGATTAAAATCTCATTTGGCTTAATTTTAATATTAAAATCGCGATCTAACCCTCATATAACAGCGGGGTCCCGTATGACCCACCTGCATGATCTTAGCGCGTACAAAACGGAGGGCAAGTACAAAGGGCGACCCTTCTGTCTCTATCGCTTGCAAAAAAACTGACAAAAACGGGAAAGATGGCAAAGGTGTCTCAATTTTTATTAAAAAAGTTCGCCAAGGTTAAGACCCATGGGAAAGAGTTGCGCCCTTTTCCCGAAAGATGATATATTCCGGGTTTTTTTTTTTTTTTATAAATAACTGTTCACGTACCGTTGCGATTCAAGACAGTTAAAGAATTGCAAAATTCACCCCTTTTAGGAAGTAACAGATGATGCGAGCTGCGTGAGATACTTTTTTTTATATTTCTTGAACGTGATTTATAGCATGTTTGCAGTAATTTGAGATTTTTATAGACATTTTACAGTTGTGGTTCATTTCAAAGAAATTTAATAACGGTGTTTTTGTAAAAGCGGATTTGTGCATTATTATCAATTTATAATGATAAAAAGAAAACAGATTGTTAAATAATTATATAGTGTGTAGTTACTTATTAAATTGGCTTCATACACTTATTTGGCTACTCTTGGACATCAGTATCTTAGTAAACGAATCGGTTTCGAACAAAAAAGACGAATTAAGAAGGCACACGCGTTATTTTTTTCGATCTTTCTTTGGACATTGTTGCATTTTTTTGCATTTCTTCAATCAGACGATATTGTCCGGTACAATTGAATCGCCCCTCTTGGTCGTCTTGGTCAGGGTTGTAAAAGGTCATTGGGGTCAAAAGTCACACGATACACTATTGTATTGTTACAATGGATTTATTTTAGAACAATTTTTTAAAAAGGCCCACAATCGATTTTGGGCATTGCAAATAATGTGGGTTAATTTCCAAAAATACGAATTCCTCAAAGTAATATGATACGTGTGCGACCTCAGGTCAATTGGGCTGTATTGATAAAGGGTTGGAGAATAAATTCTTCAAGCAATACTATATTTAATATAAATACAAAATTTATGACATTCTTAAATGTATAAGAAAAGTACCTTTTATTCGACAATGTAATTTTTATTGATAATGTTTTTAATTTTAAGCTAACGCTTTCAAAAATGCTGTAGAGCTTCCAAAGCTTTTCTTGGCGTATATTTCCATTTGATTATTGTATTGCGATTATAAATAATATTTATTATTATAAATAAATAATATTAATTTAATAAATAATGATAATCAGGTAAAAAATTCAAATTCTACCTCAAACTGTCTAGATAAATTTAAAATATGCAAAAAATTTAAACTATTTACAAATTTAACACAAAATAAGTAAAATTTATGAGGGCAATTATATAAATAGGATAGTAAAAAAAATTAAAAAATTAAATGAAGATTAACCTTGATATATCTTCCATACAGCCTCAGTCCACCCCATTTATCAGTCAGTACCATTTCCCACGATTCACCCCAATTTTAGGGTTATCTTACGCTCGGCGAACTTTAAAAAGTTGATACGTTTAAAAGTGCTATCATTTTTTCGTTTTTTGGGTAAAAAAAAATGATAAAAGTGAACTGTGTGACCTTATTTCCTGATGAGGTCTCGACATTGTGAACTAGACTTAACCCCATGTATTTTGAAATTCGATCTGGTTTTTTTTTTCTATTTTTAAAGGACGATTTAGCAGGTATCGGGTGAAAAATTCGCGTGTGAATTTTATTAATCTGTTTTATTATAGCATTTTTATAATCTTTTTTTTAGTCTTAACTGAAGAAAATAAAATAATTTATTCACTCGAATGAGGATTCAACTCATTGCTATAGCATTTATTCTGTGCCACTGAGCCACGATGACTCCATTTGTTTTTGCATATTGAAAGTTACCAAGCTGTAAAAAATATTCTTATACATTTCAGCCTAATAAGTCTTAAAAATAGATTTCATATATTATAGGTATAATTTATCAACATCTTGAGACCATTCTCACAATACTTTAAATTCTATCGCTCCAGTTCAAATAGTTAATATTTATAAAAATTTATAGGTACATTGTGTTTTGAAAAATGATTTTTTTTTTACATAAAAACAAGTATCAGATAAATGCTGTACAAATGAATTCCAGTATCGATTATCAAGAAATAATTATTACATCAATAAGAAATAGTTAACTAACTAGCACTCGCTTGGCAAGTGTGTATAGAAATAATATGTTAGTATGTAATAAATAAATTAAAATCTATCGCGATATGTTTAATAGTTTATATTTATTTAGAGGCCGTCGCTTCGTGTTGCAGCGGCACAGGGACTGTAAACGCTACGGTTGCGGGTTCGATTCCCGTGAGGGGGAATGAGACAAAGCGCGGCGTTGAGCTCTGCTGATACAGTGTGAAGTCAAAAAAATATTTAATTAGACTAGTTTAAAAGCTCCAATCGAAAAATGAAAGTCACAATACGGTCATAGTTGGTGAAAATATTGTAAAAATAAAAAAAAAAAAATCGTCAATCATCATTTTGTAGTGCCGTAGATTATAAATCACTATTAGTGACCTTAATATAAAACAGAAGATAGAAATATATATATATATATATATATATATATATATATATATATATATATATATATATATATATATATATATATATATATATATATATATATGTATATATATATATATATATATATTTATATATATATATATATATATATATATATATATATATTCTCGAAGAAATGTAAAATAAAAATATCTACGAAAATAATACGTTGACAAAACTATAAATAATAATAAATTTATTGAATGTATTAAATTAATTTATTCCTTATTAAATTAATTTATTCCTTAAGTAAGTACTCAAAATACGTGTGTGCTATATCGTAAGCTATAACATAAAAGCTTGATGGACGACCTTGACAATGTTGCTTTCCCTGGATGCCCAAGACGGAGGGCCGGGATCTCTAGCGCACCCTCCTCCAGGCCTCCCCCAGGGTCTACGTCGTCCAGCAGTGGACGCTAACAGGTTAAGTAGATTGATTGATTAATTAAACTTCACATACCTAACAAACATATTTGAATTGAATCTACTAAATCCATCATAGAATAAGTACAAAACATAATAAAATACGTGTTCTACTCAAATAACACGAACTTTGACCGCCACAACTTTGAAAGCTCGTATCGTCCACGGAGCTTTTATATGTTTATTTTTTATTCATATCTCGTTTGATATAACCAGTCGCTTCTTAGTAAAAGTCAGCCATATGCCGAGCTAAAAATAATTTTCAACGTTTAATACAAAAATTGCAATAATTAACTTCGTTACAGACCAATAAATTACAATACGAGAAAGAAATTGAACACGATATCGTGTGAGTGTATGCGTTACACACACACACGCTACCGCAGCGTTATATCGGAGGCCAGTATGCGTATTTACTCGCATTGTTTATCGATACAATTTTACTTTTTAGATAAAAAAATCGATTTTTATAGTTCATAGATGTGCATATTTATAGTGAGGCCGTTTTTACTTGGTGATGGTCGTAGGTTCAATTGCTGGTAGTGAGAATGTGCATATTTTAGATAATTTAATTTTCTTGCTTTGGTAGATAAAGCGCGGCGTTGGGTTACGCTGCTCGACATATAACGTCTCGAAAATTGGCTGGTGGAATATTTTGAGACAAGGTTCTGTCTGTCTATTCTCCAATGAAATAAAAAGCATAAAATCAGTGTTTTTTTTATATTTTAAGTTTATTTAGATAAGTTGTATATTTTTTAAGCTTACTTAAGAACATAGTAATCGACGTGAAACAATTTAAAAAAAAGACACCACTATATCTATAATTTATCATCTATCAAAAGAAATGAACACTAAGTCTCTTCTAATTAAGCATTATAAAATTGATGACTAAAGAAAAAAAAGCCCTTAAACCAATATATAACCAGTATTTTATTTTTAATAATATTATCATTTCCACTGACTGCCGTCGAGTTATCTTTAAAATCAGATGTCGAGATATCATAAAAAGTTGTCACAAAATTAATTACTTATCGATTAACCAACACATCCCTACCGTGTATGTGTGATTTATACTTACTTCACACACACACGCTATAACGCGGCCGAATGCGGGACGTGTTACTTTAAACCGTATTCTATATCATATTTGATGTCATTGTGTATTTTTAATATAGTAGTATTATAGGTATATTTGTGTAATCCATATTAATAGTCTTTATTGTTAAGGTGATAGAGCTTAATATTGAAATTGTATTTAATTATCTTTAAACAATTTGTGTATGTTCTAAGAGTAGAAAGAAAAGAAGCTCATCTATACTTAGCAAAAGAATTCTCTTTTTCTTGTCTTTTTTTGTGGAAGATAGCCTATTAGTCGAGGACGGCTATAGCCTATAAATTGCAGCTACTGATATATATATATATATATATATATATATATATATATATATATATATATATATATATATATATATATATATATATATATATATATATATATATATATATATATTTCCACTTGTAACAGACACTTAGCGTACTGTACGTTGGAACTTAACGGAGAAGAGAATAAACAAACATATAAACAATCATCAACCAGTTAGAAATAAAGATATTACGTGATAAGACTCAGAACTCTTTTTTCAATGATCTAACCTTCATAAAAATTTGACTAACTCGCCAGTAATGTCAAATTTTTATGAAGGTTAGATCATTGTAAAAAATCTGTGAGGACGTCTTTCCATACTTGGGATCCACAATCACAAATACTTGTAGCTGTGAAGAAGAAGATAAAAGGCCATGCGTCATTGCACAATCTATTGTGGAGAGGTTCAAGAAAATATGGAAAGAATATTTTCTGGAAATCCCTACAGAGATGCTAACAACGTAATAAGTTGTACAAAGCATATAAGAATTTCGATGCGGCGTGAGGAAGAATAGACGACTTAGTGGTCAGAGCGCTTGGACGGTTTCCATGAGGCGCGGGTTAAAATCTCGATGCGATAAAATTTTTGTATGTAAAATAATAGAAATAAATATGAAAAGATCGCCACATAACCAGAAATATCAAGGTTCTTCAATTAATGAGACGCTTAGTATTTTCTACTTTCCTGTAGGAAGCTGAATCATGGATGATCCAGCAAAAACTGCGTGTTAAGATTGACGTCTTTGAAATGTGATGCTGGAAGTGCTATTTGAGAATAAAATGGTCTGGAATTAGCTTGACTTCAAGCAAAGACTTTCGTCGATTGTGTAAATGCATATTTTAAAAATATTCGGCCACATCACGTGAAGAGAGAACTCATTGGAGCAGCTAGTGATGCAAGGAAGAGTGGGCATAGAAGGGCAGTGCACTCGTGGCCAATTACTCACAAGATGGACATACCTGATGAATTCCAGCAAAGGTTATTCCATCAACGAGTGCACACGCATTACTGAAGATTAGGGACAGATGGAGAAATCTTGTATCCTCGTTTTCATATATGATGGACACTTCATGACCACGACAACTCTGACAGGAGTGTACGAATATGAAAAAAAAAATATTTTTATTAACTTACTTATTAAGATTTACAAAAGATGAGATTCGTGTTGTATGGACACTTCGCCACTGTTAGATAATATGTGTGTATGCAATGTATGTACATACAAACCGATTTCTTCTAAATCTTGGTAAAAGACAGGCACGCTTAACATTCGTTTGCTCCACTTGTCAAATAAAATTAATTCATTAAAAAAAATTACATAATTTTTTTAACGTTGGCTTAATAACTTGCGTACTTTTATTCTTAGCTTTTATATAAATTCTTACTGTGATATGAGATAAAATATGATAGAAAAATACCTTACTACAATATAAAAAATGTTTTTTTTTATAGATTTTCGTCATATTTTCTATTAATAAACGTCACACATATCAGATGAACTTATTAATATAAAAATATAGAATATTTTTAATATATTCTTATGTAAACTCAATATTAATATTATTAAGAGCGGCACAGAATCTGACTGTATATGCAGATGCAGGTTCGATTCTCACCAGGGGAAATTGATCTGCTCTGGAAAGAGAAACTGCTATGTTTCTACCTACACCAGTTTATACGGAATCAAGCATGAAGTTAAATAATATATGTAATTTTTATGAAAGAAAGTTTTTTTTTAATTCAAACTCAAAATCAGTAAGTATACCAATGGCAATCAATCAATGGCGTTAAGAAGGTCTTATATATTTATTAATTTACATAGAGAGAACCTAATAAAGTAAAGAAATTAAAAAAAAATAAACAACCAATGATAATTTCTATAAAATAAAATAAATAACAAGTAGGTATACGGAACAGATCGCCGCACATCTGTATAGGACACGTTGACGCACGCGCTGTGACACTCTAGTCAAGAGACAGTGCAAAAATAACCACTGACATTTTGTCGTGAACAAAATCGAACCTATACTTATCTATGTGTTGTGAGGAATGCCGTTACAATAGCGTCCATGCGAATTGCATTTTGCATTTGTGTTTTAATACGTTTTTGATTGTACGAGTTTATTAGTCTTACGCGGTCAGTTTTCCCGGTTTTGCCCGCCTTTGATATTCTCGGCTTTAATATAATATATTAAAGAGAATATATAATTTAATATAATATAATATGCGTGTTTGATATATATATATATATATATATATATATATATATATATATATATATATATATATATATATATATATATATATATATATATATATATATATATATATATATATATATATATATATATATATATATATATATATATATATATATATATATATATATATATATATAATGCTTATCTTTATCTATTGTAGAAAACCGCATCAAAACCTGTTACATAGGTAATTTGAAAAGTTTATGTGTACAAATATACTATATAAATCATATATTTAATTTGTATGATACGACGACGTAGTACAGTTAATTTATGTAAGTACAGTGGTCCGCAATGGTCGTGGCTTCGATTCTCACGTCGGTTAAAATTTATATATTACATGTAATACGTTTTTCTGGTCTAGTTGGCTAAATATTATAATCAATTTCCCGTTTGACCACCGTACCAGATACTTGTACGGTGCCTGTGTTTAAAATAATTATCTAATATAGAAAAGAAATTATGTTTTTTTGTAGTTTTACGCTCTAGCATATTGTAGGATTGCGTTTGAATTGGACATATTGCGTATTGAATAGTGGAAATCAACGCAGAACTTTGTTGCACTGGAACCGGAAATTGAAAATATTTTTTTTTATTAATAATAATATAATTAATTAATAATAAAAATTAATTAATAATAGTTTACAACCAGAAATTGACATTTAATAGATACATATAAACAAATTATCAACAAGATAGTCAAGTAATCTATTACTATATAGTACTATGTAGTATAGTACAAGATTGATATTCTGCAATTTAATATGCTAATAACCGCAAAAAATGTAACTGAAGCGGTCAAGAACTTTAATTTATTCATATTTTATCTTACTTGTAAATCTTTATATTATAGCGTAGTAATTTCATTAGTTACAATATTTGAAAGCAATTTGAATGGTCTACATGTCGATCGTATTAGAGAACTTTGAGAAATATGATCAACACTTAGGTTATTAATAAATGTTTAGCTTTAACTAGGTACCTTCTTAGAAAAAAAAAAAAATATTTTTAATCTACACCCCGCGTATAACAGGGTATGTAGTTGACATAGTGTTAAGACACTCTGTTTCCCTATTTCCAGCCAATTTTGAAAGATTATGTGTAATAACGGAGAGCGATGAAAATAATTATTTCCTCGAACGAGAATCGAATTCACTACCGTCGTGTTCACAGTTAGACGCTGCTTCATTTGGTAAATAAATATGTAACAAGACATAAGTTTATGTATCAATTAGGTACTTAAATATAAAATATCTTATATTTTTAATAATAGTCTCTAGT
Organism: Dione juno; assembly: GCA_037127375.1. Lineage (NCBI taxonomy): Eukaryota > Metazoa > Arthropoda > Insecta > Lepidoptera > Nymphalidae > Dione > Dione juno. The sequence continues at coordinate 3,193,613 of JAXRJS010000083.1, read as the reverse complement.
CTCTAGTCTCACTGGGGTCGTGATTCTCACTTGAGAGAAGGTTTTTTTTTTTATTTCTCTGCTCTAGTTCAATTATTGAATATACATCGTCTCAAACGGAATATCTTGACATTAAGTTCTCTATCTAGCTTGTAGCTTGCTATGCGAAATAAATCGTAACGCTAAAAAAATAAAGCTTTTATTATCATCTAGAGTACGTAATTATAAAATTAAGAATTTGGAATTTTCCCTGGAAACTATGACAAAGTTCGTAATTTTAGTAACGTCATTCAATAAGCAACCTTAGGTACATAGACTAATAATAGTAGGTATGTGAAATAAATACTGATTTCTCCATATTCATTTGCTCTCTTTTTGGGCGATACAAATGTTTTTGTTTTATAATTAAGTTTTTTTTTAACACTTTGCTTGTAAATTACTTTTTAAATGACATTTTTCTAAGTCTATCATTTCTCTCCTAACAAATATTTTATAGAAAAAAAATATGTTTAAAATTTTGAAAGTCAACATTTTTACTTATGATTCCCTCGATACGAAAAAAAGCGTATCGGTTGTACGTTGTTCCATTCATCCGTCCGTTTTTTTCTCAATAGCTTGTGGAGATATCAAGCTCAATTAACGTCAAAAGATAATGCAGACCCACAGACCTTTTGAGAACAAAAATTAAGCTTATTCTGCCATTGCTATCAATAGATACGAGCTTTTATGGATAATTTTTGCCGCATAAAGTTTGAAATTTACTACGTAATCAATACTTCGGAGTATTTACCATTGACCTAGAACTATGAAATTTGGCTATAATATGTGTTAAAAAACTACAAAAGAAAAAAAGCCATTACAAATGCTCTCAAACCTAAGTACTTGTGGCTGAACTATAGTCATAAAATTTGTACGGGATCCTTGGTGATCGAGTTTGACTTGCGCTTGATCGAGGAGCGGAGAAGCCAGAAAGCAAGGAGCATCAAAAGCTGGAATACTTACATTTTTAATAACAATAATTTTACGGTGAATAATAAATATAAATAATATAATTTCACGAATATATAAATATATAATGATATTATAATAAAAAATCAACTTTTCTTTCGGTCCCTCTAACATAATTTCATTAAAACCAAATGAAATATTCATAAAGTAAAATTTCATTTTCATATAAATCTGCGACGTAGAGCCGCTAATTATAATCTATATTAACATTTATAAAATGTCACGTAGACTCTATGGACATATAATACAGATTAAATATATTATCTATATTCTATTTAAAAAAAGTTTTCTTTTTAAGTATTAAAATGTTGGTACTAGTGTAGCAAATATTTTCTAGACTTTACTTATATTGAAATACTAGCTTTACACTGGGGTTTTGTAGATAAATAAAAAAAACACGTCCCATATTCTAAGTGCCCGAGTTAACCCTGACCACAGGAACTGTGGGTTACCGGTTACATGGGAACGATTAACTATAGTCTATAGCCTTCCTAAATATATGGACTATCAAGTGAAGTCAATGGAAGTCAAGTACCTATAGAGTTAAGAAGTATAGATTTCGATAGATTTAAGCTAGGAACAGTATTTGTGCATATTAGCAGATCTTATTTCTATGGACACTTGTTATTTGTAGCATTTTATTAAAACAGCAGTATTGAGTATATACTTTACTTAGACTGTTAGATATTGAAATAAATATATATAGAGATAATTAAAGGCTGGTAACGAATCATTTATATGTTTTGTGTTCTCTAATGCAATATATTTTTAACACTGTTTATTTTCGAAAAATCAAGTTAAGTATATCATCAATTTGTAATTATCTCCATCCTTTATTAGGCCTATACCTACTATATACCTACTAAGCTAAAGTAACTAGCAGGCACATACGCAATCAATCAGCGTATCGAATATGATCGGTCGAAGGTCGCGACGTTGCATTACGCTCCAATTTCTTACTCTCATAAAAAAGTCGTCCGACCTCACAGTTAACCCTACGCCGAACGGCTGGGACCCTTCGCGTTTTTTGGCAGAAAAAAAAAAGTAAACTCGCGCGTTCTTACACCCGTCCAAGTATTCGTAGCCGAGCGGCTGCACAGCGCGGTCGCTCCAAACTAACGCACTATCACATCCCAAACTTGCGGGAGCGCGGGAAAAATTGTTGACATCTGTCAAAATATAAACCATATTTATTTAAAAAACACCCACAGGCGCTCACGACGCGTCGCGACATGCGAAGAATCGATTATTTTCAATAACACACGTATGTTTATATTATGATATACGAATATTTTGAACGGCGCATTGTTTTAATATCGATATTGTGTTAAACGTTCAATGTAAATTGTAATCCATGGGATCGTTCGGTTACATTTTTGTATAGTTATAAACATTGATAATTTCGCGAGAATCGTGCGTGGTTTTTATGAATGTTTTTGCGTGTCGTGCGCTGGTGGGGGAAGGGTGGGGCCTCCGCTGACTCGTCCCTCTCCTATCGTATTTTGATTTAGTTTCCAAGTCTTACGCGGTTGTAGCAATTTTTTCAGTCGCGTGTGTAAGGCGCGCGCGGCTGTATCCTTTGCGAGCTCCGAATTTTATTTCGTATTGTTTTTCGAATTTTTCGCGCGCTCCTCGAGCGTGGACTAAGATTTTTGTTTTTTTTTTCAGCCAAGTTGTAGCTAGTACAAACTTTTTGATACAAACTGTGTGTGTTTTGTTGTGTTAATAACTTGGATTTTGTGATCGCTGTGACACTGTGTGACTTTGATGTTTTTTTTCCACTATTTATTCAAGTTTGGATGTCCTAGATTAAGGTAAGGAAATACTTTTTATTTTACTCTAATTATCGAATTAAGTTATATAAAGATTACCGCGTACATATAGTTAATATTATGAGTTTTAATGCTTTAAATAGTTATAAACACCCACAAGATGATTCATCTGAATGTTCATGAAAAGTACATATAAATAAATAAAAAAATTTGTAATTAAGTTTTTAGTAAAGTTAGCTTATGAAAATATATATATATATATATATATATATATATATATATATATATATATATATATATATATATATATATATATATATATATATATATATATATATATATATATATATATATATATATATATATATATATATATATATATATATATATATATATATATATATATATATATATATATAGAAAAAACACGCAAAAATATCTAAAATCAATATAAGTTTTTATCAAGCGAAATAATCTATACTTCTAGCAATGTGAGGGGCATAGGTCATGTAGATCATGAGGTACAGGATTCAAATCTACATATCTTTAAAGTATTTGTATAAGTAAATGTTTTATATATATATATATATATATATATATATATATATATATATATATATATATATATATATATATATATATATATATATATATATATATATATATATATATATATATATATATATATATATATATATATATATATATATATATATATATATATATATATATAGACATAATCAAGAATCATCTTTAATAGTTAACATTGAAATAATTTATTTGTTTCAATATTAATACTTTAAAATACAATTTAGCGTAAAGTAAGTTTTTTTACTCATTTACTATAAAAGAGTGTAGAAATGTTATATAAAAACTCTTTATTAAATTATCTTCATTATAATAATAGCTAAATACTTAATAGATAGTACAATTGTATGCAATACAAAAAGTTACAGTTAATTTCAACTTTAATAAAGTAAAATAAAATTAAAATAAACCCCGCAATTTAATAAATCAACTCGTAAAGAACTTCTGCCATAGATAAGAAAGATATTGAATCCATCCGTCCAATTCCATTTTCATGGAATCTACACCTGATGTTAAAATGTATGTATATCATTAATCATCCAGTTTTACTGTCAGATAATAAATATACCGGCTTGTCAGATATCTGAGACTTAGTCAGATATTCTGCTGACAGTAATGTCTAGGCTTTATTTATGAACAATAAACACAAATAATATCGATATTAATACGAGTAGTTAATGTGACAGGTTAATATGATTGCGATTCCCATTTGGGGCTCCAAAAGCCAAGGCTATTATTGTATGAATATAAAGTTATTAAAAAAAGTAATTATTTACCTATAATTAGACAAATTTGATACTTAGAACGTAGGAATGTATTTTTTTTTCTTTCTATTAGTAGCAAAGGCATATGGAAACATCAAAATGGACATTTAAACCAAATTAGGATATGGACAAAGGAGGTTTTATAATATAATATAAAAATATTAAGTTAAAATTAAACAGTTTCCATGTATTGGATCAAAGATATTTACATACCTAGAATAAAAAATATATTTCTCACTAGTTCGCTTGAAATCCTCAAAAATCGCTAATTAGATAATTAGATATATGATAATTAAATTATAAAGTCAATCGTACAAGTACAATATGTATATGCACATAATAATATTTAGTTCAGCCTGCTCACATATATTACACAATATAGTGTTATATATTCGTTACATATGGACGCATCATGTTTTCCACCAGATGAACATCCTTTATATCTCTTCAAGCTTGAATAATAGAATGTTATTCTAATAAATAACACTCGATTTAGGTTTTAACTTCATATATTTGTTCTAATGAATCAAAAACATATAAAACTAATAAATGACTTAATCCCGATATAGCTGATATATATATATATATATATATATATATATATATATATATATATATATATATATATATATATATATATATATATATATATATATATATATATATATATATATATATATATATATATATATATATATATATATATATAAATATATATATATATATATTATGAGATAAACTAGTAACAAGCTTTTTCTTCGCCTGTTATAGCGATATGTTGCGGAATTTAAGACAGCTTTATTTGTCTCCCGATTTAATAAGCGTCTATAGTATAAATATAAATTTAAATTGAACTTGAAAATATATTGCAACATGATGGCACTCGTACAGGTATATTATCTATAGGCGATTAAAAGGAATTTTTATTATATTATTCAACTGAACGTATAAGGAGTGTCTCGTTGCGTCTAGTTTTTCATACAAATTGTTACAAATATATTATATTTTAAATCTTTCCAAACACATAGAATAGTAAAATATAACATCTATATATATATTTTCACGGTATATATAACATATTATTGATTGTTATTATTATTAAATATAGTTATAATAAGTTTTTTTTTCTGACAGACGAATGTCATTTCGGTCTACGTGGACTATTGCAAAGTGTTCCAAGTGTCACATTCTAAAAAGTGTATCCCGAGACTAAATTCTTTATTATTTAAAATGTATAAAAATACCAATAAACAGAGTTCATATTTTTATATTATTAAAAATTATATGAAATAAAACATTATTTAACCGACATTATTTAATCTAGCATTTAAATTGTATTATATAAAAACTATAAAATAGTAAAGTATATTCGAGATACGATTTTAATGGCGTACAATCACTTCAATTGCGGTTGGCAATTACTTAAAAGTGTAATTAACACCGCGGGGCAGAAAGTGACCAATGGATCTAACGGCGAAAATAGCTTTAATACAAACTAAACTAATATAATATAATATAATTTTCTATATAATTATAGAAAAACGAAAGCCAAAAGATACTTCTTGGAAATATAACGCTACATTTTTGAAAGCTACTCGTATCACGTCAACTTCCAATAAGATTTTTTTTTTATTTTTGTAGACTACAGTTATATGGAAATATAATTTTATATAAGTATTTAAAAGTGATTAACTACGCTTAAAATTATAATTGAACTGAAAAACTTTTTCACTTCACGCATTATCCCGCATATAGCAGGTTACTGTGCTTGTCGCGTGTTGAGTAGCAGAACCCAATGGCATTTTGTTGCCACCAAAGTGGGGAATAAATCCCAAATTGGGATTGAATCCCAAAGAAAATAGTCTGGAAATATTATTTTAAAAATAAATGTGAGCATTATTTGTAGCTCTCGATTAATATAATTCAATAAAAAAAATTATATATGTCATATTAACGTAATGTTCTTCTTATGACGTCTTATGGTTATAATTGTAGCCGCAAATAGTAAAACTACTTGCTAAGCTTACTATTGTATTTTTTTTATATTCACTTTTTACAGTATACTATGTGGAGATAAACAGCTATCTCGTAATCGAATATTTATTCCTGAAGTTAAAATAAATACATTAATTACATATATTTCATTTTTTTTAACATCACACTCTATCCTTGCTAGGGAAAGCCTTAGTAATTCACATTATTTTGTTTTATTGATACTAAAGACAAACGAAGATAAAGTTAAAAAAAAGATTCCCATATATTTGCACTTGATACGAATTAGCCATTGAAAAATGCAAATAAACTGTAAACGATGCGCCGGTACACCTTTTACGGGTCTGTCACGCCCAGTCTTATCAGAAAAAAATCGTCCTTACAACGAATAAGGTCGCGGGCCGTTCATTCGGACATCCATTCACCCGCCAGGATTTCGGCCGGAAGCTCGTCTTATCAGGCGAACGGAGATGACGTCACAATCCTTAAACAAACTCAACGTGAACGTGATTACGATACTAATAAAAAACTAATACAATACAAACCGGGAAACGTTGAAACATGAAAATAACTAATAAAAATAAAACAAATATGAGCATATACAGAATTGTTTAAGTTTATTGTAGAGCCTTTGTTACGGCCGCGCTGATGTCAATTCCGTACTCGCTAAGGGACGATAATATTCAAATACTCTCACGGTGCTAGCTGGAAACGTACGTGTATCATATTATATCTCCCAATTGTAATTCAAAATCGATTTCAAATAAAAAAACACATTTCCTAATTTACTCGGACTCGTACTCGGTATTGTACAGAACAATGGTATTGAATCACGTCACGTGACTCATTCAAATACACTTGAACGTTTTCGATAAAAGAGTGTTCGATTTTCAAAACTGCCAATCGTTTAGAAGTTTAAAGCTTATCGCCCGTGGAATTCCAATTTCAAATGTTTCCGATTTCCGATTGGTACAGATTGTGCGTGATTGTTAATTTCTTGTAAGAATCTGTGGCAATATGTTTTATTTTTATTTTTTTTTAATGACTGTATATACGTATACCATAAAAAGGGACAGTTTTCATATAATTTTTGTGTTGTATATAAGTTATGTCTAACCGTACAATTGACTAACAAACGCTACTCAAAAGCACTTACGTTCGGACATCTGTCCGTCACATCCCGATCCTGTCCATATACAGCTTATTAATTGTTACTTACAATTGTAGATTGGCAATTTATTCAGCTGATGTCTCCATTACGGGAATGGAAACTATTATTTTTGACATTTGATGGTTATTTTGTCTCGTTACTTTTAAACTAGGAACAGCGACGCGACCGCGGCGACGCCTTATTTAGTATTGCAGACGGTTTTTGCTACAGTAAATTTTAATTAGGTGTACAGTTAATAAAGTTTTGTTGTTAATTGAGTAATTATCAGTCTGTGTGTCGCTAATAAGGCTAGAACATTTATCGAATATATACCATAAATAACTTATTCATGAATGTAGATACATACTCGTATAATATCAAATATGTTTATTTATGCAGCAATTCATACTTTTACTATAACACACCAATTTGAACATACCAGTTTTAACCAATTATGAAATATTTTCGTTACTCGTAAATTAAAACAAAGACTAATTCCAGCCTTATTGGTTACACAAAGCTACTAATGTTAAGCTTGATACATTTTTTTCTTAATTATAATAATATATGGACATTTTGTAGAATCGTGCATTTTTGAGCCCTTCGCTCTTATCCTATACGCGTCTCCTTCGCGCCACATATGCAATTGTCATTAACTAATTAGTAAACAATTTGAAATCTTAATTTAAACTGATAAGACTCATTTCAGCTTGTAAAAGGCGAATATTGAAAACCCAGCTGGTCAAACATGTGACACTTCAAATTGTATTTTGCAACTAGGGTATAACGTTCATATTTGCTTAACAATGAACAATCAATGAAGCTCAGTATAAAACGCGAAATGGATTATTTTTTTCAAAAATGGAATTAAGAAGAGACAATAAAGCTTATTGTTTTTAAAGATGGCGGGTCGGCTGGCACAAATATGATTATTACTAGCCAGCTTATTACAATGCAACTTTTATTCATTAAAATAAAGGAAGGAAATTCATCTTTAAAATATAACGCCGCAAGGTAAAAAACTCATAAAGATAATTCACGACAACAGGAAACGTTAAATTAAATCTTTCTTCAAATTCAATCAACAAAATGCTCAGCAATTACAATTCATTGATAGTTTTTTTTTTCTGGTAAACTTGATTTCCTGAATCGGCGAAACTTTAAAACGGTTACTTCGTTTAGATAACATTTTATTCGGCTTTTATGTGATAACTTTTAATATGTTATTATACACAACTTTTTTAATTGGCCATCAAGGCCGACTAACAAATGTAAACGTTGTTTTCTACTTAAGTTCAAATGTAGAACAAGTTCTATTTGACAATGACTACCTAGTTGCGGCCTCGAAATTTTAAAAAGTGAACATATTTTAGGTATCTAATCCTACATATTAATTTGTAAAATTATATTGCTTTAAGAAATCTTTACATATATATTATGTCATGTTAAAATATATAAGTATTGAAAGCCCGAATATATCGTAAGAAAGGCTAGCCGTAAGATGAAATAGATTAAAGTGACGTGTCAAACTTCCACAAAGCTGAATAGTACGTTACGAGTAATTTAAATAGAGCGATCCCTCAATTGGGGTTAATTCCACTGTTTAAGGAATATGGAGCTTAATTATGAACTGACGTATGCTTGAGAAATAAAGAAAATAATAGGACCAGATCTATTATTTATTTGTAGCCCATAAAGATTTTTTGTTTTCAATTCCTCGCTCTAGTGATCAAAACAAGGCGCGACGTTGAGTGTCACCACTCAATGCACAATGTCTCGAAAAATGAGCGGAAAGTGAGGAAGGGAGTGTCTTTACACTACACTTTATGCAGAATACAGCGTGAAGCTACTTATTTATATAAATATATAAACAAATTTATTTATAAAAATGTTTTAATGTTTAGGAAAAGTTATCAATACTCAACTATCTCTTCTCATCACCGAATTAAACGAAATATTTCAAGTAAAATAAGAAATCTTCATAATTTTTTTTTAATGTTAATAATATTTAAATGAGTAATTTGCATATATTTATGTATTAATCAATACAATTTAGGTACCAATCAAGTGCTATGTTGTAAAATTTCGCAAGACGTAAATAGATGGAGGTTAAAGCCAACTAAGCAAAATGATATTTTATAAAGATATAAAATTGTGTAATAGTAATTAAAACTCACAATAACGAGGCTAAATAAATTTTGCGAATATTAAAAAAACTAGAAATAATCTAAAATATTTCTATATCGAGTAACACGTAACAAGCTCTAAAATTTATTTGATTGTACAAAAGTTTCATTTGATGCAAATTGCTCCATCGTGTTTAGGAATACAAGTTTAAAAATTACTTTTAATTGGTGTTCTACTTTTGAGCTTAACACAGGTTTAAATATTGAAGATATTAGCAGTACATACACATTTTTGGAAAGGAATCGATATTTAAATAAAGTCAATTAAGCGCGCCTAGCCGCAGCCTCACACGACCAGACTTTCAATTCGGGCCGGAAACTTCAAATTCTAACAACATAAAGAGCACGTTTGCTACTCGCTTACATCACAAGCGTCAGTCGAAAACTTTTTACCGAATCGTGATCCGTCTTTTTGTTAAGAACACATATTCAGATGTGTAATGACCAATCTCCGGACTTTGAATAAAAAAAAGAGAGATCATTCGAGGCATTAATGCATCAGTTACTAAACCGTCAGAGGCATGCTCTTGCGCATCCTTAACGCATTCATAATAAGAACAAGACGTTCCATTTTCGAATTACAAACAGGGAGCGTTCCATCATCCAATACACGGTTCATATTCAAATTTCTGTTTTCAAAATAGAACGGGAATATTCGAATTTAGAACTCTTAGAACCCTGAGTCAACGAAACATTTGATGACATCAGGAAATTACATAGATTGTCATTGTGACATTTGTTATTTTCTGACAAATTGCACATTTCAGTCCGGCTTAAGAAGAACTAACGAAAATAATAGTAATTCTATTTTGAAGAACAAAACAGCCGTTGATGCATAGAATGCGTTGATTTATTTAGCGTCATTAATATGATTGAACAACTGACCACAATAAAATGATCTTTTTTATCTCATAAAGCATTTAAAAATATATTTCTATCAATATTTATCTTTAATCTATACGCTGATTGAAAATTAAAACTTCGACAAACACGGGGGCGGTCGTGACATGCAATACATACTTTATACATTTTTAATTAAGTCCAAAACATGGTACATTCTACTGTACGGACACGGGGTCAACACTCTTAGATCAAACGATTACCACTTCACTTTGACCCGCAAATGACTCTACACCGATAGACATCTCAGGTCGTACAAAACTGGACGGCTGAACCCCAGCGTGGTCACCCATCAATCAATGGGATCATATCTCCGCCGAAACGAAACTAGCTCCGACCGGCAATATGATTTTATACATTTGGGTAATATTTTATTCAAATCTCATTTGATTGAATGTGTTCTTTAAGAAATATGGTTATGGATTATAAATATTGTTCATCAAACATGGTTACAAATGAAATGATTTTATAATTCAAATGTTTATCTTCAATTGAAAATATGAAGTCTGTAGGAAAAAGTAATTTGTGCTCCAGCCAGTCCCGCGCGTCATAATCCGTCTCGACGTTCGATATTTGAATACTCTTAAATTTGGAACGCGCTTGTAATATGAAGTTAGTTCGTTTCGTTTTTCAATTGCTTCACTTATATTTTGAATTTAGAACGACGAGTTTTAAGATAAGAACGTTTCGCTTTTTTAGCTGACGCTGGCGTTCGAAATTTGAAATGTTTTAAAGATTCACGTGCGCTTTTAAACTGGTAATATATTATTTGTGCTGTTATATTACTTGTGATGATCTTGTTTGTTCTTTGTAGTGTTTTTCATTATTTTTAAATTTAAACTATCAAAATATATCGTTTTTGTAAAATTTCTTAGTAAACTAACATAGCTAGAAATCACTAGCACTTCATTAAGACAACGTGTCAGACATTACAAACAGATGTTATCAAACATTATGATTGACTCATTCACAATGAAAAGATTCATATAAAACAGGGGATTTCAAATTTAGGACTTCCGCTATTATAGCTTTGACAGCCACTCACCTACAGCAACACTATTATAAAGAGAGAATTCATTTTCAGGGCACTATATACTCTACTTTCTACATAATGTCGAAAACATTGACGTAATTAATGATGGAGCACAACACTATTTACAATTGAATACTGTGCCTATTTATACAATATATATATATATATATATATATATATATATATATATATATATATATATATATATATATATATATATATATATATGTAAAAAAATGATCATAGATCAATATATCTGGAGACTGACCGCTATCAGCGCAGAATGGCAAGTGGCACGCCTAAGAATGCGCCACCCTGCACGGGCACGCGCCGTCACAATACCTACGCGGTTACGCAACTACACGCGTTCAGAATTCACCCGTTGCGATTTCTCTCACCTTTCATACAAATGACAGTACAATGGAATTTATCGATAGTAAAAATTGTCTAGACACGGCCCGATTGCCCCGGCTTAGTTGATATTTGATATTTTTTTGGACTAGGTATTTGATTTTCGTGATTGGTATTGAAGATACGTTCCGAATGGTTATTGTGAGAGTGTTTCACACGCACGCCGTTTGCCGCGCTGTATAATTTTAGATATATTCACTATGTTGTCTTATATGACAGTTGAAGAAAACAAAGTATATGCTTATAGAGTTCAGAGATCGTGTATAAAAAATAATATATTTTTAAAAATACAATTACTACTACATTTACTTTTCAGATAATTATTACAGTAAATTAGCTATAATAAACATAGATAAACAGAATAAATCTCGTAAATAAAAGACATATTTATATTTTATACAGTCTGAGTTGAGATCGAAGCTGCGACCTCCATCAGCAGTAAATGTCGCTAACAACTAAACCATACCATACCATCCTTTCAATAAAATAACAAAACAAATTGACTATTTCATGCAAAAATCAAGCACGTAAGTATGACGTTACATACAATTACTCTAGCGGTGAACGCGCTCGTTCTGACGTGTGCCTGTCAGTGCAGAGGTCGAATGAAAACAATGCTCAATGAAAGCTCTGGGAGGGATAATTATGTACTAGCCACACCCGCTTGGTGACGACGCTGCGTGATGCATTCGAGCTTTTTAACATGGCTTATAACAGTTTTTTTTTATACATTTTGATGTAGGTATGTACATACATATGTATGTTCAATACAAATGTAATATTAAAGGGAATGTGTTATTTAAATATGAGAGTAGGTAGGCTTATATAATATTTTATAATCAATTTTAAATAATGTTAACTGATTTAAAACTAAGGTTTTCGAGTATATGCCTAAGTATATATAGTAAAAAAAATTGCTATAAAGAAAAAAAACCTAAATAAATATTAATAAATGTAAATTATATATTTTTTAACCACCAAATTTGCTTTCGTGAAATTTGTATAAATCTGTAATGGATATTAATATCTTACATAAAGAACGGATATTTTTGCATCAACTCCAAATATTTTAGAAACTATAATGTTTCATCAAATTAATTATAAAATTTAATTAACTTAAATAAAAAATAAATCTTTAAATACATTCTTGTAATGCATTTTCTATTTCCACTAACAGATATATAATACTTGAGTAAGCTATCCCACATTGAAACTCTTTGAACCATAAAAAACATCTGTAATTACACTTATGAATTAGGTAAAAGTGAACGCATCCATCTAACTTATCTGAGCACTCAAAATATCTATTTTTAAAGAAAACGCAGCGGTAAAAATCATATCGGTAGTCGTTTGAACATGATTGATTTTATTGCTGGCCGGTGTTTTGAAATCTGTAGGTACATAGTGTTTTTGTTGCCAATGCGATGAATTAACCCGTAATTGATTACTAGGTAATCTTTCTTTTTAGTAACATTACCAATATTACGACGGTAATATTATACAACGTTTAAAGTTAACATGTTATGTTATTATCTATATGATTAAAAACTAAAACACAGATAATTATACTTCGTTTAATAAAACTAATTGGTTTTATTGCCACCCAACGATTTAGAATCGACTTTTTGCAATAAATCGTTATTCCACGAATGGATTTCGAGATCCACTTTTTAGTAATATCGAGATAATGGCAACAATGTTATGGGATTCTTACTTATCACACGACGGACTAAAAATCGAGACTTTGGCAAATATAATTTATGCATATTAAAAATTAAATTTTCATGCAAAAAGTGTTTTAATCGTTTATGTGTGGTGATCTAATGTTGTTCCGATTTAAATTATATACTTTGCTATATCGAGTCTTATCTCGGAACTTATCTTGTACATTATTAATTAACTATCGATTCTCAAATCGTCTGACAGAATTAATTAAAATAACTCATCGGCCAGATGTAAAATATTCCCAGATTCACGATAAAGACGTTTTTATTAGATGGCGTGTTCAAACTGACATAATTTACTCATAAGTGTTTAAGAAAATAAATAAAAAAACACATCTCGCTCGTCTCGCTGCGCCTGCGTCTACTCAATAACGCATCTGGATTATTTCTACATCGTAAACTATACATCGCTTTATACACACGTACCTAAATACATACTTACATATATATATATCTTGTGGGAATATATGTTATATTGATATTTCGATTCAGATTTTTATTATTCACTGACATCGCTCTCGATTCAAGTTTGCTTTTTTATAGTCTATTGTCTTGAAGTTATAAATCCGCCGTTTCAATATTTTTCAAATTACGACGTCCGAGTCCGATGTGAGGACGGGCGCGACCAGACGGACGGACCAGAGCACTAGATAAGGATTAATGCGTTACGATCTTTTATTAATCGATAAAACATGATTGAAGAAATAAAAATGAATATCTAATTGATTTAGTGAAGCTGGCTTCAATCAGTGGCCGGCTGTTGTACGTTTTTCGCCCCATTCCAGTTCCGCGGCAGCAAATTAAAAATGTAAGAATTCTCGCTTCAAAGGTATTTATATTTTATTTCATTTCATTAAAATCCGCCATCTTTTGTTTCCCGGGACCGTTCCGATCGGAATTCATATTTTTCTGTGTTTTGTTTCGGCTTGCGAGCGGCGTATTGTTTTATTGTTGTGTCCGTTCTAAGCGCTCCGGTTCACGTTCCGCGCCGAGTATTAATTATTTTCTTATTTTTGATGAATGCGACCATCGAATTTTAAGACGTCTTTTAGCGGCGATTAAGAGGGAGCTATTATAATTCGGCCTTTGGGAGCTCAATCACGATTTTCATTCGGATTCCGCAGTTGAAAAAGACACGGCCTGCCACCGAGTGAAATCGCCTTTGCCAGTCAAGATTAGTCGAACGTAGCTCACCTAACTCCATATCGTACTATTAAACTACACGCCCGTCTCTGAGCACGTTCATTACAGATACATATCGTTTTCGAAAATAATACCAGTTCGATAATCTCAAGCTCCCATAGTATCCGGAGTTGCGCAAGCGACTTTACTTCCAACGCTGGGATTATTTGTTGCTCATCAATATCGAATGGACGCCGCACTCCATTGTTCCCGTGACATTTAAACGAATTTATAAATAACGAACAATAAATTCTCACCTATTTATAATCGGCTATATGAGAACTGGTTTAGCTAATATCAATTGATGCATATATATATATATATATATATATATATATATATATATATATATATATATATATATATATATATATATATATATATATATATATATATATATATATATAAATTAGTTTAAGTAGTACGGTATAGGTATTTTTAATTTGTAACAGAACACATTCCTAATTGTTTGTGTCGCCGCTGGCATTTTGGCATACGCTCTAGCGCTATTGGCCGATACGTTTTCGTATTTTGAACGTCGCTTTGTATACAAATTTAGAAAAGCACTAAGCTTGTGTTGCTTTCTTTATGTACGTCATTGTGTGGTAATGTAATTGTTGCCGTACGCTCATTGCGGGGTACACGCTGGGGTACCGTGCTGTAGGTACCAACGTTGTACATCTAATGTCGACGTTTTAATATAAATCATATTAAAATGTCAATCGTATCCAGGCCATAGCCATATGCAGCGGTAAAGCATCTCATTGTAAACGCAACGGTTGCGGGTTCGATTCCATTTGAACTTGGCGAAATTTTTTCATTATTTGAAATGTCGCGAAAAGTTAGCTAGGTTGCTACCTACCCTGCTATATACAGGTGTAGCATATTAAAAGTTTATATATAAATACCAACTTAATATATATATGTATTAATAGAAACTAATATATCCAGAGCTAAAACACATGAAGCGTTACAAATCACATTAGCTAACAAAAATATGCAAAATTGACTGTCATGTTTATTTCTATTGATTTATTCGCGGTTCGAATTGAATTCAATATTCAATTGTTTTTGTAATAGTCATAATGTTTTTTTTTTGTGAATTATTTTAGTTCTATACTAATATTATGAAACGGGGAACGGAGTGTCTTAACACTAGGTTCCTTCAACCTACGGTTCCCTCTGCCTATCCTGCCATGTGCGGGATACAGCGTGAAGCTAAATAAATAAATAATATTATGACTCTGAAGTGTTTGTTTGTTTGAAATTACTTAAATTTAAAAAAAAAAAATTATATCATAATTTGACCTGCTTGGCAAATGCAGATTAAAATGTACTAAATTACGCTACACTTAACTAGAATTAGTAATATTATTGTAATCTTAAGTATTACAAAACATTTACATTTTGTATAAAATGTAAATGTAAATCTATTTTATTTGGTATCAAGACTTCCCATGCATTTCCTGCGAGGGAATTAAGTAAATCTATTAAAGTATGCCAGATTGCAACGCTTTGCGAGCATTTCATTCGATATACTGACGTATATCATCGATATGTGCTAGATAATGAAGCGTGAAACATTTTTCTTTTTAATATAAAAAAAAATACTTAAAATTTTGTTATAGACAATTTGTAGCGCACAATTTTATCTATGTGAGCTATAAAATATTAAACTCCATGTCATCTCGTTAAAGTAGTAGGAGTGTCTAGAACACTTTTCCTAGCGCTTCATCACAGTCAGTCACTAAGTAACCGAAGAGTTTTATTTAATATAAAAAGTATATACACGGTATACTATATTACGTAATAATGAAAAAGTACAGTGGCATGGCTTTTTTTGCCTATTCTATTGTACGTAAAAATAATACTTTACCTATATTAAACGGAAGTCGATTTACATTTTTTGTATAAAATGTAAATTTTCAGTTGACAAGTAGTTGCCACAGCGCAAGGAAGGGATACTAAGAATAAATAATAAATGCATACATGAATGTCTATTAATATCGTACTATGAACCAACATGATGCATTGGAGTGGAGAGTCTCTCCGCTTATCCTGCTTACATCAGATAGCAAAGCTAACTAAAATGTGACGTGTTATTTCACTCAATATAAAGTACTTATATAGAATTTCAACATTAACATTCTCATACTTCAAAACTGCTAACGCCACAAATTGTAAAGTGATTCCAGATTCACTTTACACGGTGTCATTATATTTAAGATATACCTTATAAGATAACAGATACATTAAGAATCGAATAACTTGTCTTAAATTTCAACAATCAAGAGCATCGATAATGTTAGTAATATGTTCGCAATTTATTATATATATGATGTATAAAAAGTTATTAATATAATCGATTTTAAAATACTTGTCATCTATAAACCTGAAACACGTTTAATAGGTTGATGAAATTATCACGCATCGTGATATGTGTGGATATCGATAACTCAAAAATTACTTAATCAATTTTGATGGAATATTAACTATGTCCTTACTTGAAATATACTTGATTTTAGTCAAAAAGCATATGATTTTAAGTTTCCGTAAAGCTTATGGAGAAACATATATATATATATATATATATATATATATATATATATATATATATATATATATATTATATATATATATATATATATATATATATATATATATATATATATATATATATATATATATATATGTCTTTAAAATTGAGATTACATCAGAGCATGACGTCCTCGAATACAACTGAAGGCATATATTCAAAATACACATTCGTTTTGGCACAAATAATAGGTTTTTCTAAATATGCATTGTCAAGGAATAATGCACGTAAACAGTGAAGTGCAATTTATTGTAGCAGTGCCAAATATTAGGATATGCTGCCAAAAGTAATGCCACCTCCGCAAAATAATTGTTCTACGAATTTTTCACATATAAATGTAATTAAAAAAATTATAATTTTTTTTCTTTATTAATAATTTTTTTTATTTTAAAAAGTTAATTTATTATAGGCTGACCAGGAATATCTATAGAATTAATTCGTACGCTGTAACAAAGAAATCTATAGATCTATATTAACCTAAACTATCTCAGCCTGACTAGAACAATAATGATCAGATATAATCTAGAACGTACTTTGGAAGCGACTCTGGTAGAATAATTTCGTATTTGGTTAGGTAAAGAGATGAACTAGGACAGTGGAGAGCCTTAATGTCCAGGCCCATTAACTATTGAAACGCCAATACTGTTATTTTTACCAAGGTAAGCTAAAAAGGGTTTTCTCTACTTTTTTCAATAGGTAATAAAATCTATTTTTAAAATTAAAATTATTACGTTATTCCTTTTACAATACGACTGATGAAACATTATTGTAAGTATAGTCTACATAAATGTTCCATTGGAAGGTTTGAGTCTATGATGATTTCGTCAGACCAACTGTGCGTAGGTGCCATGTCTATTATATCACTGCTCATTACACTTATCAAGTAACATATAATTTATAAATATACTATTCTAACATATACATATATCTACATTTATTTAACTACATAACAAGCATAACAAGCTTATTATATATATATATATATATATATATATATATATATATATATATATATATATATATATATATATATATATATATATATATATATATATATATATAATTTATTATAATTAAAATGGATTCTGTGGTCGTAGCACACGTACAGAGGTAAGTAGGTACGTCACGTCGAGACGTCAAATAGACAAATGCATTACAAATATATCGGTCTGCGTCTATTTATCACGCGTAATTATTGGTGAAAGCGACTAGTATATATTTTCAGCGTAAACATTTTGATTATATTGATTAATAATAATAATAATAATAATAATAAAAAACTCATTTATGGGAGTTTATCGTCGTATTTTGTTTAACGACGGGAAACATTTACTTATTTAAATTTCTTATATTTAGTATGTGGTATGTGTTGTATGGAGGACTTTAGTATTTTAAAAACAAGAATTTTCTTTCATATAAGTTTCAAAATCTTAGTAATTTTGTTATAACATAAAGTCTATTAGGCAAATCAGCAAATTTCTTGTCTTGTAATATATATATATATATATATATATATATATATATATATATATATATATATATATATATATATATATATATATATATATATATATATATATATATATATATATAAAAAGATATTTTTTAATACAGCTTATTTAATTTACTCACTGCTCACCTCACTGACTCTTCATCAAGTATTATTTGTGGTTTCAAAATGGCGGTAAGGACTTATGACAGATGATCTTTGCCAGAATTAATTCTTTTGTCACTATTTAATACATTAAAATATCAACAATTATTTAGTAATTAATATTATAATTATTTTTAAATATATTTTCTTATTAACATTATAACAAAGTATAAGTGAAATTAAGCTACCTTGATAAGCAGTGAAAAAAGTGCATGAAGTAATTTCAATTTTGAAGTGATTTAAAAGTACAATATTTTTTATGCATTTTATTTGGTTTATGAAGTAATATGTTATCTCTTTAGCACCGTACATTCTCCTTTGCGTGTTCTCCATTCAACTGGCACACTCGAAATGTTATGGCGATAACTAAAGAGAAGAAGAATAAGAAGAAGTTATATAATGATTATTATGACGTAATATATATATATATATATATATATATATATATATATATATATATATATATATATATATATATATATATATATATATATATATATATATATATATATATATATATATATATATAGCACCGATCAAATGTATCGCGATGCATCCGAATGATTCAAACAAATAATAGTTAGAATAGACTATCTAAACAGTAGTCTCAGCCCGAAATAGGGCGCCTATGCAATTATTTTAGCTCTGTCTTTCTGAAAATTGGCAAGTGCTCGCGCACGGTATTCGCTTGGGAAACCGTTGTAGTGCCGGCCAGCGTTGTTGGAGCCCTAATACGACCCTACACACTAACAATTTGAAACGGTTCTGACGAATGGATATGCCAATATAAATTGGTCATTATAAATAAAACCCTATGCGTATAGATGAGTACGTTTCGGTTCTCTTTTTACAGTGATTTATAATGTTTAATTGTGGTGTATTATGTGATGTTGCAGCCAGAATTATAATCTAGGTTTGACACAATAATGTCTAATACGAGCGTGTTGATCCTTTAAAAGTGGCCATACTTTATCTACGTCGGTAATAAGTATGAAATTAAAAAAACACCCTTTAATTTTTTTCTTAAGTTAAAAATATCTGTATCCAGCGAAACTTTAGTCATAATAAACATACAATAATAACGGCTTCTCAGTACAATAAACAATAAATGGCAAGAAATATAAATGTTATTAATAATTCTGCTACAATTTAATACTATATAGAGAAGAGAAAAAAGCCGACCAACGCCGTCGCGGACTGAAAATTTACATTTGTAATCAGCACCATTAACGTCCACAATAAATTGCATTGACATGTGCCCGAGCGGGACGCAGCTATCGCGTTAGAGCGAGACAGACAGCCGTCTGTGAGCAATCGTGGATACAATAGCAACTTTGAGTGAATAAACGATATATTTTAACGTTTGTAGGTATTTAAAAATGTACTTTAATAATAGAGAATAGAAGCTATTTTCAATTAATTTTAATTGTCGCTATAAGATTTCTGTTCTAAGTCGCGAATCGGCGCGTGCGCCTTATGAAATCGAGGTTTGTACGGCGCTGGAATGAGACGGTTATATTTCGGCGTTTTGCATTTCAATTATAGTGCGTTTGGGTTTTATGCGTTTGTGAAAAATGCGCGCAGATTAATCGTTTCGTTTTCCGCGTAGTCTATTATCGCGTACGCATGTATACGCATGTACATGCATGTGCAAGTGCATGTTCATGTGCGTACATACAACATGCATGCAAAAGTTACATGTACGCTATATGCAAATGATTGTAATTTATTGATCCGTTCGTAATAACGCACGGCTCGGCTGTGTTTTTGAAAATTAATGAGCCTCTCTCTTTGTTAAACTGTTTATGATTTCCTTGTAAGTTAAAATCGGAATCCTTTTTAAATAATTAATTTGTGGTATCGACAATAATTTCTGTACGGTGTGAATTAATTCAACGTATTCATTGAATGAATGCAACAAAAGCTGCATTTTCAATAGCAATGCAAACTAAACAGTGGCAGGAATATATACTTTAACACTTACAAGTAATATTTACATATTAAGTATATAAACAAACACCTTTCAAGTTTCAAATAAATCGTAAACATTGCACAATAAGCAAGTAAAACAATAAACTTAGCACATAATAGAGTAGCCGACAGGTGCGTACGCGCAGAAAACGCGGTTCGCATGAAATACTCAACATGCTCAGGTTAATTAATATTACTATTCTAAGTCCCGACGAAATATTGTTGTTATTTATGCGTCTGCGCAGATCTAGAACAAAACGAGGAATGTCTGCCGACTACAGACACTTGATCATAAATGTGTTTTCATATTAATATTGTAAGAGTAAATTGCTTGTAGCACACATACTCCGCGATATTGTCGTTTTGTGTGTATAATGTAATCAGAAATACTGTGATATTTACGGTGATGTAAAGCTTATGGTGTACTAGAAACGATACGTTAGCTTAAAATTGGAATAAATAATTTATGTTAGTTAATGCTTGAAAAAGAGCTTTTGTATTGTTGACCTTTTAATTACATTCATTTTGAGCTATTTATCTAGGTAATGTAAAATTTCATAGGAAAGAAATGAGAGAATTGAATATTGTTGTACCCTACACCTAGGTATAGGTAGGATACGGCCACTCAGCTATTAATTTCCTATAAAGTATTTAACATTATCATATACTTTATCAATAATTAAACTAAAACTAATTTCAGTATCAAGCGAATTTTAAAAGCTCAATCCTGATATATTTAAGATAAAAAAATAAAAAAATATTAATATAGGTATGTATAAAACAAAAAATTAGGATTTTTTTTTTTTTTTACTGTCACGCTTTATCCCGCACAAAGCAGATTAGGCAGACGGAAAATCCACGATTATTTTACAATTTAGTTTAGACTTTTAAATATAGACAGACAACATAAAACGTACCTATAACGTAATATATTGTATTGATAATATATCGGTACCAACGTCACGCGGTTCGCAGACGTCTGGCTATTTACAGGTTGCGTTTTGTTGCTTCACATACAAATGCATACAGATCACACACGGTACGTAATGCCATGTAATTTTATTTTCATTATGACATACATGAAACAGTAGCACAGTATCGGACTGTACACGCAGTATCTGGAAAATTGAGCGCTACGTAGAGTCCCGTCACTGTACACGCAGTGTCTGGAAAATTGGGCGGGAAGTGGGGAACGGAGTGTTTTAACACTATGTAACCCTATATATGAACAGTTATGAACGTGCGGTGAATCTGATTGTGTAGATTATATTCTTTTTTTAATGATGAATTTAAACAGTATATTACATTTGAAACTGCTGTTATACAATTTTTTATATAATCCATATTCGATTTTAATGTTTAATGTTGTCGAATGTTTAATATATTAATAATGGACGTACATATTGGCCATATAACGTACAAACATACATCCATTTACAGGACTATTAAGCAACATTTACGGCAAATCACCGACATTATGCTTAACTTGTGTTTATTGAAAACGCCATCGTAAACCGTCCTTTGCGTATATTAACTTGTGCGAACTTATTGCTACTGCCATTGTAATATAAAATATAATGGCGGGCAACTTAAACAAATATGCATAAATGTACGAAAATTAATAGCCGAGAAAGCGGAGAGAATTTAGTGTTACAACACTCTATTCCCTACTTTCCTTCAGGTAGTGGAGTTCGTGCTTTGTGTACTCTCTAAATTATCGAATTTATAACCAAAGCTCCTTGAATTGGACTGCGCCAGGACGGTCTTAAATACACAAAAATACAGACCTTACCTCATTTTAAGCATGAAACATTTAATTAATGTTTAAATTTTATTGCATTTTTTTCCATTAAAGAAGTATTGTTTATATTAGTTTTCCTTGTAAATAAACACACACATGTGGTGCGCTCTTGTAACATTAACAATACCTTTTATGAGTAAATTACGATATGAAATGTTTACTTCATTCTGTCAAATTTGAAATACTCAAAGAGATATATTTAAAAAAAAATATATCTTTTTTTTTATTCCGCATATGGCTGGGTATGTAGAGTGAAATTGGGCTGAGCAGTGTTTTCTTAGTAAATATCTATATACGTATAATATTTTTTGGAAATAGGCGCAACAGTGCCTTATCTGTGGGCTACCTTGTTATCAAAATACGTCATGATAAACAAATAAAACTATAAATCAATGTGATCTAGAGCCTAGTGACTAATACAATCAAGTTCCATAATATAGTATGTTATTAAGACTGAGAGCTAAGAGTAAATGCCATAATGTGCTCGACGCATGTGTGCGTCTGTTGATAGTTGAGCTTGTGTGCGAGCAGCTGTTGCCTTTACTTTTTTACAGAACGATTTAATACGTAACAGTGCAGTACGAGAGATGGTTCGTGGATTTAAAGGGTTTTTGGTTTCTGTCAGATTTTTTAATTTTTTTTTTTAGGCTTATGTATCGAATATTAATAAATCGTATTTTTTAATAACCAATGTTAACAAATTCTTGCTTGTATTTAATAAATTTGTATTTAGATTAAGAAGGTGCATCGTATATTACATAAATGCCGGCTTATAAATCTTTAGTGATCACTTCCTTTTAAATATATGTAAATTTTCCATATATTTTTTTAAAAAAAAAAATTGAATTTCAAATATCTGATCCGCCCATGTTTCATTAAAGGTCATATTATAGGAAACTGGTATTACATAATGTATCTACATACATTTTTTGTATTGATTTAAAATAGTTATAATTAATCAATATAATTGTAACTTGGTTACTAATAATAAAAAAAAGATCCAACCGCCGTCTCATGGACTAGAGAAATCGTAATGAGACTTCATGTGAACATCCTGTAACATATTATTTAAGTCTCACAACAACATTATACATTAACACTTTACTTACATTTAAAAAATATTCTCTTACAAAAACTGCAATGTATATAATCCCATAGTAATATCATCATAACTTGAACTGCATCGTTGATATTTATTCCTTATGTCCTCAATACATTGACGGTTTTTCATAGACGCAACGAATGACACTTGTACAGGACTAGCTTTGTATAACAATTTTGAAGATGCCATCTAATATATGTATCCCTTAAGGGCGTTCACCCTGGCCCTTTTTTTCCACGAAACCCAGCTTCCTTTTTATCCCAGCGGTTTTTATTCGTTGTTAATTGTTAACATTTTTTTCTATACGTCATGTTGACAGCCATTTTGATAA
The DNA here is from genome assembly GCA_037127375.1 of Dione juno. Taxonomy (NCBI): domain Eukaryota; kingdom Metazoa; phylum Arthropoda; class Insecta; order Lepidoptera; family Nymphalidae; genus Dione; species Dione juno. Next base: position 3,169,469 of record JAXRJS010000083.1, on the reverse strand, counting down.
ATCGTTAATGATTCGCCTTTTGGTTCGTAATCGTAATAAATTAGGACAGTTTAGCGTTTAAAATTTATAAGTAATGTGTCTATAGTATACCGCATTGTACTTACCGTAACGTTGGTATTACTGGTTACGTTAAGTATGTTGAAATTGAATCACCTGGCTTATTGTGTTTGCTTAAGAAACGCCCTAAATGGAGTTGAGTTTCTTACATTTAAACAAAATATAAAGATATTGACGATTTGACAGTAGTATCAGAGAAAAATATCATTATTTGGTAACAATATTTGTATATGACTTTTAAATTCTACAAGCGCAGAACATAATTACTCGATTATACTCACTTGTTGATATATAAAACTTAATTGAATTTTAATTAATAAGTTATACTCGCGAATAGATTTCTCCCGTTTCCGTCAAAGTCAAGAAATTGTCCTGATATTTTATACGCTAAATTTTAGCAGTGTATGTTTGATAGTTTCGGTTAGTATTATATTATCAAGTATATATATATATGTATATAGATTTTGTTTACTATATGTTATCAGAATTAACGACTTACAATCTTTCCGCGGCAGTTAAATATAGAGCCATTGTGCTTAGTTTCAATATATTCGAACAATACAATAATCTACGTATCTATCTATTATGTTATATAAAATCAATACAAAATAATAAAGAAAGCCATACTTAAAAGCCATAACTAAATCTAACCCTTCCATATCCACGCACGTTTCTATCATTTTAAAAATAAAATTATACAACGCCCGCATGTATTAGTACAAAGGGCATCAAAAAACTCCCTCGCCCCAAAAAAAAGCGTTCCAGAAATATTAAAATAGTCAAAAGAGTTAAAATTAAAAACGAGGGTTAACTCAAAAACGTAATCCGAAAACTAACACAGCTGAGATCTCACAATAGTTCCGTTTTAAAACATATTGCTATTGAAATGGAGTTATTTTAAATATATTTTGAGATTCACACTATTTGATAATGATAAAAGCGAATATGTAAAATTATAATAAATGTGTAATCGATATTTGTATATCTAGGCCACTGTGTCGCAGTGGGAGAAGATCTGACTGTAAATACAATGATTGTGGATTCGATTCCGGGATCGGGGGAGTAAATTATTTATATATTAACAAAAGAAGACAAAGCTCGGTGTTGAATTTCTCTAATTCGCGCGGAAAGCGGAGAACTAAATAATACTAAGATTCTCTCTGCATATCATATACACGTGGCAAAATTAAAAAAAAATACATATGTATGTATGTATGATTTTTGTCTATTGGTTTTTGAAGGCGTTTTTTTAAAGCGCTTACTTTGGTAATAACATTTTGATTTTGTAAAATTTTGTATTTTTGGAAACTCGTTGTTTCACACAATTTACAGTAGTCTGTGGCCAAGCGGCCAAGATTAATTCACTAAGAGGTTCAATAAAAAAATTACATATAATTCTTACTAACTAATCTTAGATAAATATAATCGTAGCTACATTTTTACACAAATAGCCCAACCATATTTACGTCTCAACTTCATTATAACATTGCCAGTAACCAATATAAAAGAATATTTAAAATAAATCATACAATACGCCATTGAAATATTCCTACAAGCCTACAATCTACATATAATAATTTAAATCTTTACATTCGGTTGTAATACATGTTAACTATAGAGTGTAGAGTGTAGAGTATAGAGTATAGACGAAGGAACATAAGCGCAATTACAAAATGGTAGGGTTTCCTTTTGCGTTCCAATTCCACAAAAATGAATCCGCGACGAGTGATTTGACGACTCCAATGGATTGTACGGAGAGCGTTATGCGGGAAGGAGCGGCGAGCTTTTAAAAGCTTAATTTGTTTTTTTATAAAATTTTCTAATGGCTTTAGGTTTGTGGATATTTTTATATTACTTATAATTATAATACAAATGAATAATTTATATGTTTAATTTTTATTTTTCTATATTTTCAATTATCGTATTTGGACATTTGTACAATTTAAATTATATGTAAGTTTAACGTAACATACAAAACTTCTCACAAGGTATTCAACGGTAATAACAACATATTTTTATAAATGAAGCAGTGGAATACTTACTCAAATCTAAAATTAACATGAGTGAAAACAGAGTTCGAAATGTTCCCATCCACTTGAAAGTGTTTTACTTTTAAGTAATTTCACTTGTGTACATAAACCCCTCGCACGCACACAGCGCGCGGCCGCAGATGTTGATTCCATAAAATAATATTTCATGTAAAGCACTAACCGCCCGACCGAGGGCGGAAGGATTGAGTTCTATTTTTAAATTTTATATTACAACAATTCACGGCCAGACTCTTTGTGCGACGCCACGGTTATATTTTAACAACAAAAAACGCTCACAATTTGTCCTGTACTGTATTGGTTTGAATTATCATCGCAGATAAACAACAGTGATTAATCGTGCTCGCTATTATACTCTGATGTTTCACAATTTATATTAAGATAAAATAAGTAAAATATTCCCGTAAAGTCTAGATCGTGTTTTGTATCAGATTTGTCCACAAAACGCCAAACTGTACGTCAACCTAAAAGCTATTCACGTATTCTTCGCGATCATTCATCAATTAAATCGGACGAAGTCTTGTTATTAAAGAGAACAAAAAAGGAATATGCCTCGAGGCGAGTTTAAAAAGCTTCGTTTCGAAGTAAAGAATGTTGTGTACAATCTTGGTTCAGACAAAAAAGTGACAACAGATAAAAAATAAAGCACAACACAACACGGTCGGGGAACAGATTATCAGCGCTAAAAGGGTTGCTCCCGCGCTCTCCTTCTTTTGTTGCTTCCAAATTCAAACTTCCAGCCCGTACAAGGAGCGTTCGAATGCGAATTCTATTTTTGAATATTCTACCGAGAATTTTTAATTAATGCCGCTCGACTGTGCTCGTATTTTTAAAATTCGTATTCTGTTTTAAATCGACTTCGATATTCAATTTTTGCGTTCGATTCCCGCGTTTTTATTTTTTATTTATGTTGTGCGATAATGACGTTTCGCTTTAAGTGCTTTATTTCGATTGCCGATTTTATTCCGATGTTCTCCTTGAAGGTCGGTAGTTTTAGTGATTAATGGCCGAGATATGTGGAGTGCTTTTTAAACGAAATATTGAATTTAATGATGTTTTGTGGAACTCGCCACGATCTGTTTTTATTTTGCACGTGGGTGGATTTCTATGGACAATCACAGCGTTTTCACATCTACGATAAAGACGTTGAGACGGCGAGTACGCCGTGGTGATTCAGACTGTGTGAGTGTTATTATGCGATATAACTTGAAATTTATTGACATTAATAAGAGAGCGTTTGATAAAATGTGTACGCGCTCGATTAGTTGGCAATTAGGTGTCTATTGCGTTCGTCGTGTCACAATGGGCCCTTATGAGTGAGCATTGGTAAAACTTACAAGGACTTTCCATTTGGTAACTGTAAATAATAATTGAACAATTAAACATACATTTAAAATCGTTCATTTCATTTTATAATATAAAAATACCATAATTTTGTAGAAAATAACAAATAATTGCAATAATAATTGACGTATAAAATGAACGCAGCTATAAAAAAAAATAAAGCTATATCGTATAAAAGCTATGTATTAGAAAATTAAATGTCAGAGCATCGCTAGGCAATATGGAATGTGTGTGTGTATAAATATGAATACGTGGACACTCAGCATTTATCATGCACTTATGAGTAACCAATAACTCGCATTAAGGGGTCGCTTGACACACGCACAGCATACGCAAGTCGTTGCCCTCGATACGCAAATGGGACGTAACACCTATTGGATGTATGGCTTTGTATGGAAAATATTAAGGATCAATTATATGTTCTCATTAATTTTTTATTATTTATAAACATAATATAGTTGTATATGCGGCAGAGTTTAAAGAAAATTTACTTATTTATATTTATATTATTCTTAAAGTTAAAATAAAGTTTCTCTTCTAATATGACTTTGACTAATATAACTTAATATGTCTATTAAACATATTTAAATTTAAAAAAAAATGCTAAAATCACACACAATGTCTAAGAAATACTCCACCATTATATAACAACAGGGTAACGTTAACATGTCCGTCATCTTCCCAAGCAATAGTAATCATTCGATCGTATAATAGCTTCACTTAATATTCCATTTTCGAAAATATTTGAATCGTCATGCTCGTTCCATTCCTTTGTGTGTGTATCAGATTTTAAATTTGGAATCAATTCCTATTGGCTTTAAAATTTTAACGCTCAATCAGCATGCAGGTTGTTTAGGAAAATTCTTGGTTTTTTTTTTCTTTTTTTTTCAAAGTGACTTAAGATTCATATTTTAAATCCTTTCCCGAAATTCTATTTTTTTTTTTATTTTAAAGATTTATTTTTATGTATAAATATTAAAGGTAACATTGTAATTAATTACAATATTTATGTTATTCCAAACTTATAAACGTATTTTATTTTTGTTTCCAGGTACAAATCCTAATCGTGTAGTGCACAAAAGGATCAAACGGAAACAGGCGAATTGTCACGAACTTTACCAAGAAATTAGCGATTACATCCTAATTGAGAAAAGGTTTCTTATAATGTATGCTTTTTAACAACTACTTTGTATAAATTTAAATACATGCATAGCTTTGAAATATATGTTATGTTAGTTTTTGTTAATATAACATATGTTGCATTATTTTTTAATTTTTTTAATCTACATTTTAAAACTTAAAAGAATAGTGATATAACACTTTATAATATATTCTAAACAAAGTTATCGCAACTCGTCCCTTGTCGTGATTTTATTACTGTCCCCTACCCTTGAGTTTATTTTAAAAAATGGAAAGCTGAGCGCATTCAATAATTGATGATGGAACTGGACTCACCCCTTCGTAATCTTGTTGAGGGATAACGCTCACATACAGACATATGTATTTGTATTTTTATATATGAATATGGATTTATTTAGGTTTTGACTGTATAAAGGGTTACACTTTTTAGTCTACCATACCATGTAACTTTAAACTTGGCTTTTGTGTTTGATTTTAACTAAAAAAGTAGATGTACTTTAAAATGAAATTTTAATATAAAATAGATATTTAATAGAAATGTTACTCATTTATTGTCTTTTTTTTTAAAGTCGAGTAACCTTTTAATATATTTAAGTAGGTCCCTTAGTTAGGCATTCTCACCGTTACTTCGAGGCGGTAATTTTATAAACGTAGTGTTACGTATACTATTAACACCTTAATTAGAACCCGACTACGCGTTCACAATTACAATTGGCATCCATACACCTGGCAACTGTGCGTCTATACAAATAAATATATTGTTACAAGGAAATACCTTCTTTATTGAGGAGCCATACGAGCAAATATATATTACAATATTAAAACTAATGAAACGTTTAACCACGATTACAATCTAGAATCGATAGCAAATGTATTGATATTAAAAATCGTGTTTTTGTCCATTCAATGTTGAAACAAAGCGGTGGTAATTCGTATGAAGTGACTTGCACTTCGCTCGCATTGTTCGTCTATTCATAAACCTATCTATATATTTTTTTTTTAAATCAAAATTAATTGTCATTAATAATTGTGTTCGAGATAGATAGATGTATTAGACGTTTAATTTGGAAACGTTTCAGTGGATGGGCTACACGCTCTGTTGCTAATGATCTCCATATACGATCATGTTAAATGAACAGTACATTTTTTGAAAAGTTCCAATTTTATGTTTATTTTTGGTGAATGTCGTCGAGTTTCGTTGTCTGAATTATTTATGAACAACTTACTTCCCGAGCCTTTCGCTAACGTTTTTCAGAATAAAATTCATCGAAAAACGCCTTTTATACAGCATTAACATTATTTATGTGCAACCGAGTGAGTCCGTATCGGAGGAAATATGATTTTGGAAACTCGATTGTCTTCAACTTTAACTCTTTTTGGTATCGAAATAGTGAGTTTTGACGATAAATTTATTTACGAATTCGCCATACAATTGTATTTTACTACGAAAAAGAGAATGATTTTATGAATACCATATTTAGAAATAAAAAGTCAGAACAAGTTGGAGCAAGCCGAATCCAACGATTGCTCCGTGAGATACTTAGTAACAATGTGATTATTTCCTTTTTAATGGAATATACGGATTCCATTTACTAAGAAACAGAATAATCCATCGTAATTTAGCAAAAAAGTTCACTTGGAATTTAATAATCGGATATGTTGATAAATGCACGCTCCGAGATAAGTTGTTTATAAATACCATTTATAATGAATGAATATTTCCAACTTGGCGAATACTTCGTCGTCGATATATGGCTAACATTAACTCAATATCGGGTGTTTTTTTCCCTTATTTTTCACAATTCTAAAGTAATAAGGTCTAGACACCAGTAATTACTTAGACCGTTGATTTAAAGCGTGGCTATCTACGTTGCGTTAATACGAATTATCTTTAACCTACATTTTCCTATTAAGAATTCTAGCTTCGTACACTATATAACAATGGTGGCCATAACATCGGATTATGCAAAAGTAACAAAATACATTTTTCGGTCGATAATGGTCACTTGATACCCCGAAAACGGCATAGAAAGTCGTAATAACAAATTTGATGTCGTATGGAATAATTTCATTGAGACGTGAGCAGGAACCGACTCCAGGAGTTGCATACTGATTGGTCTACAAGTTTTCCGAATAATATATACGTTTTCATCGCGATACTAGAGTAATAATATAATTTTGATGCTTTTATATTCGCTACATAATAAATGCTAATTGGATTGCGCGAGCGCATATAAGATAAATGTGAATTCCACTGACATTTCTATTAAGTTTATTTTAGAGCATGTTTAATGTCAGTGCCCATTTGCTGTAAAAAAAATAATAGATCATAAATCGAATAAGAAATGACTAAGTAACGACGACTATAGTTTAGTTTTATCATGTCATAAAACATAAATATTTGGTTGTTTTTAATTTGTCAGGCTTAAAAGTGTACACTACGTGTACTTATGACATATTATTTAAAAAAAAGACAAATATTAGATTTATAGGTAGATTGTAACGTCAAAGTTTACATTTTAAAAATTGTCTATACCTAAGCAATTTCATTTAGATTATTATAAAAATTAAATTGAAACATTCTAGAGAAAGGAATAGTCACACAGTCCACAGTCAGTTATAACTTATAACTTATAAGCAATACTAGTCTCCATATTGCTATTGTGAAACTTCAATAACTGCGTAGCCCGCATATTAAAAACCATCGCTCGGACTAAACTGCCGGCGAAAACGGGAAACAATCGCCCGACCATATTTGAAATCGTTTGAATATGGAACTATTTAAAATTTCGAATCCGTTGCGTTATCGCCGCGACGTGCTGGCGTTTCCCGATTGTTCTTTTTTAATTTGAAATTGGAACGCTATGACAATATCCGTTTAATAACATAAATCGAGTGTACCTACTGAATCCGCTCGTCTAGGTTTTTTTATTAATATTTTGAAAGCGATAGTCATGGGTTCCATTTAGTTCTTATTAAAGGGACAGCTTATATTGATGAACAATTTTGTCTTGTTAAACTGAACGCAATGTTTTTTTACAGCCGGTTATGCAGGTAAAATTATATATAAAGAATAACAAAACAGACACGTATATTAAATATATATAAAAAAATAATAATAAAACAATATACTATTAAAACTATTATATATAAAATAAAACTCTATGTATAACAGAAATAGACATAATTTGAAATTAGGTGACTATTTCTTCTCACGAGTATTAGATAAATTCAATTAATTTGTCAACCGTTTTATGAAAATGTCTTCATTTAATAACCGTATAATATAACGGTGGAGACCAAAAACGGCTTCGCGGATCAAGTACCCTTTAATGTTAAACACTACAAGGCTTTGCACTTCCTTTACCAAGTCCAAAAAACAATAAGCTGTAATTATACAAGCATTTACATTTAAAGTGTTAATTTAATTTATATATATTATATTATTTTATATGATTGCTATGCCTAATACTAATAAATTAAATGATTTAATGAATTAATTAATCATTAATATTAATAATCTATTAAAACTTCATGAAAAACTTTTAAATATATTTAAAATTTTTATATATATCTTTTACAATAAATTTAATTCAAAAGTAAGTAAAGGCTGAACACTAATATGCTTTTTTAAATATTTACAAAAATACTTTTTTAATTGATCGTGTAGCTATAAAATTATTGTATAGATATTAAAACCAGTAGTAAATAACAATGCTATTTTAGTATTTTGACACTGAACTTGTAACTAAATGTCAAATCTATCTAAACTCAAATGCGGGCTACCAAGTTCCACCTAAAGACCAATCTTACCAGAAAATGTGACAATAATTGCCCCTTCGAAACAAGATCATAAGCAAACTGAACTTCAAGGTTTATAGAATAGAAGTGTAATTTGTGTAACCTATGGTGAACAAGCAAATTGGTAACATCCTCGATTTTTATGTTTATTGATAAAGCGTCTCACAATTGCTACAGATTTGGTCTTGAATTGAACGAACCTATTGTGGTTTAGTCGCTTTTATAGACTACGTAAGAGTCTTACTGGTAAGATTGCAACAAATAAAATTCTCGAATCGCCATTACCTCAGAACAGAACAGAACAGACATCATAATCATAATGATGTAGCTAAATAAATTTTAATATTGATTTTTACTTTAATTACAAAAAAAAAAAGCAATTAGGCATCACTAAGACTTAGTTTTTAATTAAATAGAAAGATAATAGAAAATTTGTATAATGATAAGTGTGGAAGTTGATAGAGTAGGTACCTTTAGACCGAATCTCTGTAGGGTGATATTGGATTTAAAAAAGTCGCAGTAACTTAATCGATCAATTTATAACGCAACACTGGCCAAAATTTGAGTTTATTACTTTAGAAACTGTTAGCGCAAAGTTTTCCATTGGACCCCGCGTCCACTTACATCACAACCCTTCCAAAAAAAAAATTGAAAATAAAAAACCGAAGGGGACTTTAAAATCGTTATTATAATCTCGGACGCCATTTTGCCTATGGGGACGCGCCCTTCAATTTTAAATCTTTTTCCAACAAAAACCCCTTTGATGTTTATGCATTTTGGCAATATCTCCCGCACCACTAGATACACGACATTTGGCCATTTTGAAAAAAAAAATGCAGATGGATATCACAGATTAAAACTTTAATGTCAATAGCTGTCTGTAAAAACTAAAGATGACATCGACTTTTAATTTCAACCATCCTTAAAATATTTACTATGGCGAGCTCTAATCCCTTGCAACTTATAGGTATATAGTCTGCGAGCGGTTTATATTATTATTTAATATGGCATTAGCCAGTGTCAAATATATTTTAAGCTATAGTTATAATGTCGGTCACACTTGAACAACAATCGGCATTAGCGCAACGTCCTATTAATCAACTCATTTACAAGACAAACAGTTAAAAAAGAGACGTGTGGGAAAATGTATCTAACGCAACACATTCCAAATTCGAATGAATCTGAAAGGCGAGTGAGATTTGAAAAGAGAATGAGATTTCGAAAATAGAACATGCCATTAGGAATGAATACAATGGTCTCATTGGTTGATTTGAAAAAGGAACAATTTGTTAAACGTCAAATATGAACTTTTTTATTTCCGTTGTAATGAAACGCCGCGCAGTGTGATGCCTAGTGTAGTACGAGGTTTTTGTTGGATCGCCGCGCTCGTTTCTCATTCGTTTCGTCCGTCCGTCTGCTATACTTATTAATGTCAAAATTTAAATAGGAATCTGAATAGGCCAAAATGCCAAAGGCGACAAGATTATTACGCTATTAAACTCTTTCGAGCGCAAGAAACGTCCTAATTAATAGCCGTTGGAACGTGTAAAACGATTGGTAACTTAACTATTAATCAGATATGTACATACATACATACATACATACATACATACATACATACATTCATACATACATAAAATAAAAAGTTGAAACAAATAATCACATAGACGTATATACAAATAAGATACAATGATAGTCGAATTGTATTTTTTGCGTTCACTGCCTACATATTGTCTACTCTCTCATGCATTCAATTCTATAGCCGACAGACAGACTTTCTATCTAACAATCGTTTATCGGGCGATCACAAACACGAGCAATGACATGAAACTATCAATATTTCTAATAACGTTTAAAAACAAAGTATTAGTTTCGTATACGCGAGCGGCGGCCATATTAATCATTGGAACGAATTTCCGTGCGCCATGTCATACGGAGTTCGTTTATTAAAAATGTGACGTATCAAGATCAACATCTCATAGAATGCGATAACAATATGTGAGGGCGAGAGGCGCGAGCGAGACGAGCGTGTGCTGACATTTCAACGGGTCATCAACCCTACGAGCGTCCTTCTCTAACTAGAATTCGAATTTGATTTGAATTGTTCCTAATTTTTTAATATTGACCCGTTCGCTCCGGACTCTGGTCTTTAAGTAAGCATTTTTATTTTCATTCACATGGTTTATTAAAATTTATTTCGACTAGATACTCCGTTGTTGTGCTTCCGTTTGCCTCTTAATGGTCTGGCAATCCATAAAAGAGGAATAAATGGCTGTAAAATATCGTTAAGTAATTTTATATCTTTACAAAGATTGATAATAGCCCGCTCCCAACTAAAATCGCGCCGCTCAATCGCGTTTTAAGAATTCGGTGTTTTTTTACTCGACTGGTTTTATATTACTGACATAAGTTTGAATATATTTGTACGTAAAGGATTATGATAAATCGGTACATCCATATGAATAGTCGTTGGTTTTTCAATTTGCGTTGCTCATTCCGCATCGTGATTAAGTTATTTTTTGCCGAAACTTTTTTAAAGTTTTTGCAGAGTCAAGTCTAGATGTCAGTTCAAATAGTACTAATAATTGGCAGTAATGGGCTTACAGTTAATATAATTCGTTAAATTAACCGGACGCACTCAAAAGTTCCGCAGTGAGGATGGTCCGCGCGCTCGCCGATACAACACGATCGCGGGGCTCAGGATGCATACATTCCATTTATACGCCCCTAAGCCTAAATTAAAATGCAAGAACACAGTTCTATTCGAAACAAAAGGTACAAAAATGTTAAGCAACCCATAGGAGAATCATAAGCGGTCATAACTGGTTATTCCGATCCATTTATGGCGATGTAATCCTATTGTAAGATCCTGCCTCTATAACGTGCACGTGTGTGCGTACAGACACACATAACTATAGAATGTGTTCAATCATTAATTTTGTCTGTAATTGAACGAGTTGCGATCTCTGACTGCAAAAAGCTGATGTTTCTTCGAATCTGAGCCAAGTATTAAAGTGTACCGATCGGATGACGGGCACCGACATCTCGAATTTATACGTTCATAAAATTCTTTTGTCAAATTTACGCCGGAGTTCCCAATAAAGTGGACGCGCACGTTGAGCGCTGAATTCTTTACCGAAATCATCGTCTACTTGGGTTTTTCTGCCGGTTATTATCTTTCGTATATACGCATGAAAACATTTACTTCTCCCCATTAGAGGTATACAACTTTGAAATTCTCAAAATTTTGACAAAGATTAGACGGCGCTCAGAGTCTCGCTCGCGTGTTTCATACCTCGTCCTGCGTCCTGCGTTGCTGTGCATAAATATAATAAAATAACAACGCTTCACCTTAAAGAAAGTGACCGCATACAATCGATAATTACTCAAAAAGAAAAATCTCAACCGTAAACGCATTCATCATTTATCTGTGGTCCATATCAGCTACTTGAACAAACCACTTTTCTATTATTCATTAGTTGATTGTAGCGTGGCGGAGAGAGAGGGGAGGGGGAGGGCGGAGGGAGGGGGGAGTGAGGTCCGCCTGTGCTGCAACGACCTGAAATTCGGTAACCGACTTTACATTAATAATTACTTCTCAAAATAATGCTAACTTTGATGCACGACTCCGATAACGATTGGTACGGTCGGCAGCTACCACGATACGACTGTCGTAGAGTAACAAATACAGTGTCTAATGTCTTATTATGTAATCAGAAAAGGAAAGATAAAGATAAATATAAAAAGGCAGGACAAAACATAAGTTTCCAGTTTGAAACTTGTTTAATCCATATATACATATATATATATATATATATATATATATATATATATATATATATATATATATATATATATATATATATATATATATATATATATATATATATATATATATATATATATGAATATATATATATCAAATAGTCTAAGTACACAGTATACACTAATTACATTAGATGTGATCATTAAAACAAGATTCGGTCACCAATTTCACATCTTATCTCCGCCATTGTTTCGCCGTTTCATATAAATAGATTACTTATCTGTCACACGAGAATCCAAAGCTGACGGATTGTCCGACTGGTTTTTTTTTAAGCTGTAATCTTGCGCAAGCCATTGGTTGCATCAGTTAATTAATTTCATGCGACGTCAGGATCGATCACACCACTTGGGTTTAGCATAGATCAAAGTTATGTTTGTTTGTTGACGTGACAAGTAACGTTACTTATATCGTGATATACATGCGTGATGGAGAACGGGAGATATGGAATGTAGTGTCTCTATATAATTTATTACTTTAGAAAGTATTTAGTGACAATCGGTTTATATTTTAAGCAGCTTTGGTAATTACATGTGATTTAAAAAAAATAAAAAAATAAGTTTCAGCAGCAGCATTCGTTACGGACGCATTATGTACTACGAATATATCACTCATATTCTGTTACTATTTGAAACGATATAACAAAATACTGTAAAACAGGAAATTAACCCAATTTTTTTTATATAATTATTGAAAATATTATAAAGTCAAGCTAGTACCATTTAGTATTTACATACAAATGAAATAAACGTTTCGTACTGCTGTCCGTACAACGGACACCACGTGCTTAGAACAGGGCACCGGCCAAATGCGAATGTAGAGATTTTTGCTATACCAATATCAAACTGAGATATTGTTGAATTCAATTTATTACACAAATAATTCAATGTTACAAAACAATTTACTCAGAAACCATATAATTAATGGACTAAATATATATATTCGAGAAATATCTGATGTTAATCGATTTTAATTTACTATTATTGTTTAATTACATATTAGGTCGCCGTAATCGTGATGTTTACGGGTTCGTATACTGAATATTTACTTTTCTAATATACTATTTTCGTATTTGGTAGGAATGCGGAGAGCGGAGTGTCTTGACACTAGATACCCTCTACATTCCATACTATGTTTGAGATTTAGCTTGAAGTTAAAGCTTTCTAAATCTCATCAAGGAAGCCACAGCTTTGGACAGCCGTGTCTGTGTATATCTAAAGAAATGCTACTTCTAGAACCATCTTAGAATCTTTTATTTGTAATAATAGTAATAGTCTACTATATCTACATCGTTGCCTGTAAGAAACACTTGTATAGGGCCGCCATTGCCCATACGTATAATGGTAACTGTAAATGTTTTCTTAAAATGTTTGTAATATTTTATGTGCAATGTAGTATTAGTTTTTTTAATTATCTATATAACACACCATGTATTATGAGAATCGATCTCGTTACCATCATCTCAAACTTATTCACAAATTATATCAATATAAATACATAGCTTCACGCTTTATCCCTAGCGGGGTAGTCAGAGAGAACGGAGCGCCAAACGCTGCGGTCCCTGCATACCTCTGTCACCTCATCCACTGTCATCAACTTCTTCATACATGGTCTCCGGGGGGTCCTCAGGCTTTTCACGTGACATTCAATGCTTCCACTTCCAGTATTTTCGACACTGTGTTTCGAAGGTCAACCGAGGTCTCTCCTTACCTCTCTTACCATTCAATTTTGCTACATATATATCTGTTTTACCATTCTTTCATTAGTCAATTTCTCGACGTTGGGCGCCATCTGAGCACGTTTTTCTTCATTCTCACTGTGACATCCTCGCTGGTACCTGCTGCTCCGTATATCTCTTCGTTACGGATTCGGTCAGTTAAGCTGACTCCGCAAGTCCTCCGAGGAGATCGTATCACCACAGCATTCATCTTTCTTGATATAAGAAAGATGAATTACATCAATATACAAATAAATATTTTATTTGCATATTTAATTTCTAATGGTTACAACGTACACAAAACGCTAATAACTATAAATAAAAATCAAATCGACTTTTACTGTATCAACAGATATGAATCCGACGTCTAATATTAATGTAAATGAGTCGATTAATGCCAACTTAAAAAGCAATGGTTATATTTTTATCTTTATCACTAAAAGCATGTCAATATTTTTTTTTCTTTTCTTCACACATATCTACCTTATTTTAAAGAAATTATGAGTGAACTTAGTGTTTAATCACTTACATATATATATATATATATATATATATATATATATATATATATATATATATATATATATATATATATATATATATATATATATATATATATATATATATATATATATATATATATATATATATATATATGGTGGGACAGCGTTGGTTCCTTTTGGGATTATGCATTATTTTCTGGTAGATAAAGCGCGGCGTTAAATTCCGCCACCTAGCACTCAATATCTTCAAAATTGGGCAGAAAGTATACAAAGAAATCCTAAAACTAAGCTAGAAAAAGTGTAAAGCCGATTTTTTTTTATTACATAGCAGATATTTTAAACATTTCCAAAAGTGGGAATGGAACCCGCGAACTCAGTTATATTTCAATACGACACATGTCAATCAGTCACATGTTATATTTAAAATTTGTAGAAAGTTATTAATTTAGGAATGTTTATTAGTGCTACTTGAATTAGTAACTGCCCTTGGATGCAGAGGTCAAATGAAAGATGGCAATCGCTTTTCTATACGTAACTTGTTAGATCGAAGCTATCAACTTTGTCTTTTTATATATACTAGCAAATTTTGTATATTTCAAACTAAGCCACGGATATGCATATACTAGTTTTTGTAAAAGATTTGAACCCGTAATCTTCGCGAGCAAACAATGAGATGTATTCCAATTGCGCTACGATACTCTTTATAATAATAGTATTAATACAAACTTTAATTAAAACGCCATAAATAATAGTTTTCTCGAAAACACAAAGAATAGCGATAATGCTATTCAAAACACTTATTTAAATTACAATCTAACTTCATAAAAAGTTACATTATGTGGCCAAGTTGCAGTTCAAGCGTTGGGCCAACATGAGCCAATATGATCCAATCCATTTAGCTATATGGAGTTGGTACGCTTGGTATGTTGGTATTGTGAAGCCAACACAACATGTTACTATGCCTCAGGCACTTACGGTATATACTCCGCTCTAAATTCTTATGTCAGAATCCGATTAGAAATTTCGGTTTGATGGAAAACTGTTGTGCCAGTTTACATTATGGTGATGGTAAAAAAAAGTTAAGGCTAGTCTACAATGAGGTGTGGTGGTAAATACTGTAACTGTACATTTTGGTAAATATCAATTTACCATAGTATCTATTTGTTGAGCAATTGAGTGGAAATTTTGTTGATAATAGTTGTATTTAAGTAGTATTATAATAGACGTGAAAGGTCATACTTGTTCAAAACAAACGTGCTTATAATTTTTTTTTTTTACTAAATACCAAATCGTACGTTTAATAAATAAAAAAAAAATTATAATTTGAGTTAACTTAATTTTTTTATAAATTTAATAAAAAAAAAGAATATTTCCGATATAGTGTAAACAAGCTTCAAAGTAATATCCACTATTACGCGTCTCGAGATAACGCGATCTGTGTGAAACGATACATAATTACGAGCATATTGTTTTTTTTTTTTTTTATTATACTTGTAAATTGTAATGTCGGTGCAATTTCGTTGTTATATCAATAGACATTAAGAAATCACGTTCCTATATTTTTGGAGAATTGAATTGCTTTTGTAACTTTATTATTCACCATTTGTTTTTATTAAACAATTTTCATTTCTTTCATTTATTTTTATTGGAGCTCTAATTTCTTTATGATATAATAACTTTATAATTTGAAAAATTTCTCGTAAATGACGTACCTATTCTGTTATTGAGTGACTGACTGACTGACAATTGGCTTGTACATTTATTTCTTGGGGTGTAAGTCAACACCAGAAGGTGATTTTTGGTCCATCATGACCACTAGATTCTCAGGTGAAGCTGGACAGGTTGAAGGTACCAGGCTTTATCGCCAATCATACTGTAAACAAGCCATGTTTACTTTACACCCAAATCTTTGTGTCAATACTTCGAAATCGAGAAAAATTACAATTTTTCTTAAGTGTTTGATTATACACTCGAATATACGGGTTTTAGTTATAAAAATAACACGAGGAAGGGCTCTCGACACGTAGATATTTGTTTTTACGGACTTACTTGTGTAAATTGAACGAGGCTCGAATATTTCATAATATATGCCGTATATTTGCTATGCAATTGTTTAATTAATGTACTAAATTCATATAGACGCCATAATAAAATTAGATTTTATATTAGTAATTAACTTTTGATTGTCAATAAGTAACGCTACCGTTAAAATAACTTCAGTCTGCTTTGACTGGTATGTTCATTTATCTCGTGTTCTAAAATATAATATTATAATATCTATATACATCTCGTTCGCTCGAACTGATCGAATCAAACGCGAAGGAATTCGAATTTCAAAAACTATAATGATTGATTGTCAACCAATGACAATCGCGTACACAAATTCCTAACCAATTTGAATATCGAACGAGTTCTTTTTTGTTGTTGGTAGCGCGTGTTGCCAGTAACGTTTCCACAGATAGCACAATAAGCAATTACTTTAATATTTTTTCACTCTAGGAGGCTATTGTTTGAATTAATGAGGCGATGTTTTTGTCGAGTTGATTAGGATATATAATGATATTTTAATAAACAAAAAAAACAATGGTGTGAACAATAAGGCATTTAATTACTTTTTAACTATGGATTATAAAAGCTTAATAAAAGCTTATATGAAAAATATTATAATTATAATTTCGTATTTCCTTTAAAATGTAGTAAAACTTAATAAATAAATGTTGTATTTCAATTATGTAAGTGTTTGTAACAATATTAATGTGCACTTATAAAAGGCATGCTTTGTGTAAAGTAACCTAATATAACTAAATGCATTCAATAAGCTTAAACAACTGCGTTTAAAAAGCCATATGTTTCAGGGCTGCTTCCGGTCTTACTTCATAATGTTTAATGATGTGTCTATCTCATTATACATTTGTATATTACAATTAGATATTGTTCTTCATTGTTTTAATTATGTTATATCATTTGAGGACACTGTGGCGCAGTGGTACAGCGTCTGATTGTTAACGCGGTGGTTACTGGTTTCTGTAAGATAGGTAGAGTTGAACTCAACGTGACACGAAATATCTCCATTTGGATGGACAACGGAGAACGGAGTGTTAAAAGTTTATTTTATTTCATTTTCATTTATTAATAAAGGAGCATAGGCAATAGTCATTAACTAAGTACTTAAATACAATATTTTGAACAGATGCCAGCCCTATGTTTATCTTATATATATATATCACTGTGTGTGTAGCTTTATACGTGTAGTAATTAAAGTATGGAAATAGTTATATGCGTTTTGAAGTGTTTTCTTCATAAAATTCAAGTGGCTGGGAACTCTCTAATGTCGTTGAACTTTCATTTTTTTAGTTACCAGTATTAGCTTAAATCATATTCGATTAAGTATAAATTTATCTATTATATATCTATTATTGGTAAAAGTTATTTTTAGACATAAATTAAAAAATAAATATATATCATGCCAGTATTGAATAGAAAGAGATTTAATATTATCTTTTGAAGTACAGAAAAAAGGTATAACAGATAATAAAATATATCATTTACGCTTAAACTTATAACACGTTTAATAAATTTGCATCGAGCTGCAGACAAGATCTCCATGTGTAATTTATATTAATCTCATGTTTTAATCTACCCCATATAATATGTATCTAATAAACTATTGTCGGTACAAAAAATTGTTTATAACTTATAACCGCTAAACCGGTAATTTGAGTGAATGTTGCGAAATTTTGAGGTCGTTAATCTCTCATGATCTAAAAGTGTCTATTTGTTTGGGAAACGTGTGCGTTGTATGGACTATGAAATTGGACTACGTGACGTCATTAATCAAAAACCATAAATGCAAGTGTTAATTAAGTAAACCTGTACACCATTATAATAGATAATAACAATAATATGTATAAATACTAGCAAATATAATACAAAAATATATATTTTCTAAGGCTTTACTATCAAAACGTTTTGTAACTTTAC
The DNA here is from genome assembly GCA_037127375.1 of Dione juno. NCBI lineage: Eukaryota > Metazoa > Arthropoda > Insecta > Lepidoptera > Nymphalidae > Dione > Dione juno. The sequence continues at coordinate 3,151,055 of JAXRJS010000083.1, read as the reverse complement.
TTGTGAATTGCTAAAGGAATTGTTTTGGAAATTTTGAAACTATGCACTTTTATAAAGCTAAATCAAATTATCTTTAACAAGTTATTTCATATTGAAAACCGATTATACTTATCGAGGCGTAATGTATTTTTTCCACAAATACGAATATATAATAACTAAACTATTTCGCACTGAATAAAAAAAAAACTAGGACAATGGCGCGCTCGCCTCACGACCGGCCCACGGTAATTGAAAATAATAATTGAATTTGAATTAAGAATACGAAATCAGAACAGAATGCGTTCCATATTTGAAATTCGCGTGGCCGCGAGTCTACGTTGTGTTCTTTTTGAAATTTGAATTTGGAATCGTGTGTGCTCTATTGTGTGGCAAATGAAATTCGCGTTGCGTACTTAGTTATTTAAACTTGTTGACCGTTTTACATTGAACTTTAAATCCATTGCCATTATATTGTGCGGAGGATCGATTTATATCGGTAGCCAAGCTATATTTCGCTAAATTTAATACAGATCAATACAGATAAATTACAAAATGGAATTTACTTACACGTTGCTCAACTTTGACCTAGAAATGGCAACAAAATAAAATGAGCAATTAATAATTTTCAATTCCTTTGCCTCCCAGTTAATTGAGCGGTCGCTAGGCAAATGAAATGTATGTCTGTAGTGTGTAGGTATGTGTGTGCAATCGGTCGAACGTGACGTGTGTGACAATCACGATACGCTAACACCGGAAATTTATGAATTTAAATGTGAAAAGTGTTAGGAATTTAATGACTGAGTTCGAAGTAAACCGCGCCATGTCTTCCTGGTGCTCTATTACATAAATATTGAATAGTTTCATTGTTTATTGTTGGACGTCGACGCATAGACTATTTTATTTGTGTATCTATAATCTAATATAAATGTGTTGTATGGATAAAAATTGTTAAAACTACTTTAGGTGATGTCACTAACATTTATGCTTTAATTAAATTTGTAGTATATATTAAATGTATAACGTCTAGACATTTACCTGAGTTTTAGTCACTTTCATATATAACCTGAAAATACCTAATATTGTTGTGTTATAATTATATTTTTTTAATTCATAACATCCAATAGTTGGCCAACGCTTACCTAATTAGGCGTTCATATGACAGCTACAAGGCGTGGCCTTATAACAGACTGTGACACACGGACGCACAGCACGGTAATTCTCCTTTGTATGCTAATACAGAATTATCTAGCCTCTCGAAATTGTAATCTTAATACTTGCTTGGAATTTCTTCATCCGTTGTTCGGTTTGTGATATAGTACGAGAGTTCAAAAGTTGTCTTGATGACAGTTGGCCGAAGAATGAAAGAGCGCGCGCTACTTGACTTTTGTATTCCTAAAAAGTTTTCACAGATAAAAAAATATATAAATACGTTTAGAATAAATATAAAAATAATATCAAAATTGATTTACGAAATAAACGACTCGGTGTTTTTTACTTAAGATTAGACAAGTAATAGTTGAAACTATCGAATTTATAACCGGAGGTGAGTACTTTGGCAATAAACCAGTTGTTTGACAGCTCGTGATAGCCGTATTAGTCTATACGGATATGGAAATTTGTAATAAGTTATATTCTATTTTTTAATCTAAAACATTATAAACATTCTGTAATATTTAATTTAGCAAAGGCCCAGTTCTTGGTATTATATTTAATTCATAAGCTAGACCAAAATTTCCTATAATATACTGGAAATCAAATTCAAGTGCTATATTTGTCACTCATAGCAACAATGTTACTGTAAATTTTTCATATGCTTGTCCTATATATACACGTTTTTCTGCATATAGGAACCAAACATGCAAAGGGAACCTAGTGTTAAGGTATTATATAAGGTATTATATAAGGTATTATATAAGGTATTATATAAGGTATTTTATAAGGTAAGGTAGTTTCTGATTTTCCATCCAATTTTCTAGACATTTGTGTATTGATTAAGGGAACTCAACGCTGCACTTTATTTTGTCAGGGTTGGGATAGTAAGACATCATTTACAGTACAGAAAAAAAAACGAAGTTATAACGAAAAAATCCTTTTTAAAGAAACATATTTTTTTCGAATCACCGTTTGAGCTTTCTATAAGTACTTTAAACAAATATTTTTCTCAACTGTCAAACGTCACGTCCCAGTAGCTAAACGAACACCATGACTGAGTTGTATCGAAAGAAGTAACAATTAACGATGATGTCACATAATAACTATTTAAATAAATTATTGACATTGATAATTTCTTTAATCTTTTTTAGTATGATAAGCAGTTGAAAATATACTATCGTTCAAAGACTTACGTTCCAAATTGAGAGGGTATCGGTGTTGATTCCCACCGTCAAACATTTGTTGTCTTAAAAAAATCGATAGTTAATCGATTAATAGTCGAGTAAGCCTATATATTACATCACGTCAATCGTTTCTTTACTACCCACAATACTTTCGATCAAAGTAAGGATGTTTTGTGACTCTTAGTTATTCCAATTTATTCGTGAAGCCACAAATAAATCTAGCAGAATAAAGCTCCATCAAAATTCAACCAGCCTTCGTATCAATAATAACTGCTTATTAGTAGTAAATCTGCATACATCCTAACAAACGCGTACATTTATTAAATATAAATATGTAAGCACATCTATTTATAATTTCGCATTAAACATTCATGACATTGTACTTTCTAGTTACTTCGGTTACCTGGTCATTTACCAGGTCACGTTGGCAATGATACTAAGTATTGTAGCGCGTTGTATGGACCTACTATACTACTATGGAAGCATTGTTGAAATTAATCCTTTGTGGTATATAGTCGTGTACATTGTGGACGACCGTACTGGATATATTAACTATATAACTTTAATATGGGACTTCCATACTTACCTACTCTATCTCTAATCTACGTATTAGAAAATAGTGTTTATACAGTCCGTTTTTCGCATTAGCTTGAACTCAGCGCACTTAATGTTGTATAATAAATATTTCATAAATTTATCATAAAATTTTAAATGAAGCTTGGAACAAATATTCGTAAAGTATAACCTGTAGTCGTATTACAGGAGTAAAGTCATTTCTATTTGTCCACTAAGTACATAGTAATTGTATCTGTGACAAACACACATCCAACTATATATATATATATATATATATATATATATATATATATATATATATATATATATATATATATATATATATATATATATATATAATATATATATATATATATATATATATATATATATATATATATATATATATATATATATATATATATATATATATATATATATATATATATATATATATATATATATATATATATATATATATATATATATATATAAAATACATCATAATATTAAATACATCAATATATGCACAGTGGCACAATTACTTATGACACTTGCAATATGTCATTATATTATGAATTCCGCACGCGGATGCACAGACCATCGCATTTTAAATCACGGCCTTCGATGGCAGGAAAATGACGATCATTTTATAGAAAATTAACATTTTATTATTTATTTAAGTGAATATTATATGTAAATGAGCATTTTAATTCTAGGTCTTAAGTTTAATTATTCTGATCACCGTTTGTTTTAGTATGGGAATATTAGCTTTCGTTGAGGTTTTATTAGGGTAAGGTTAATTGTATTGTGTAGCTTCACACTGTGTTCCGCATTTAGCAGAGAAAGCGGAGAGAACCTACATTCAAGACTCTCCGTTCTCCACTTACGAGCCGAATTCGTAACATTGCACGTTGTGTAACGGAACTCAGTGCCGTATTAATAAAAGAAATGTAACGTTATTAAAGTTTAATAAATAATATACATATAATATAATATCAAAATCATCTATTATAATAAACTAAACTTGTGTCAAAGTTAATACTTTTAGAACAAAACAATAACTATGACAGACGACTAATTTTTCTAAAGATTTTTTTTTGATAAATCCATTTAAACAATTATCAAATCTGAGTCAGTATTAAATATACGAGCTGTTAATTTAATAATGTCGCTCATTAATTTTTTCTGCTATCAAAATCGTAAGACTAATTTCTTTCGCCTTCCTACACGCGTTTTTAAATAATTGATGTCTACGATGCTGCGTTATAGAGCTTCTTTAGATGTATATTTTATTTAATCTGTAATAGAAACTATTTTATTTTATCTATGAAATATAAATAATTCATCACTTTTTATGTAATAATAGTAAAATATTTCTGATTAATGATTTTATATGATAGATATATAAAGTGATAATTAGATTAAAAATAATATTGGCATAATAATTAGTGCAGTCTATAAAACATATTATATTTCACTTATTAAATTATTATTTAATTAAAGGCTAAAGTAATTTGATTCTGATTAATTATTGTAAAACAATCAATCAAAGAATATTTGTATGCTTTGACATATACTATGTTAATATATAGTATAATTGTAATATTATAAATTTAAGTATTTGTAGGTAAACCCAGGCAAAAGATAAGTCAAAATTGACATAAACTATCGCCGTTGGCAACTTATAATTTATCAACAGAAACCCGTAGTTTTAAAATTAATAACATATGTGTGTATGGAAAACAGATAACATATCAGCCTACGCACGGATCTAATTAAATTACCGGCAGCGATCCGATAGAGACGTGTTTACATGTGAAAATCGATTTTAATCAATTAAATTTTGTATTGAATATGCAAAAATGCTGTGCGAATTATTCTAATGTATTTCCAAGAGGAGTAAGTTCAAATTCAGTTGCGAACAAATTTGATACATTTTTTTTTAAAATATTACTTAATATTTAAGCATTTAATGCATTAATGTAAATTAAAAATATGCATATAGATTTTAATAACATTATCGACAATTGATAAGACGCTAATCGCTCAACCACCAAGACATTAAAAAAATCTTTTAAAGAGGTCCCTTTATATGTCACGGGTCATCGAAATGTCAATTTAAGTACATATTTAAAAAAAAAAAGGGCCGCACGAGCCCGCGGTCGCTCGACGGTCCACAAGTGATCATTATAGGCCGTAAAGTCGTCGATAAAACAGATTAGCTGCTTGAATATTTAAACACTTACATGTGAATAAAATCGTTGATGTGTTGATTTGTTGCTGACATATTTAGCTTTCATAGCTTTTATAAGGTGGCTATAAAATTATATTGATTGGTTCATAATAGTTTATGTAAGACAAATGTTTATATTTGGACCATAGAGTTATTAATAAAATAAGTTTATTAGAGCTTTAGAATTATACTTCTGTATAAAATACGAAAATGATAACATTTCTCCATTATTTTTTGGACACGCTGTTCGTAGCGTCTACGAATTTCGTAGCTTCTTCGTTCTACACGGAAGCGGATATTGCAAACGTATATGTACGTACCCAATGAAACTAATATTTCCGGTAATCTTATAATAAGATATATTTACATTTTTTAAGCACGCTACACATACATATGTTAATTCGTATAATTATAAATACATTAATTAATTAGACCTTTATAAATTGATTTACGTCAGATAACACGTCGATGTGTTATCAGAATGATGAATTTAAATAAATTCTTCATGATTCACGCGATTACGTAATTGAAACTAAAACAGTTAAGACGTGGCTACCTTCTAGATAGAACAATTAAACACATGAGTGTGTCAATGGAGATTACATACCTCAAACGATTCTAAGTGGTTAACTGTGCGTACCGAATACCGAAGCTAATCTATTAAACGCTGTCAACAGGGAGATCCGAGCAGTAAAATAACAGGCCAATATCACTCGAAGCACGTACAGTGGCAAAAACTTAGAAAAAAAAATTCTCCCGGCTCGTGCCGCTCAGTTCCGCTACGCCAATAATAAAATCAACAAGCTCGTATCGATACAAATTAATATTTTATTTACAATCGAATCATACAAACGCACCGTGAAATCTAACTCGAGTTATCAAATACAAAACAAAATTTAAAAAGTCAATGCTCTAATTCAAAAATGGCGTTCGAATTATGATTTAAAACGTGTTCCGGAGAAACTCGACGTTTCTAAAAACGAGCGTCTAGCGCGTTACATACGCGTAATGAGATCCACACACGAGGCGAACGGACGTTGAATATGCATAAACAATAAAACACTAGATTAACCCCTACAACAACATAAAATAATAATTTAATTGCATATATTAAAACTTAAACTATGTAAAACTTTATTACATAACATTACATCACTTATAATCTAAACAACTATTTGAATATTAAAGAAATACACAGTCATTCATTTTCAGCTAAAATAAACTAAAGTTACCAGATGTGGGCAGTAAAAAGCTCATTATCAAGCTTTTACTTCGACTATTTGGATGGCCACTTTACTCGTGTGTTGAACGAAGATAGTGTACTTCATAATAATATAATGTTTCAAATATTTCAAGGCTAACCGTTCTCAGCTGTCAATCATAATACGCTATCCATCTCTATCTTTATCCAGCAAAGTTAATACGTCTGTCTCGCTCTGTCGCGCTCGATCAGCCGCCTCGCCTTTATTTGAAAATTTGATTTTAAATGTGGAATGAATAAGCATTATCTTAAGGAATCCATTCTTTTATTTGAATTTTTAATTTCTTTTTTTCTGGTCGACTACTGCCTTCGTTTTTATTTTTCGACCAGGATTTTTTTTATTTATTACATGTGATCGGATCTCTTTTGATTAATCTTTTTATGAAAGGAATTGTTTATCACATACTTGAACGTTTATGTTAGCGGACACATAAATATTTATATTATAAATAATATTTCAGCAACATTCTGGATTTGTTTATGAAATTGTATATGCTTTTGTGTTACTGCCATAGGTATTTTATTAAGAGGAATTTGTCGAGTTTGTTATTATAAGAAATGTTATATTTCAGATGACTAACGCAGAGTAAGCGTCTAGCTTCGTGTTAGCTTATCTTAATTCATAAACGGTTTTAAGTAGAACTATCTCGTAGCCACAAATAAAAGAAAAATAAACACTGTATCAAAAACCATTTAACATAATAGTTTGTTTGAAATATCTTAATTATATCTCATGAATTTCAAAATGCAGTTTTCCTCGTAACTATAAAAATAAGCAAAGGCACACCTGCGTACAGACGCGATGTAAGTTGCGTACAATAAATAAAAACGCATTGCAATGTAACTCTTAATCATGAGTAATTAAGACATACAATTAATTTTGCGAAAAGCTCCACATACGTTTGTATATGAATGCGTTCCAATTTCTAACGTTTCACATTAAATCCAAATCTTTATTACGACAATGGGCAACTAAGGCTTAGTTTCGAAAATTCAACTTAAGCATTATAAATTTAAAATCTAGATTCCTTTGCTCTCACAATAAGTGTCAAATCAAAATTGTTTTGATATGGAGAGCTGTTCTAAGAAGAAACTTAAGGTCCTCTTAATATAACAATAACAGTTCCACGTTTATAAGGCGGTGTTAAGTTACTACGATTAGTCGATTCACTGATTTGTGCGTAGGTAGATATTAGAAATACTTGATCGTGGCAGGTCCGCAGGAATGCGAAACGCGCATGCGCAGAGATAAGATGAAATTGACACTTTGCTATACACAATTCGACGATTCGTACTAATTGAGTGGTTATAATAAATATGTTTTGTCTATTTACTTATTTGGTATCTTGATATGGTAAATAAAGAAATTCAAACGGCGGAGGCGAGTGTTACTAAGAATTTTGTTACCTTTAAACCAACACTTGGGCCATAAGTCATTGCTCTAAAATATTGAGTATTGAGTATGTGAGCCTTGCACCATAATGGGCCCGGAACCCGAGTGTATAGTGAACTCATGAAGTGCAAAAGTAGTTTTATCTAGTCTCTATAAATATATTTAATAGATAATTGTTTTTTGTGTTCTACTTGTTGTATACGTGGAACAAATCACGTTAATTTGAAGCTACTATAGCAAATCAAAGGGACATTTTATCCTCAACACGTACACCATGAGCCAAGTAAATCCTTAAACGTGTTAACCAACTCCATAAATGTTAAACATGCCTTTTTTGCGGCAACCTTGGTCCAAACAATATCCAATAATAACAATAAAACCGTCACAATTACATGCGCGAGCGCATTATTAATATTGATCGGGTCCAATATGGCGGACAAGATGGCCGAAGGACGACGGAAGTGGCTTAATACGTAGGTTTTCTGTTCAATTTTCATAAGAATTTTGGGCAACATAAATTTTATTATTGTTCTCGACAATAAATCGCTTTTTACGATTTAATAAAATTTTAACCTGCCCCTTACATTCACGTTTTGAACGTAATCGAAGAATGAAGCATTTATTTTTATGGTATCACTAAATACTGGATGGACGTAGCTTTATTAATCTGTTGACTTCTTCATAATTCTTGGCAAATAACAATTTCATATAGCATTAAATGTCGATGTGGCTGTTATTTTAATAACTCGTAAAATACGTTAAAACATGACCTTTATACGGAAATAAATTTAAAAGAAACAATTTTACTATAAAAGCTTTGTTAAGCTTATGATCTTGAAGACCTTTAACGCTTTTATATGAACTTTTTGATTTAAACATTACTTATTTGATATATTTACATAGTTATTTAGTTATTAGATAGTTATAGTTATTAGATATGTTAAATGGAAACATATTAATTTACAAATATGTTTCCATTTTTGTGTACATTTTTCTGCTCTGAAAATTGCAAAACGTAGTGTCTCGTCACCATTTTTTTTATTTTGAACAACTTTGATTTTCTAGATATTGACTATAAAATTGTTTAACTCAACACCATATGTTGTCTTGTCAGAGTGGGAAAATTAAAACTATTCATTCCCCCAAGTAGGGATTGAACGCACTACCATCGTACTTACAATCAGACACTGATCTTCTATACCACGATGGCCTCTTAAACATATTATGTATATATATATATATATTTATCATTAAGTAATACTAAAGAAATAATTTCGCCAGTTTAATTAACATTATTGACCTATTGCACTTTACATAATGCCCAAAAGAGATAATGCCAAATACGCTTTTTGTTCTAAGACAATGAATTTTTTTAACTTTTAAGCTTCGATTACAACATGACGATTGTCTTCTATTGAGAATAGATAAAATTATTTTGTATGAAACATTTTTAATTATAAATTATATAACCATTTTAATAATAATTAGTTTATATTAGTACAAAAAATTTGCATAAATATTAAAAAAAAAAATACTTTTAAAACATTTGAACCCGTTACTTAATATTTTGTTGATAGTTACATGTTAGTGCTGTGGATGTCAAAGTTTATGTTCTCGATTGCTTAAAATATATTTTAAGTACATTTACTTGACATAAGATTGCCATATCCCAAAAAGCTGTCCCACGAACCGAAAACGAGACGACAGTGGGTTCAAACCCCGCTCGAAGCAATTAATTATTCTCATTTTCCGCTTTAGTAGACTAGGTTAAATTCCGCTACCTAACACGTAATTAACCGACAAATGAGTGAAAAGTATTTACACTACGCCCCGCGCCTAACCTGCTATATGCAGGATACAGCGTGAAACACAAACACCGGCCTTATCATATAAATAATCAAAAATAACGCTTAAGCGATCCATTGTTTCTTAGAAAACTGTGACGGACATGTTGACATTCGTACGTCGATGAAACCTTGCCATGTGACATGTATCGAATAGGTTTTATCGTTATATGTCAATCGATATAAATTTTTGGGACCTGTTTTAATTAACATTTATCCTTAATATGGATATGATGCAATTAATAGATAGTAGATCCGTTTATTATTTTATAGTATTTCTAATATATGGTGTTCATGTATGTTCTGGCGCAGCGGTTCAGTGTATGATTGTAATCCGACAGTCGTGGGTTCGAAAAAGACGTAAGAATGCCGTTGACGCAATTAGTTCCATCTCCCAAAAATTAGACAGAAAGTGCGGATCGGTGTGTCTTAACACAAGTTTATTATCACCTTATACAGCGAGTGAAGTAGTTTGTAGAATGTATGTAAAGGCCCTTATATTATGCTGAATCTGGCATAATATATACAATTAGTTTTTTTTAACTATTATTAATTATATAAATATTATTATAATATAATATAATAAACTAGCATACAACCTTTTAAAAATAGATTGAGGAAAACTGATAACGTGACGTCACTATTTAATACAATCATACTTAAATTGAACAACAAAACGTAAGTCAAGATTCGTGTGTTTACGATTTTTTAGTTAAATAATTTATTCTTTACTTGGAACGATGATTTATTAAATATTTAACGAACACTCAAAACACGAAACACGCAAAAAACATAGTATTTTTTTTTTGATCATGCCAAAGATAGACGCTTTAAGTTATATACAATATGTTGTCAATATATTAATTTTTTGTTTATAATGTAAGCATTGAATTTATTCATTATGAAATAAGTATCTTAGAGTATTAGGACAGTGTATGAAGATACATTGGTTGCGGGTTCGATTCCCACTTGGAGGAACGAGAACGGAGAGCAGAGTGACTTAACATTAGGTTCTCTATCAACAATATAATAAAGTTAAATCGAATTCTACAATTATCTAATACAAATATAAAATATATATTTACAAAACGAAACCACAAACAATTTTGTGGTCAAGTAAAACCTAAAAGTAGTGAAGTAAATCCGAAAACGACAGCGATAACGAGTTCGATTATAAACCGAAGGCCGCTATGTAACTTTTTAATAAGTAATTGTACACCAATGTTACCAATTCCGACACGAATACACGTTTTTTTTTTCTCACCTCGTTCGTACCAATCTCGTTTTCTCGAAAATAGATCTAATATGTTGAATATAATTAATTTCATAGCAACATGATCGATGCGTGATACTCTCGTAGTTTTTTGTATCATTATTTTTTAAATTACATCGAATTACGTCAATTCGCGTAGAAAACGGAATGGTTTTTTTTGTCCGCTATCGGTTTACGCGAAACTAGCATGTTAGCCGATTTTTTTACAGCATCAAATACCTTGGCTGGGCCGTTCCCGTTTAATCTTAGAGCAATGTTGCTTGTAATAATATAGAATTACCAAACCAGAATAATTATATATGGCCACATTATTTCTAATACGTGATTACAAAATTATATCGTTTTTAAGAAATATTAATCTGTTCCGTGGGAAAATATGTATATTGAATAGTTTTAAATGTTTTTTCTTGTTACAGGTCATACTGTTGGCTGTACGAAGACTGAATATATTATTTATGAAGCCAATTAGGATGTAACGGAGAGGAAAATTCATTCCTGGGTACGAAAAATATTTACTATTTTGCTTTTTTAAACATATATTTTAGAGTTTATGACTATACTCGTATAGTAAGTGGACTAGGACTGTATAAGTTTAAGTCTATACATTTAGTACTTGTATGAAAGCTCTGAAGCTGTAATGCCAGCTATAGAGCTATAGATATAAGATCTGCGTTTTCGGTTAGCAAAGGATCAAATTCCACAGAAGTTTAAACTTGTATTATATTTACATGATTTTACCAAGAGCTTTTCTATTTAATCCGACTGCACATATATAAATCATGCTAATCAAGATCATAAAATAAAATGAAAGGTGAGGTCGGAGTGAATAACCTTTGGCCCGTTTCGTTGATTTCAATCAATAAAATGATTATTTTCAAACAACACAGTGAAAATTTAAAAAACGATGTCAAAACATTCTACAGTATTCAGCTAATCTTTGTCAACAAGAGACCATTGTTTCTTCTCGATACATTGTCTCCATTTAAATGGAACCGGAATGAATCACTGTTATTATTGGACGCTAAAATGTGTTGAATTTAAATTTGATTGTTTATAATCTTATGAAAGCGACCAATTTGTATTGTTGCAGGTCGGACTTGCTTCAAGTCGTGGTAATCAGAGTCCAAGAGCAATGACTACTGCGATGGCAGCTCACCAGGAATCGATACACGAAAGACTGCAGCCTGGACCGGAGGAACCTTTGTATCTTCATCATGGTGGTGCCTGGAACACAGAGAACTCAGATCATCAAGAAGAGCACAGCACTGATATGTCTCCCTATTATAATATGCCAAAAAGAAATAAACGGAAGAATTTTAAACCTAGATGTGCTCCCAATACTACCACCTTCTCAGATGACTCGAATGGAGGAGTCTGTGAGGCAGGCAGCCCATTAAATGGCAATGACAGGACAACCCCAGAGCAAGCTGCAGAAGATGAAACAGATGAAACGACTTATGCTAAAATAGGTGTAAAAAACTTTAGTCTTTTAAAAAGTGGTGCCGTTGATCTAAGTAGAAGACTGAGTACCGACTCAAATGAAAATATAGAAACTAATTACCAAAATAGTCTATCAGAAGACAAGAAGGTAGATTCGTTTCAACGTTCTTATATACACAGCTTACAAATGAATCAGGATGCCGAGAGGGACCGTACTATTTTAAATTTTAATAGTTTACAAAATAAAACTTTTTGTGCCAAAAATCCATTCGCTATATCACAATTAATCAAAACGAATTCGCCTCCTAGAAGAAGGGAGTCAGATTCTGATGATGAAGTGAAAGGTCAGGATATTAACGCCAATGAGAGATTAGAAAACCAAGAGGTATCAGAACAAGCTGATAACCAGCAGAATGGTGACGCGTCGCACGCAACCAATAGGATTTTAAGAGACTATGCAATGAACACCATGAAGGAGTTACTTGGAATTTATGGTCTATCGTCGAATGAAGTCGCTGACGCTATAAGTGGGCAGATACGGGCGTTGGAAGCGCTTCAAGGTAAAATACATATTAGATTTTTAAATGTGAGTCAAGTAAATATTTTTTAAGTGAACTCATGGTTTTGTAGTCAATAATAATTATATTACAACAAAAATATCCTATATAAATACTAAGAAATTTTAAGTTTTGTTCAATCAGGTAAACCATTCACGCAACTACCTCTTAGCCTAAAACGCCGCCACGATTCAGGCGATGGTACCGATAGGAGTTTCAGGAGGTCCTCGTCAGCTACTGAGGATGAGGGGTCCACTAATATTACACCACCGAAGACACCTGATAATGATTTAGAAGCTCAAAGGTATTTTAATATCCAAATATCTTAATTATAGTATTGTATATTTAACAGAACTTCATAACAAATTATTATATTAAAAAAAATTGTGTTCAATTAATATTTACATTTTTTTAGGCAACGGGCGTTACAAATAATAAACCAACAATCATTAAGATTATTCAGATCACAAGGTCAGGATGAGGAAGCTAGCTCTGATGATGGAGATCAGACCCTGGATCTCAGTGTATCTAGAGACACTGATGGACAGGTACTATTAATAAAATATAATTAACTTTTATATACATATACACAAGAGAGGATTTTTTATTTTGTAGTTTAATCTATAGTCAAAAAAAATATATATATATATAAGTAAGTGTATACAGAAAAATAGTTTTTATATATTTAAACAATTAACGTACTTACATATAAAGAAGGTAAATATTGGCAAATTGTCTTAGGAACAGTCGACAACATCCAGTGCTGGCAACAGTGTATCAGAGTTCGAACAACAAAATATGTTAATGAGAAAAAATCTGGAGGATCTCGCTAACTTACAAATGCAGGTGCGTGTTGAGATATATATATATATATATATATATATATATATATATATATATATATATATATATATATATATATATATATATATATATATATATATATATATATATATATATATATATTTTAAATATAATTTTTGTATACTGAAATAGACGTGTTGGATTTCTACGTTATTTTGCAGTACCTATATCATTTTCAATTACTGGTTACCTATATGAGATCACTGCTAGCGATAAGGCCGCCATTGCACATTTACTTTAACCTATGTTATTTATGTAATATATAATGTAAATTGTAAGCTTTATTTTGTTTATTACTAATAATACATATTAGTTGTGTGTTCTATAGCCACTAAGGGGAATGCATTTCCCCAATTCACCGTTCTGGCGAGACAAAGCACGACTTTTAACTCCGCCACTCAACAAGTAATATCTCGAGTTCGTGATAAAAAGGAAGTGTCTTGACACTAGGTACATTTCTAACTACTAAGCTATTTGCTAAAAATCTAAACTACTGTAAAATTCATCCAATTACAAATTCAATCTACATATATATTTGATATTATGTATTAATAAATATATTTATTGTTGTTTATCCTTTTAGAATTTCTTCCAAAAACAATCAATGATGGACGCGGAAGATTCTCAAGAGAGAAAGTTACATGCTAGTGGTAAGTAAAGCTCTTGTACACTGTAATTAAACTTTTTTATACCGTTAAATTATATAATATGTAAACATAAGCTTTAAGCTTATTATTATAGGCTTAGTTAATAATAAATATGTCATTTGATACATTGAAATAATTCACAAGAAACTCTTCTCACTCTTATACGTTCAGAGAATTAATTGTAAGCGCATTCGTAGAACACTCGATCGTTACGTCTTAAAGGGAAGTGGCTTAGGGCATAAAAAAAATTGTGCACGCAAGTAGGTATATGATGCATCATGAACAAAGTGACAAAATAATAAATAAATATATAATAATAATAAATAAATAAATATATAACTCAATACTTTACATTAGGACAAACTTTTAAAACTATTTTATATTTTTTTTAATATAATTTTTTTTAAAATATTACTAGCGACACGCTCGCGGCTTCGCCTGCACCTGAACTGAATCGCGTACGTTTCTATATGATGTACGAAATCGTATTGTGCATGGTAGTATTTACTCTAATATAATATACTATATTTTTTTCTAAAATAAAAGTTAGCCTCAGTTACTCTTTATTACATCAGTTACCTGCCAGTGAAAGTCCCGCCAAAATCGGTCCAGCCGTTTCACAGATTAAGCGGAAGAAATAGACAGACAAAAAGATTTAAAAATGTTATTTTAGTGTGTGTACTGTATATATATTACAGGTATTAAAACGTGTTTATTTATTAGAAACAGACATTTCGTTTATTTTCTCATTTTTACAATAACGCGGCGTTAAGTTCCGCCACTCAACATAAACACGCTACATCTCATATTCAGGCCAACTGTCTTGACTGCGTTTTCATTAATTTGCCCTACTGTGTGGGATAAAGCGTGAAGCTGAAAAATATCGTTCTTTTTATGGCAAGATAACATAATTTGATATTAAAAACAAAGTTTAATATTTTAAACCGTTCGCTGGAGATTATCACCTCTAAAATATGTCTCTAAAATATGTCCTCTAAATATGTCCTATGTACCTCTAAAATATGTCCTCTAAATATGTCCTATGTACCTCTAAAATATGTCTAAAATATGTCTCTAAAATATCTAGTCTAAGGACTAGTAAGAAAATAAAAAAACACTGTTAGTGCCCAAGGCAAGTGAAAAGCCTAACTAACGCTAATAGAAGGAAACACCAGGATTGTGTAAACAATTTCGTGACACATATTCTATGATAATTGTATTCTCGTAGCGATAATTAATGTTAGAAACGACGACATATATACATATACATATATATTTAATATGACTCATACATACATATATGTATATATACGTAAAGATAGATATACATATATTATTGCTTATACATGAAGTAAAATAAAAATTCAAAATCATAATATTCTTTGTCCAATTGGGAAATTTTGAATCATACTTTATTATTAAAAACTTACAGATGTCAGTTTTGTCAGTCATACCGGAAAGCCGGTAAGGAACACCGGTAAGGACGACAGCTTCGGCTTTCCGAACCAATGATAGTTATATATATTTATATATATATATATATATATATATATATATATATATATATATATATATATATATATATATATATATATATATATATATATATATATATATATATATATACATATATATATACCTACTTGTTTAGTGGTTAATAGTTATAATTTATACACAGATCCTAAGTTTGATTCTCAATTAGAACTACTTGACTGAAAACAAGTATTTTTTTATACTTGACTGTATAAGTTGAAAAATATGGATATACTTGCATTCCTTACTAAATAACTTATACTTTATTTATTACTTTATTTACCTTTTAAGAGGCATAATAAAATTTATCTATATTATATGTATATATCTATAATAATAAAAAGACAAGATAAAGTAAGGAATCCATTAAAAAAAATAATTTAAATACGCATGTTATTCAAATAGACTGTATAATATCAATAAATTAATTTTTTGTCCACTTCACTTTAAGAGTTTCATTAATTGGTTTATAACCATTCTTCATCAGACTTACTTCAATACTGTTCTTTTTTTAGCTTCTTACTTTTTTTCGCACGTAGCTAGTAGTAGGCGGAGAGACCCCAGTGCTACAACATTCCGTTCTCCACTTTCTATTTCACGTCTATTTTAGAGACATTTCTGCCTCAAATCCTGTCATATTATTAAGCCACGTTAATGTAACTTTGTATAATTACATATACATACATATATATGTAAAGAGTTGTTTTACATACAAAAAACATGTAAAACTACTAATTAATTCTACTTTAAAGAACTATTTATAGTTTTTTATTCGGTTCTTAGTGTTTAAAATTAGGTAGAAGGAATTTTTATGTCTACATGCAGAAATTCCCTTTAGCCAGACAACACATATACATTTGCATTTGCTTTGGAAAAAAATAAATAACATGTTGAAGTTTATTTTTAATTTACACACATATATATATATATATATATATATATATATATATATATATATATATATATATATATATATATATATATATATATATATATATATATATATATATATATATATATATATATATATATATATATATATATATATATATATATATGTGTATATGCACGCAGTGCCTCGAATGGCGGAAAGTGATGAACGTAGTGTCTTAACACTAACTTCTTTCAACCTACGGTTCCCTCTGCCTACCCTGCTATGTGCGGGATACAGCGTGAAGCTACATAAATAAATAAATACATATCACTCGAATTCCAATTTTTTCATACTACTTAAGCTTGTGATTTCACCCGCATAGTCAAATTGGAATAACTAACAGCTGTACACATGTGACACATTCAGCAAGTAGGTACAGTAGGCTACAACGAGGTGGCTAACGTAAAGTGATATACTCTCCAACATCTCATCTTGCCGCCCCCGCGATTTGATACGGGCGACAGAAAGATTTAGTGCTTTGGTGAATTTTTGAGTTATTTAAGTTAAGCATAAGAGATTGAATAGTGAGTTAATTGGTGCAAAGAAAGAAGTTTATTTTCAATTGAGTTATTAAGAGATAGTAAGTTGATTGATTTATTTTAAGTGGTTTGTTTATTGAGAAAAAATCGTGTGGTGGTTTCCCATTGCCATTCACACCGCAATAAGACAGTTGTTGGTCCCCTCAAAGTCCTTAAGTCGCCTCTTACGACACCCACAGGAAGAAATGGGGGGGCGCTATTCTACTACCCGGCACCCCACGGGGTAGCGTAAAGTGATATAGCCTTTCTCACTAAATAGACTATATATTACAAAAAGTTTTTTTCTTATCGAGCCCGCTTCATCGTACCAGTTCTTTCTAAGATAAACGTGTTCAACTAAGCAAATTCTACAGATTCATTATAATTCTATAGAAGTAAACATTTCTTTGGTCGCAGAAATAAGAATCACAGTAATCGACGTTCGTTATTTTATAAATTGATAAAATATTTATATTGTAGTCACATTTATTATATTAGCTTTAACACCTTGAAGTAAGAGTCCAAAAAAGTATTTTTTTTAATAAGCTTAAAAATAAAGCTTTCATGACGCTTATGGGTTCGAATCCCGCTCGGACATAATGATTGATTTTTATTTTCTTCCCTCCGGTAGCAAGAATAAGCGCGGTGATCCGCCACCCAACACTGGGTCAGCATAGCACTTGGTTCCCGCAGCCAAACCTGCTACATGCGGGATACAGCGTGAAACCTATAAAAAAAAAATAAACACAAGAAACAACAATTCAGGTGTTACCCAATGCATTCGCACGGCAATAAAGCAAATAGTCGCTCACCGGACGCACCGAAGCGAACTATTATACGTAAATGGGAAACCATTTGCCTATTGCGTACCCCACCGGGAACAGGGGGACTCTACGACAAGTAGGGCAGGGCAAGTCCTAATATTGTATATGTATAGCGTTTTGTATGATAAAACTATGGTAATTTTGAGAAAAGCCACATAGTATTGTCTAATAATGAGTAATTATTTTCATTTTCTCGTAGCGTTGAGTTCCGCCAGTCAAACGAAATCAAAAATCAATCAAAAAATCCAAATATTTTTTATTCAAATAGGCTATTACAAGCACTTTCGAATTGTCAATTAACATAAGCGTCAGTATTGTCAGTAAGTCCTGTCAGTCAGTATTGTCTCGAAAATTGGGCGGAAAGTGAGGAATAGAGTGTTTTAACAACAGGTCCTCTTTACTTAGCCTGTTAGATTGATAACTAACTAATCAGTATTATCAGATTATATATATGTGGCAAAGTATATGTTTTATATGATATACTTAGTTTAGATTAAATTCGTAGTAAAAAAAAATACAAATAAGTTATTAAAGTGCAGTGGGAATGCCCCAAGTCAATATCTAATATTTCAAACTTAGTCAAATATTCTGATAGAAATTTTTGTCATAAGGTTCTATCTGTCTATCCCGCTTTATGCAGTATAAAGCGTGAAACTGTAAAAGGCTATAGCGTATACAATGATTTATATTGTATATAAATATATACTGAAGCCTTATATGGATTCACGAAATTATGTAAAACGACCTTAAATACGATATTTATATGATAATCGAATATATACTGTGTTATTTTTCTCATGAAGTCATGAATAAAGACTTATTTGTTTGCGGTCAACTACCTTGCGGTCTTTGTGCTCCTGACTTGTCACATTTTTGATTTTACATAAACTGAGAATTTTAATTAGCTTCACGCTGTATCCAGCATAAAGCAGGGTAGACAAAGAAAAGAGGCAAGCTAGTGGTAATAGTTTCCGCTCTCCACTTTGAATTTTGAATTTGATGGGAATCGAATCCACAACCCGCATGTTTACAATCAGATGCTGTCCCACTGCACCACTGTTGTCCACGATATTAATTCACATTTACATATAAACTAAAAGTGGGAAACGTAGTGGTGAAAATACATTAAGTTTAAGGGCCGTGGTGGCGCAGAGGCAGTCTGCCTGTAAACGCGACGGTTTGTAGGTTCAATTTCCACTAGATGAGAAGGAATTATTGTCATTTTCTCTATTTTAGTACAATACAAATGTCAATGACAATGTCTCGAAAGGTGGAGAGCGGGGAACGGAGTGTCTTAGCACTAGGTTTCCTCTGCCTATCCTACTATGTCCGGGATACAGCAAGAAATTACAAAAAAAAGAGATGCTACTCATTAATTAACATATACTATCACTTCCTATATAGGTGAAGCTAAAGAAAAAAACATATGAAAACAACTATATTAAATTATTGTATTTTAAAGAAAATATGTTAAATTTCAATCAATCCAAGTAAGAACGCTATTGTACGTTAGACAACGGCTAGTAACTTTTACTGATTTGCACTTAGAGTGGCAGCTGTCCGGATTCTGTAACTCACGAGATACGGAGATACAGTAGTTTAGTTTAATCTAACATCAGGTGTTAATGATAATTATCTGATTGAAGATAAAAAACCAACTAAAGCTATTAAATTCGTATAATTGCGTCGACCTTCACCTAAGCCGTTTGTATAGAAACCAGAGTTGCGATCATAGCTTAGATTGCTTGCTTGCTTTATATAACTTAACAGAAATAAAAAAAAAACACAAAAAAATAATTAATAGAACATATTTCATAATTTCAACAATAAAGCCTCCCATACACGATCCAACCAACCATTACATACCATTATTTATCTACTTTAATATATTAAACGAAAACAAAACAATCAAAATTCACTTAACAAACACGCCTTTACCAATTTATATCATGACAAAAATACATATAGAAATAAATGACCTAATACTGTGTCCGTATAGCATTACGAAATTGTGCCTATATTAACGCTCCCAACCGAGCCAATTGAGTGAATTCGTTCTATTGAGGAGATTACAGCTGAGGTTTCCACAATTACTGGTAGGGGCCACTAAGGAAGGGACCTAAAACTAGATGAATGCAATTTAGTTTTTTCCTTCTTGTTGATTTAGATTTACTGTCGTTTCGTAGTCTGTCTAGCTTTTGTTGTTGTGTTGTTACGTATTAAATTGTCTAACATGTGTCTATGTTAATACTGTTGTAAAGATGTGCTAGGTCAATTTGTTTTTTTTTTTTTAAATCGTTTATGGAAGCTACCTACGGGCGTGAAGCGTTTATTGTTTTTTACCTCAAATATAACATTTAAATATTGCCATTTTACCAAAAGGACGAAGCCGTAGTATAGAATAAATGAACATATAAAAGACTTTGAAGTAGAAGTTGAAATTTAAATAAGTAGATCAATTAATTAATCATTGACTTCATTATTTTTTTTATACCATTAACAATATTATAAGTAAGCTTACAAAAGTCCCCAACAAAAGTTCAACGGACAAAGTTATCAAATATTTGTATGGAATCGATAATTAATATGAAACAACCGAAATAGGTGATCACAGAATAAATTAGTGCCTCGTCACATTTCACGGCTACACGCAAAGAATCCACGGTTTTGTGGAGAAACACCATACACTGTGGCGGTAACTGACTTATATTTTAATTATGTTTGCTCTGTATATCATTAGCTGACAGTTAAGTTTTACGAACCTGCTTAAAGTAGTGTGTAAATAATATTTATAGCTTTTTGAAAGTTTTCCTTGAGGTTCCATTATAGAGTAATAATATATGCGTCAAAATAATAGTTATCATGCTGAAGTTGTTATTTTGAAAACGGTTGCGGCTCTTCTAATTTAACACTTCTATGCTAATATTATATAGTTAATTGTTCGTCCGTTTATGCATGATCTCAGGAACTACTGGGTCAAATTGAAGATATATTCTTGTATTAGATAGTCTATTCATCTAGGACTTGACTTGACTTGATGATAAGAGCTTGTGATATATATATATATATATATATATATATATATATATATATATATAGATATATATATATATATATATATATATATATATATATATATATATATATATATATATATATATATATATATATATATATATATATATATAATATATATATATATATATATATATATATATATATATATATATATATATATATATATATGCTATTTCCACAAAAATGAATTTATACACAAGAAATTTATACACAAAAAATGAAGCCAGAAATAAATGCTAATCATACAAAAAAACATATATATTTCATATACAAATATAAGAAAAAAACAAAATTATTACACATCCATTGAAATGCTAGCTCCATACAATGTGTAGAAGCAAACCTACACAGCGAATACATAATTTTAGACACCACGTTACGCTATTTAGTCATTAGCTTATTTGCATTCCCATTCAATCTGGACAATCGATTCAGGGCTTTCTAAGAAATTAATGTCAACTGTCAAGCTACAATGTCATTTATATATACAATCCTTATTAATATTATACATATTACAATTTTTTTTTTTGGGTTTCACTCTTTGTCTATGGTAGATATTGAAAGTTATTAATTTCTCTGGAATTTGAACCCACATCCTTCGTGCTTACAGTCAGGTGCTGTGATGTGTATTGCCGCGAGAGTCTTTATCAATTTTTCATACGTTTGATATTGTCAGCTTAAATCTAATAGATTGTGCAAGAATTATAGAAATAAGTATCTTGACAGAGTAACTGTGTATTAGTGCAAATCGCATCAAAATTTGATTGTAAAAAAGAAACTTTAAGAGAGAGAGAGAGTAAAGAGACTTTAATACTTAATATAATTTATAGATATACGATTCACGAATACGATAACAAAAAGATTTACCTCAAATGCATTTTCTCACAATCTTTGAAATTTATTCAACAAAAATAAATAATCGAGTGACGCGTCCATTACTTTGTCTATACTTCCCACATGTTTTGTCCTTGTCTCTCAACCGATTTAATTATATATCTATCTCTGTCACGTTCAGAATTAGTCCCGAGGCGATAAAGTAATAATTTATGAAAAATTTTTGTTAATTACGGTTATTAAAACACTACTTCTATCATACGATTATTAAGTTTTCTGAATGTTTATTATAAAATATTGGTTTCCGCAATAAATATAGATTCGTTTTGGGGTTCCGTGGCGAAAGGAACAACTATGATTTTTTTTCAATATGGCGGCGACAAGATTTTTTTTACCCAAAAGTAGTTTATCTACAATTTCTCTAACTTAAATTTATTATGAAATGTAAATTTTTAACAATTTATATAATTATCATTTTTCTTTAAAAAAAGAATCTATTTTTAATATAGTTCTTTAAATAAGTAATAGATATTATTTTAGCATAATATACACATACAGATCCACTCTATTAAATCGTTTCGGCCTTTATGCTTATTTAAAAAAAAAAAACAAAACGATATCACATCCTTTCTAATTTAGACCCGATAGAGATTGCTTTAATCGATTGAGCTTTTAATTATCGATTATAATAATCACTCTTCCATATCGATTCGTGTAATAAAACGATTATTAGCGGATCTCTTTATAGTGTTGTAAATCTCGCAAAATAAGCCGTAAAATAAAACTTGTAGTGAAGCTGCCGTTTAATTCGTTTATTGTATTTAATTGTGTAGCTTTGCTTCTATTTAGATTTTTAATGACTCTAGTTCAATATATTGTTTTATATCAATTATTTTATTTAATATTTGTATTTAGAATAGGCATGATATTATATATTAATATTTATATTTAGCTTCACGCTGTATCTCGCACGTAGCAGGGTAGGCAGGGGGAACTATAGTTTGAAGGAAAGTAGTGTTACACTCCGTTCTCCACTTTCCGCCGTTCGAGGCATTGCGTGTTGAGTGGCGGTACTCAACGCCGCGCTTTGCCTTGTTGCCATTAACGCTGGCAAATATAATATTGTTTTTTTTATTATATTCATGATATTTATATATTCATACTGAGATTAATAATTTCATAAGATGTTTACTTTAAAATATATCTCATGGCACAACTAGGGCGTATTGTCACAACTATACTGTACAATCGTATACATTATTCTATAGATGTTATACAATCAACAAGCTTTAAGCCAAGCGTTCTAGCTTCCTACAGTCCAGCCAACATGTGCAGCTCACTCCTTTGTTAATTAGCATCGTATCCTTTGAATTGGACAACAAATGTGTAGAGATGTAGCTTAATGCAGCTTATTAAGCTTTTAACGATGTTAGTTGCAATATTGTTTTTTTTAAGATTTTAAAGGTTGTTTTTTTTTCAGTTTGATATTATTTATGCATAATGATATATAGTAATATATAAGATTATTGCACTGTACTTATAAATATATCGTATATGAACTTTGAAATTTCGTATGTTTATTAGTATAAGTAAATTAAGCTAAATACATATACTGTAAAGAATGTATGTAAATAAAACTCACTTACATCAGTAAAGAGTAAGTATAGGGAACCTTGTGTGATGACTCTCCTTTCCTCACATAGTATCCAATTTTCGTGATATTGTGATTACAAATTAAAAAAAATCTAAATTTAGTCAATCCCCCGGATATTCCTTTGTCATAACTACATATCCAAATATATAGTGGATTATAAATTTTGCTCGCATTAAATTCGTTCTTACATAAGTAAATTGTTTAAGATATCTATACAATATCCATACTAAACGAATCCAGGATTCATTGTAAACTTGCACTGTAGTCTGTGGGCATTGCGAAAAAAAAAAAACTAACACCTCCACAGATTTAATACGCGTATAATTTCTTTGTGGCACCGCGCAGAATGTGAGCAGACGTCATAAAGTATGCATTTCTTTATGCATCCAATATGCATGTGTGTGTCAGATAAGGCCCTTTAACATGGCCTCGGGTGATATGAACATGGTTTTTTAAACTATTTTTATTAACAAGTTCATTATACTATGACCTTTTAAAGTGAAAATAAATCTTTTATTGTTTTGTAAATTAATTAACATTTTTTTAAATATATTTTATGAAAAATTGTATACAAATATAATATTAAATATATGCACAGATAATAAAACGCAACAGTATATTCAAAGTATGTCTAAATAAAAAGACAAACATGCTTATTTTTTCCAAAAAAAAAAAAAAAGCACCCACCAAGCCTTTAAAGGAAAAGTCCTTGAGCCATCACTTAATTCATAAACGCCTCTATACGTCTAACGAGTAACGATGTGAATTCTGAACATCAAAAGTCATCTTACTTAATGTGTAAACTGCTTTACCGACATAAAGACACGCACACAGCCATACTATTACAATAACTCAATCGTACACGCATCTTTGCATATTCATTTGGCTCGCAGTTAGTATCTTTGTATAAAATTATAATGCATTATGTGACCCGGCGGATCGTCCTTTTTATTGTAAAAAGCTAGTGCTTGTACGTGAATATAACATTCACAATTCAATGGAAGATATTTGAAATTATATTTAATTATTGCTTTATTTAAACATTTGTTTGTAAAAATCTATTTGGGGTTATTGTTTTTCGACGTTAACAGCAATCGGCAGAGAGAAGGAGAGAAGGGTCTTGTTAAGACACTCCGCTCTCTATTTTCCACTAGAGTTGCGAGACATTGTGATTGGTTGAGCACAGCTATGCCTAAGGAAATGCAAATTATTAATACCCCCTAATAGGAACTGAACCTACAAATGTCGCGTTTACATTCAAACACTAATATACCACGAAAATGAGAACTAATCAAAAAAAATAACTTCCCCAACGTATTTTCTTAAAATAAATATAAAATACATATGTATGTTTGTTTAAGCATTTTGATACAATAAAGCAATCAAACGTACACATTAACATAAGACATATACATAAGTACACTAAAACCAAGAATGAAATCGACAAGGACGTGTTGGAAATTTCTAAATTGCTGGAAAATACCATATTCTGTGTAATTATTTAAACTGTCTCAAGCGCTATCTCGGTTCATCCATTGTTAGTGGCACTTGAGTTACGGTGATTGTAAAAAAGTTGTATTACCTTTTCCCACTTTAAATCACATGACGTTGAATGAAGAATATCTATATAACATGCAGAAATGGCATCGATCGGATGCAATTTGCAATTTGTAAATTGGGATACATTCACTGTATATATTCTATTTGGGTGTTAATTTGTATGTAATTCAGTATTTAAAGCTTTATTTGTATCTAGTGTCAAAATACTCTGCTCTCTGCTTTTCCCTTCGAATTTGAGACGTTACATATTGGTGGATATTATTACTGTGGAATATTTATTTCCTTTTCAGCATAATAATAATATAAAATTATTATTCCAGCTATTTCAAATATATATATATATATATATATATATATATAGATATATATATATATATATATATATATATATATATATATATATATATATATATATATATATATATATATATATATATATATATATATATATATATATATATATATATATATATATATATATATATATATATATATATATATATATATATATATATATATATATATATATATATATATATATATATATATATATATATTATACATATATATATATATATAAAAAAACATGTTTTATTGTCGAGAAGTCACTTCTATAGCTATACCGAGACGAAACCGAGGTCCAGATAAAAAGCTGTAAAATCGGAACGGCGTCGGATTTTCGATTACGTGTCCGAGATGCAATAACTTAGGTTTCTCCGAATAAGTAAACTTTGTTCGCAGTTAAATTTTTCTTTATTTACGACGCGACCGTAACATAACACAAGTTTTGTTCATAAGAAATCATCTTGATAATTAATTCGAGGTATTCAGTCCTTCTTAATAAGGTTTATTATTTAAATATGTTTTTTTTTTATTATGATAATTTAAATGTAGGTGTTTTGTATATATATATATTTTTTTTAATTTATTATACTTATGTAAATATAAATACTATATGCTTAAATCTAGAGATAGTGATCATCGATAGGTCCTAAGTTCAAATACTAGAATTCATCAAATATCAATAAAAAATTGGATTTAGAATTTTTTTTCTTTTTTATCTTGACTTCGCGCTATATCTCGCACATAGCAGATTAGGCAGAGGGAACCTAGTGTTAATTTCATACCAGCCTCCCTGAATGGTAAACAAACCGTCGCATTCAAAAACAGACGCTGCGCTCCTGCGCCATGACGACTGGAAATTTTTATATTTCACAATCAATGATAGTGGCACAGTCACACAACGTCTGGTCACAACGCGACGGTTGGGTGTTTGATTCCCGCTCAAGGGAATAAATTATTTTCATTATCACTACACGCGGTGGTTAGCACCGCGTGGGTATCTGCCACTCGTCTCCGTCTAGAATTCCGGCGGAGACCGTAGAACGGAATATCTTAACACTAGTTCTTCTATCCACCCTATTACATAAAACATAGTGTCAAGCCAAAACAACATATAATAAAAAAATCAAACCAATACTTTCACATTACAAGAAAACAATAATAATTTCTCTACAATATATTTTTTGCATTTCATTCAAAATAATGGTGTCAAAAGATTCTCACGTAAACACACACAGTCGTTAGAATCTTAATAGTTTATTATGTAAATTTTATATAGCGTACGTGTTACGCGTTTAGCAAAACTGCTATTACACTAAGAAATTGCCGTTCATTGTTTGGACTGGCGATCGTAGATAGTGTTTGGATTTCTATGAAATATTAAACGATATAAAATATAGCTTTATTAGACATTACCTCCGCCATAGTGTATATGGTAATTTTACAATCGCAGCCATTTGTATGATATTGGACACTTGACAGTAATATAATTAGAAATGTGAAAGCAAAAAATGTTTTTTTTTTGGAGAGCATCTGATAATTTTAATGTAATATTGCTTTGACAATTAAGCCAGGTTTTCAACGGATGGCTTATTAGTCAATGTGCTTAAAGGTTCATAAGAGGCGCGGGTTCAAATCCCACTATGTTGGAAATTTTAACGCGTATTCTTAAAATATATTTATTTCTTTCATGAAACATAAAGAAAGAAGAGATATATTATTTTATGGGTCTTATTATTAATACTTACATTTATATCATATCATTTATATAAATTATCCTTTTTCAATCGTGGACATGTTTCCATTATCACCTGCTTGAGGATCAATTAAGGACAAACCAATCAAAGGCGATGATTGTTCAGTCGGAAATCCTTAAGAATATTATAAAATGTGTTCGTTCGATATATATATATATATATATATATATATATATATATATATATATATATATATATATATATATATATATATATATATATATATATTATATATATATATATATATATATATATATATATACATATATATATATGATGTCTAATAGCACATAACTATATCTAATTGAGGATTGATTGATCCTTCATGTAACAGAGAATTGTATACCTTAGAAAGCATTTTACATCCCAAAACATCTACTTTTATATTAATTGTTATAGATTTAAAAATTTCATTTGAAATTTAACTTGAAATGTCTTCATATAATACTTATATTAGAAAATGCATTTTTTATAAGAGACCACCGGGGCCGCCTTGGGACAGCGTTCAGTGCCCATAATTGCAAGCCCCACTCAGATAATAAAAAGTGTGTCAATAACTCAAGTTCAGGTAAACGGAGGACGGAGTGTCTTGATATTATGTTCTCTCTGCTTACATTATATTACGGATCATGAAACAGTAAGAAAAAAGTAAAAAGTACATAAACCTCATAGGTAAAAATATTTTTCTCGTAAAATATGAATCAATCGCCTCCATATCCGCTTCATTCTTTTTAGATCATACCTTATTACTTACCTAATAATAAGTTAGCCATTTTGCTCACGTAAAATCAATTACTATCTATTCCGTTCTTAAGCCTATCGATCATTGTTCTTTGACTTTCTCTGGGAATGTTTTTTATCGACGTAGAAACTAATTGGCGCTCAGATTTATTTTCAATTGTAAATATTTAATGAACAAGCACTTGTCACGACAGCAGAAACATCTACAAATACTAAATTGCATCGTAAAAATACAATTGCCAGCCAAACGAGGTACCTAATTCGAAATATTATCTATCTTTATATCTTTTTTACAAAACAAATAAAGCTAATACCAAGGATTTGCCATACAAAAAACCATTCGGGTATTTGACAATGTCCAGGATTCGAATCAACGCAAAAAATTACATTAAACGCTCGAACAATTATCTTAAAAGCTGACATCAGTCCATCATCAATTAAAACACTTACGTCCAAGATTCCGATACATATCGGGCTGGATTAGATAAAAAAAGGCAGTTTCGTTTCTAATTGACCACCATTGCAATGCCATTTCAGAAAGTATAATAATTAAAAAAAAAAAAAAGACTTACACGAACGAAAACTAAAGTAACGCAGAACGTTGTTCAAGACAGTGTAAACAGAGCAAAAACTAAACATGATCATACGGAATCGCTTACTCCAATCACCGCGCTGGGCGGGTCTGAGACGAACAAAGCCGAAGATTTACCGACGCTATTGTGTATTGTGATTGCAATTACTATTAATGTTGTAGAAAACGAGAATACCAATCTAAAAAAACAAATTAATTAAATTTAACATCTGCTGTTTACAAAGTATTATCCGAGCTAGAGATAAATGTATTCTTTAAGTTAATCTATGGATGGAACGGTTGCTGTTAGAACATGTAACGGAGGAGCGATGGTAACATATCTAGATCCTCGATCGACCGATGGTCTCCGATTTGATCTACGCATGCGTATGCTCATAATTATCAGCGCTCTTTCATCCGCCGACCGGAGTTTATGACCGCCCGCGCTGTGTAAACGTCTCCCGTCATATTGCCAAGTAATTAATGGACTTTACGTACTTAATATGAATAATTAAGCATCCAATGATACAATGCGAATCATTGATGAGTAATGGGCTTAATGAGGCAGAACTTTCAAAGTATTTCATCCATATTTTATTGTTCGGTTAAGAAAATTAATGTAATAGTGGCGCAGTTGAAAAGCTATAGCGATCAAAATTATTGTTCTCAATGGAATAGCAGAACATATGACGAGAAATGTTGTCTCGGCTCCTAAGCTCAACAAAATTTCTCAAGGATAGAAAATTTATGACATCCTCATCCTCCTAGATAAGCTTGATCTTCAGCTCGATTGACCATTTATGTAATAAATATACGTAAATTTTATTTATATTACTTTCCAAATATAATATATACACACATATATATATATATATATATATATATATATATATATATATATATATATATATATATATATATATATATATATATATATATATATATATATATATATATATATATATATATATATATATATATATATATATATATATATATATATATATATATAGACAAGGAAATTCATTTTGTTAGCAATACGATAATCGATTTATAATCATAGTTATTTAGCCATTAGGAAGTTATGGAGCCATAAAAATTAACCAGATACACAAAAAAAAATATGGGAAAACAAACCAACACAAAAAAAGATTGGCATACATTTGAATTATTACTGAACTCGATATTCCAACACAAAACGATCTCACGGTGCGAAACAACAATGCGATATGAATATATTATCTATACAGGAAAAATATTATTCCAAATCTCAGATCAAATATTTTAACCGATAGAAATAAAGACCCGTTCCGTTATCGTTAATCTGTGGCCGAAATAGTTTAATAAAATTTAGGCGTATACAAACATTTTTCACATTGTGCGACACCAGCAAAGCTATTATCGATCTTAATTATGGGTTTTAAGGTGTTCTTTCATTCTACCACTAGAAATGTGAATGTCAAATTTGTATAGCCATCATATATTGACGTAGTGAACAATGCATATGATTCATCTCGTTACAAAACGGGCATATGATGCTATTTTAATTCAATTATCTAATTGTATCTACCCAGGAACTTCCATAAACGATCTCGTACTCAGAAATGTGTTTTGTAAATCATGTTTATTTAACTCTACTCGTATATACCTCGCCTTTTATATTCTTTATCATCAATATCTGGATATTTTTCCTTTTGCTTTGTTTACAACAGCGATTCTCGATATATGCTGTCTCAAGTGGATTCATTTTATTTTATTACAGTCAATTGAATTAAGTTGGATTTGTAATTCTTTTTGAACATATAATCATCAGCGAGCCTTAACTAAATCTTTAGAATATTTAACTTTTAAATCTTGCAATAATATATTTTTATATTCACGATACATTTTTCTCATTATTAAAATTGTAATTGCAATATGGCAGATAAGCCATCAATTGACATTGCTATTAGCATACGAACTTGCATACATTCATTAATAAAACCAAAGTAGGTGGTTACAGTGTGTGTCAATAGCCAGATCTTTGTCCGTACGTACTTGTCGCCCCGCCTCATTGCCTCTTTCATAGCGCTATGAAATTTACTATAACGTCCCACCATTATACTTAGACCCCTAGAATCTATACGTGATGTTAATAAACCAATCAATACTATGTATCAAGTTGGCCCAGACGCATGTGGTGAAAGACATTTTAACGTTTCAGCTGTTGATTTGTAAGGTGAACCTTAACTTGACGGTATAAGGTTGACTATAGTTTTGATAACAGATAAATTTAGTGCTTTTAAGTTGGTGCGTATAACCGCATTTACATTTTAGAGATACTTGCAAGGAATAAATGTCAATTGAGATGGAAGACCGAGCGCGGATGCGAAGAATTGATGATGCAGTTATTGAACTCGTTGATAATAATCTGATTCTAGATGCAAGGGGAAATAAACGTGCTCTTATTAGAACTATATTACTTCTTTGTGAGAGACGCGAGTGGATGACGATTGCTTTTTGTATGCCATTTAATTTACAATTATAACATAATACTGTGAAAGGTATACGATATGTTCAATTATTACATTCACATGGTGCAGAATTTTAATATTTTTGTTTAGTTTTTAATATTGATTAGTATCCTGGTAGATAAAAGTAAATTTTGTTTCTAACATTTCCGTTACTGACTGATAGACAACGCACAACTGAAACTATTGTGCGTAGAAACGTGGAAATCTACGCACAAGAAGATACGAGCGCAGGGAAGCGGTTAGGAATGATTTCTCAAAATACCTATGGAAACGGTACGAAATGAGAATTAACACTTCGTAGTCCACGCATACGGAGTCGCGGGCAGCAACTAATAACCCATAATAAAATCAATAATAACTTGTAATTTTCAATCAAATGAACTCTATTATAAAAGCAGTCAAAAACTCTGACAAATTGTCTAGGACCGTCATGGGTAGTTGCTGTAAATCGATCAAATTTATCTTAAAGTCAATCGCATATTCGAAATTTCAAATTGATTATTGGCCAATCGTGCACAAAATTTTCTACGAGATAGTTACGACTAAATAAAACAATTAAGATTAAACGATAGCTCTTATCACTTTAAATACTATTCAAATGTTTATATAAAGAATATTGAAATAAAATTTTAAAAATACATATTTTCCAAATGAAACCTAATCAATGTAAGTTCAAGCAGGTTATCCAAAATCATTAGTCACTTTCAATTCTATTGATTGCTATATTGTATTAAAATCAAACCGGTAGCCGTTTAGATATATAATATAACTACTTTGTAGGACACACCTATATCTGTAAGACAGAGAGCTTTCGATCACAACGTATGGTTCCACTGGGTGAATTCAAAAACCATTATGTAGAACATTATGAGGACCCCATTGTCTCGGTTGAATGAATCAAGACAATATCTTACGAAATTACCCAAAAACCACCTTAGTATAAATGTTTATTATGTCCAACATTAGCTGATGCGGTCTCTGGGCCATTGTTTCTTTTTTTTCTTTGTTTTATTTTCACCATCGTCTCATTTTTGTAGCAGCCGTCAAATTCACATTTGGGAAAATTAGTTCATAACATCGAAATTGGTTTAAGATGTCGGAATTTTTTAACGCTTGATGGACTTCGTTTATGGTTCGTCTGAGATTTTGTTTTATATTATAATTTTGGGTTCTTTAGTTGTGTGCTAGTTAGACGTTAGTTAGTTAGTTAGTTAGTTAATTATACTTAATTATACAGCTTTACGCATTTTCCCGCATATAGCAGGATGGACAGAGAGATCTCAGTATTAAGACACTCTTTTCTCCATCATCCATTCAATTTTTGAGACGTGTTGAGTTACAGAACTCAACGCCGTACTATCTATCTTACTAGAGCGAAAAAAAACAATTCATTCCCCCTAGTCACAGTAGAAGTCACAACCATAGCTAAATATAATTAAAATATAAATTTTACACAAAAATTACAATAATTATTATATGGACCATGCATAAAACTGAAAACAAAGCCCCCATTGTTCCGAATTCATACTTCCCCGGCTATCATTCTAATCAAATCCACGAATTAAAGGCAATAAATCCGCTTCACACACGTATCGACAAAACAATACACATACATACTTACATACACACATACACACGTACATACATACATACACACATTATACTTTTCGCATGAACACTTACAAAATCGTGAGCTATTAACGCTTGGAACGAGAAACTTAAGAACAAGTGATCTCTCCCTCATTTATAATAACCTGCTCTCTCTATTCCTCGCCTATTATTACAATCACGAGTGTTCATGCCAGTATTATGTAACACACGAAATTATAAAGCCGTATGTTAACATCCATTGTGTTGTGAACGCTAATCTACATAAGTATAGGTATTAATTCGTCTTTCAAAACTGTTCTGTGAAAAAAAGACGAAGAGGTGGTGTTTCGTCATCCGTCTAGTTTACCAACAAATTTTCCATACAATCAACGTTGTAATACAAATACGGGCTGAATTTGAGATTTATTTATTTTTATTGAACTACAAGGCTAAGTATCTGACTGTTAGCCCGACAATGTGGACTCAATACCAATATCAAATCATTTGGTATTCAAATATAGAAACTCATATATACTTTTATAGCAACATATATAAGTTTATTTACTAAATAATATCAATAGTTCCAATTCTAAAGATACAATCTGGCGTCATTTAATAGTTGATTTACAAAAACACTTTTGTGATGTAATGTATGTAGACGAGTCAACGATCACTCACAATGGCATAGCCCAGAGTGACTAGGAGAAAACATTGATTAATTACCATAATAATTTATTTGATACTCCAAAACTTGATATGGGGAGGGGCCGGTTCCACTAGCTAGTTTAAGCTCCTTTCGACTCAAAAACGCCGCTTGAAACTCTTAACAAAAACAACTGCTATTTGAATGATACTGGCTTGGTAGTTATTAAATATTACCTACACGATGAAAACAGTACATTGTTCCTATGAACATGATGCATCGAGGTGATTTGACTGTTCCAAACAAAAGAATAAGTTTGGAGGAAAAGGAATGGTTGCTTATTGTTGTTTTGTATTAGCATAATATGTGTAATTTGTTTTTTCGTTTGTAATATGAAATTTGTTCTCGTATAGGTTTGTTGTCGGCGTTGAACCATTTGGATCAAGCTCGTAAGAACTCCATGCAAACGACTGTTGATTACTCCAGATATGTGAAAAGGTAAAGATATTTCGACAAATGTTTATATTATAACGATAAAATTAATATACATTGGTATAAATCTTAAAAGCTTAACGGTAAAGCTTTTTTGAAAATTGAACTTACAAGACTTAACCATAGCTTAAAACTACTCAATATATATATATATATATATATATATATATATATATATATATATATATATATATATATATATATATATATGTATATATATATATATATATATATATATATATATATATATATATATATATATATTATATATATATATATATATATATATATATATATATATATATATATATATATATATATATATATATATATATATATATATATATATAGCCACATTTAAACACATGTATAATATTTCAGATATAGTTCAACTCTAGAATGTGGATCGTCGTATTGCAAGGATTTGGGATACAGAGAACATTTTCATTGCATGGACTGTACTGCGCGAGTCTTCTGCAAGAAGGAGGAGATGATAAGACATTTTAAGGTATATATATTTTTTAATAAATATATTTAAATGTATATTATTTCATTTTACTTTTTGGAAAAAATAAACTTATATTTTGGTGTTCTATTCTAATTTATTTTTAATAATATAAAAAAATTAAAACAGTCATTTTAATTAAAAATGTCATGGCTCAGTGGCACAGCGACTGAATGACACGACCGATTGTGGATTCGATTACCACTCGAGGCAATGAAGTATTTCCATTATGTCGCTCTGGTAATAAGATAAAAAGCAGCGTCCTTTGACTACTCTGCCACATGATAGATACAGCGTTAAGTTGCTTTTTTATATCTAAAAATCCTTCAAGTATAAAGTCAATTATATTGTTTAAATATAAACATATTAAAATACTCAGAATTTATAATAATAATTGCATGACAATAAAATTCATTTTAGTGGCACAAAAAACGAGATGAGTCCCTAGCGCATGGCTTCATGCGTTATTCGCCGCTCGACGATTGCTCCGAGCGGTTCACCGACTGTCCCCACAACAGGAGTCAAACTCACTACCACTGCATACAAGATGGCTGTGATAAGGCAAGGACATCTATTTCAGTCAAAATTTTAATATTAATTAGATCATAGTTTTACTTAAGCTCAAATGCTAAAAGTTAGCTAATAATATTAATTTGTTATCGGAAAAGTAAAAAAAAATCTATATAACTACTGTACTTCCTAATAAAAGCCAATTAAATTTGCATAATCCAGGTATACATATCAACGTCAGACGTGCAAATGCATGCGAACTATCATCGCAAAGATTCAGCGATACTACAGGAGGGCTTCCAAAGATTTCGTGCTACGGAAAGCTGTGCCGCCCCACACTGTATCTTCTCTGGGCAAAGAACTACACATTTTCATTGCAGACGACCCGGATGTACATATACGTTTAAGAATAAAGCTGATATGGGTGTGTATTAAGGTTTTATAATATTTAAATGTTAAAAGTATCTATGGAAAGTCAAACGGATAGCGGTGGACGGAGTGTCTTGACACTTGGTTTTCATATCTACCCTGGATATATGCAGGACAAAGCGTTAAGCTATTGGAGGACTGACTTATCTCTCTATAAGGTTGCAAACTGAAAAATGACAGTAATTCAGATTGCCTTATTATCTGATACTAAAATTTTATATAAAACTAGTATATTTAAACACTTATCAGGTTTTCTGCTTATTTTTTTAATTAAAGACAATACAATTAACAAAAATTATGAATTCTAACAAGGACTTCTAAACAAAATTTCTTCTAAATGTTCACAGAGAAACACAAAACCTATCATATAAAAGACGAAGCATTATCCAAGGATGGATTCAAGAAGTACATGAAGAACGAAGCCTGTCCATACCGAGACTGCCGGTTCAGCCGCACTTGCAACCACATCCATTGCATCCGACCACATTGCAACTATGTTTTACATTCAAGCAGTCAGATCTTCACGCATAAAAGGAAACATGAGAGGAAGGAACAGGAAATGAGTTTTGGGTAAGAGTTTGTGTTAAAATTGTACCAGATTATCTCATTTGGTCTCTAATAAACACTTAGATAGGAATGATGGCGATGATGATGATGGCGGGAAACTTTCCAATTGAATAAAACAAAAAGTTGGAAATACACGAACTTACATATAAAAATTATGAATACTAAAGAATAAGATTTTTTTATATAAATATGATACAAAATTTCTTAAACAACTGTTTATAAATATATTTTTTACCAGATTACCTACCTCGATGATACAAAACGCCCTGATGCAGCAAGGTGCTGATCTCAGCATGTACTCTCCCGGAAGTAATCTTCACGATGATGACATGTCCAACTCAATGATGGACAGTGAATATCCTTACGTAAGTTTTACTTATTATATATGTATAAAAGATTAAAAAAATATTTTTAATTTAACCTTATATAAAATGGAGAACGGAGAGTCTTAACTCTTGAGTTTTCGCTTGAATATACGTTATAAGTGTTACGTTTTCATCAAAACATTCAACAAAAATATAAATAATTCTCAGAACCCAGCACTTGTGGAAGAGGTATCAAGAAAGTACATCGAAACCTTCAATGGCGGTAAAGACGCCGAAGACAAATGCAGTAAATGCAGTGGATTTAATAAGCACTACCACTGTTTGGCAGAGGGCTGCAAATTGGCCCATAGGTAAGTATAATGATAAGTGTGGTAGATGGATTATGGAGAACGGAGTGTTTCTAGGTTCACTCTCCTATATAAAGCGTAAAACCAAAAAAAAATCGTTACATAATTCGTTAATATTATTTATATTAATGAATATTATTTGTATTTCAAGTTGCCACAACACGATGATAAAACACGTCATGGAACATGAACAGCAGAACCAAGTGACTGAAGCATATTTCGTGACGTACTCCCGCCACAACCCCTGCGCCAGCTCCGCCTGCCAGCACATTAGAGATATCACACATTATCATTGTACTTGGGTGAGTATTGCTGGTACTGGTGTAGTCGTTAAGATTATGTAGGCTTTACAGGTTTTTTAATTGGATGGAAATTGCACACACAGTAAAGGAAGAACAGTAGAAATTACTGGAAATTTGAAAAATAAACTTATTAATCGAGTTTAAAACTAACTCTTACAATCATAGAAGTATTTATTTAGAACGAGATTATTTCTTTTTTACAGGAAAATTGTGGAGCAGTCATATTATCATCAGAGGACCAACCATTCAGACGTTTAGAGCATCATCGCCAACACGCCCTCCTCAGTCCAATGTCACCAAACTTGGCCGCCAGATTTGCACCCAATTTTACTCCTCAATTGTCAGCCCAGTTACATCCAAATATGGCAGCACAGCTTGGCCAAGTGCCAAGTTTGCCAAATTTACCGCCAAACTTGGCTCAATTGGCACAAATGGCACCAAACTTGACGTCACAATTAACTCCCAATTTACAAGCGCAGTTAAGTCTTGGTCACAATCCTGGCATCGTGCCTCAACAAGTGAACCCATCAAGTTCCCTAGATGAGATGTTCAGTAGAAAACGAGGAAGACCACCGAAAAATCGCGTGGTTGAAGTTTGGACTAATAATGTAAGTTAAGATATTTAAAGAAATGTTTTCTAAGAGTTAATTAGTAAATTTGATTGTAAGTTTAATCACTTATATATTGTAGGTGACCCCACAAGCTATATTCACATCGTTCAAATTGCCCAAGAGCAACCAAATACCTCCTGTGATACCGTCGCCTGTTATACCTACCGTTGAAGAATTTCCTGTAAGTGTTTCATAATTACATTAATTAATTTTTAATATTTATTGAATCTAAAAGTTCTGCGTAATGAGTTTAATGAATTTGTAACAAAAATGTTGAACTAATGTTAAATTTAAGTTCTTAACTCATATAATAAATTAAATTTTCTATAAATTATCTTTTGCAGCGCATCAGATTCCAACATTTTGAAGTTTTTACAACATCTGACGCTTGCTCACAGTTCTATCCTAACTGCCATTTAAAGTCCACTAGACTTCACCTCCACTGTTTCAACTGTAGCTTTACAGCTGAAACCCATCACACTATGGAGAC
The DNA here is from genome assembly GCA_037127375.1 of Dione juno. Classification (NCBI taxonomy): domain Eukaryota; kingdom Metazoa; phylum Arthropoda; class Insecta; order Lepidoptera; family Nymphalidae; genus Dione; species Dione juno. Next base: position 3,112,999 of record JAXRJS010000083.1, on the reverse strand, counting down.
CCATATGAGAGAATCCCATTCAGTTTCCCCTCTATTAGAAGGTTTCGACTTCTTTTCTACCTACGATCAATGTGGTGGCAAAAGTTGCTTCAAAAATCAACTGAGATATCATTTCCATTGCATCCAAGGCAATAATTGTCCAGCAATTTTGACCCAATACTCAGCCTTGGTGACTCATAAACATGTGGCTGTTAAACATGAGATTGAGAAAGAATTTGAAGAAGCTAAGGATTATTCCATTAAGGAGAGAGCGTCAGCAGACAGTGTGTCATCGATGAAAGAACAAAGTGAATATCCACCAACGAATTTCTCAATTAAGAGTGAATTTGATAGGGAACAGGACAATGTTTCTGGTGAGTGTTTTTCTTTTATAAAATAATAATTTTAATAAATTTTATTATTTCTTACATTTATTCTCATATTGATATTTTTCTTCGATTTTGTTTACTATAAAATGGTGTTGAATTATAAAAATAGTTTTGAATTCACCTAATCTTGAACTGCCATTATTTTCAGTAGTAAAAGCGACAGGAACATTCTATCCATCATCACACCTGCGAAGCAATACATCTTCACCAAGAAGCTCATACGAGTCTCCATCAAAAGAAGTTAAGCAAAGAGATTTTGAGCAAAAGAAATTTGAATCCAAGACCACCGGACCCACAATCCCACCATCTTGTCATGATCAAACATGTCCATTAAATAAAACTGCTGGCGGAATGAATTTGCATTACCACTGTCCTAATTGTACACAAGCGTATGTGGATCTGAAGCTGCTTTTCAGTCATATGGTGAAGAAGCATAGCAATATGGAGCCAGCACCAATTGGATTGGCTGCTACTAAGGTGAGTTTTGATTATTTTAACATTTTCCAATATTGCTTTAGAGTTATACTTTAATTTTAAACTATTAATAAAATCATAAGTATCATAAATGAATTATTATATCAAAGACTATTATTTCTTAATCTCACTATTAATTTACGTGTAGCCAACCATAGCGTGTTGTGGAGCTGAACGCTGCGCTCAGCCTTAGCCAGCCTTAGCTCAGCCTAGAGCAGGAAAAGAAAAATATCTAAACTTTCTAAGTGAGAATAAAACTTAAGCCTTTCGTATGTACAATTTGTTGCCAGAGACCAGAAACTGACCATTGCGTCACAATGACCTCTGACCTGTCATAAATTTCTATTTTGTTTATATATATATATATATATATATATATATATATATATATATATATATATATATATATATATATATATATATATATATATATATATATATATATATATCTTTCACATTAAGTAATATACAGTCAATGTCTATCTCTAAGTTAGCACATCTTCTGTTACAGGAGACATTGGAAAGGGAATATCCTGAAATATCAATTTTACCTTCAACTGCATCATCTTCTAGTACACAGGCTCCTTCACCTAGCCAACGACCCCCAAACCCTGCTGAACAGGTAAGATCATTTTTATTCTGTTAGAGAAATTAAATGAAAAAACAACAACAAGAGTATTATTTCTAATATTGCATATACTAACGATAAACGGAAGTGATCTTTGAAAAAATTATTACTATTCTGAGTCAATAAATTAAATATTACTTAAGTAATTGAGCGTAATAAACCAATAATAATTTAAATAATATATATTAAAAATGAATGGGTTTGGTGTAGTGTGGTTGTGGATTCGATTTTCGGGAATATATTAAAGCTGGGAAATATATTATTATATTTCCCAGCTCTGGAAAGACAATCATTATTTTATTACTTTTTAACTGTAGTTATTCCACATTAAGGAAAAAAATGCACAGTTTCTAGGAGGCGTGGAGTCCCGCTTCGTTGAAATTTTTATATATTTTTTATAAGTGGTGTTATATTATAATTTCCAGGTCCAAGCAGTTCAAAGCCTCCTCCTCCAGCAGTACCTTGCGGGTGGTCGCAAAGGCAGTTTACAAGAGCAGCTAAAGATCCAGCAACAGTACACAGCATCCCTCGCGGGGTTGCCGGGATTGGCGCAAGTCGCTTTGTTCTCTCAAGGGTAAGTTTTCAAAAAAAAAATCGGGTTATTCGCAGCACATTCATAATAATATTGAAGACTATACGGTTGTGATAAAGAATTGAAATTTCTTATATTTAATATAAGATTTTAAGACTATTTTTGACACGTATTTTTTTACTGAGATAAGTATGAAGCCTTTTTCTGTATGTGTTCTTTTTGTACACACATCATTATGGCTATATGGAGGTAATTCTGTCCATAGATACTGTGAAACCATTACTTAATGTAGTATATAGCCTACAGCTATCCTAGATACTTCCTAATTAATTATTCTATGTGAACAAACAAACAAATTTCCACTTACAAACTTTATAAAATTAGCATAGAAGTATAGATGATATACTAATAAAACCTTGTTTTTTAGTGGTTCCGCATTCCCTCTATATCCAACGATGCTGTACCCTCCAGAGCTACTTCTGGAGCAAAGTTTGCTCCAAGGCCATGGAATGCCACCTGGCATGGACAAGGAAGCTGAACTTATTGCTAAATCGTAAGTATATTTAAAAGCTAATCAATTGTCACTCTGGTCTCCAGTTTTTCGTCATAGTAATATATTAAGCTGTTCTCTGAATTTTATATGTGAAGTTGGAAATTTTAAATTATGGCGTAGTAGACCAATAGTATTTGAATATTCATATACTAGAAAAGATTTATTGTATTTTTGATTACTTTTAATAACACAAATGAATTGCCGATTTAGAACAGACAATTCTATTACTTCTCCTATAGTACGGTATTGTCCTAGTACTTATTTTAACCACTAGATGGCGTTAGTATGAAGTAAAGTGCTATTATTTTGATATTAATAAACAGATTCTCATCTTTCTTTAATATCATTTGAGCTATATCTTTTATAATCATTTAATTGTCACTTACTTTAAACTTTGTGTTTACTTATGTTTTACGAATTGGGTAAATATTAAAAATAGAAAAAAATCTGAAAGCTTTGCTTCCAAATTGTAAGTCTTTTAAATGATTTCATTCATTTTAAAGCACCGTAATTATAAATTAACAATATTATTGCTTTTGTTAGCAGACGCACGCACACACCCAGAGGTCCTCACATGCGGGTGTTGAAGGACGAGCCGATACCTGAAGGATATCTACGATTCCGATTCAATGAGGATTGCGCTTATCAGCAATGTGGTTATAGGTAAGGATGATAAAAAAATACATATATATATATATATATATATATATATATATATATATATATATATATATATATATATATATATATATATATATATATATATATATATATATATATATATATATATATCTAGATCTAAAAAAGTTTTAATACTGCTACCCATCCCATTAGTTATTATTTTTTTAATTTTTGGACTAAAAGCTAAAAAAACTATGTATATTTTATATGTTTCACATCTTAACTTGTAATAAATATTTATTTAGAGCTTATCTTGTAATTCAATTTGAAGCCTCAATATTTAATTTTTACTAAAGCAAAATAAGACTAAGGTTGTATTCTTTTTTAATTTTATTTTTTTATTATATTATTATTATTCTTTTAAAATATTATTTCAAAGATAACTTCTTTCTTCTTCTTCTTCTTCTTTAACTATATATATTTCCTTCAGGGAGCATCAAACTCACTTCCACTGCACTAGAAAAGACTGCGGCTATTCCTTCTGCGACAAAACGAGATTCGTCCAACACACAGCCAGACATGAAAGGTACCAATAATTATTATTAAATAATCAAACACGTAGTTAGCTGTATCAAGCACGCTGTATCCCGCATGTAGCGGTATGACAGAGAGTCAGTGTCAAGACACTCCGTTTTCCGCCCATTTTCAAGACATTGTGTGTTGACTGACTGACAAAACTCAATTGTAATTAACAATATTGAAATGTCTTTTAAAAATTTTTTAAAAAATGAAAATTATTTTCTTGTTTTGTGACAAGAATACTTTATATAAATTTATTTGATTTTACTTTTACATATTGTCGATATATATTTATATACGTATATATATATATATATATATATATATATATATATATATATATATATATATATATATATATATATATATATATATATATATATATATATATATATATATATATATATATATATATATATATATATATATATATATATATATATATATATATATATATATATATATATATATATATATATATATATATATATATATATATATATATATATATATATAAATATATATATATATATATATATATACATATATTTATTTTTTTATTTTTTATTTGTCTGACTATAAAAAATGTGGGTTTGAATTCTACATGGAGACAATGATATCTTTCATATCCTCGCTCTGGTAACAAGGCAAAGCGCGGCGTTGAGTTCCGTCACTCAACATTGTCTTAATGAGAAATTGAGTAAAATGTCTTAGCACAAAGTCCCCTGTCTTTTTAAATGTATTTCATTTTTAAATACTAAATTCTAAACTTACACAATACCAAATTTGAACAATTTAATGCTTATATTTTTAAATAAGTGTACTAGTGTATTTAGAACTTTAATCTCTTACTAACTCTCTCTCTCTCCTTTTAGATTGGACACTCTGATGGGCGGCGACTTCCAGCAGTACCGCGCCAACGTGTACTGCCAGCGGCCGGAGTGCCCCCACGCCTCTACTTTCGGTAAGCATTGTTAGTGACCACACTCTCTTTTTATATTTTTTATTTTATTTTGGCATAACTATTTTTCGCAATTTTCCATGTTCTATACTTATAGACATTCTTTACGCTGTTTGATTATACCAACGTTTTGTTCTGTAAAGCCAGATCCTTTTTTGATTTGTTCAAATATTTTACAAAATATATATAAAAATAGACGTTTATAGTGTCTACTTGGATCTACTCTGAAGTAAAACGTCATTTCAATAAAAAAAATAGTCAAATTTATATTTCATAGCATAAAAAAGAAACAGTGAAAATTTCGCTTGTCACAAATATTAAACCGATTATTAATAATTATACCGATTCACAAATATTCAGATTAAATTCCTTTTAAAATTATAATTTGATCTATAACTAATCTGGATTCATCACCCACAGGGACAGGACAGAACAAAGCGTCGCATTTCCACTGCCTCAAGTGCGACTTCGTCTGCACCGACACCAACAAGGTCGTCGCCCACAGACGTCAGCACCAGAAACTTGACAACATACAAGCTGCTGGCTTCGAAAAGTTCCAGCCTAGCAAAGGTAAAGGTAATAATTAATTATTTGTTCAATATTTTATTCATACATACTTTAAAAGTGCTATTTCATACTTCTAGAAAAACTTATATATCCAGCTACCTTCAAATTTTCATGTTTTTCTAGAAGTGGTTGTGATTTGTTATCATTATTGTTTGTGAACAAGTAGACGTATTGAAATTGCATTGTGTTTTTCAACCTTATCATTTATAACGTAAAATACAATCTTCTAGTTGAATTTGGTAAATAGATCTAATTCATAAATTAATTATATTAATTATGATAATTTCCAATTCAAATTAGGCATACTTTTCAACATTAGTATTATAAACTATTACTTACAGTAAAATCTTTTGTATACTTTTAATGTATTCTCTTTATAATTTTTTTCAAAATTACCAATTAGTTTATTACATCCAAAATATATATTCACTGATAAAATTATTTTTTTCCAGGTTGTGGCTACGAACCCCAGTGTATCCACAGCAAGAAACAAACCCATTACCACTGTCTACAATGTGGTTTCGCTGTTCTTGGACTCTCACAGATGACATCACACAAGTACAAACACCAGGAAGCGAACCTTGGACCTTCCACTAGTGCGATCAATTGATAATTCACAAAAACACACGAAAAAAAGGACGTTAATGTATATGAAAATGGACTTAAATGACGCATTCTAATATATAAAAAAGTGATTTAAAAAAAATATTATACGTGTTTGAATAACAACCAAAAGTAACAAAATTATACACAATTATTATATAGAATTTACTAAATATTTGACAAAAATTACATAGTTTTAAATTATAATAATCAATGATGTGTACGAGAAGAGAAACAGGAACTAGGATGGCCTCTTGTGGTACTCCTGAATTAAATGACAAATATTTATCATATAGTCCTTGAAATTGTGCCTTAGATACAAAATAGTTTCTGACATTAAATTTATAAGAGAGGCAACCTTGTGCCAAAATATGTATACACTAAAAGATTAAAAAATAAATAAATAAATTATAAAAGATTTAGACAAAAAAAATTGAAATACGTGGAGTTGTATATACGTCGATCATTTATAAGATGATGTTTCGTAACCACGGTTCAAGTGACAAGTGATTTTAGATATTATAAAGTGTTTCTTCATATTTATCGCATTTGTTTTGTTAAAACAAAACAAAATAAAACGAATTCAATTGCACTAAAACAAATTGAATAAATCGGTCAATATGAAGTGACACCTACTAAGTGCATGTTAAGTGTGTATCCTAAACCCAGACCAATGTATCGATAGTTTATATAAAATATTTATATTTATTATTTTCCCCATAAAAAGAAAAGACATTTTTACGAATAGTATTATTAATTTAGGTTTCGTAAAATAAATGGAAGGCAATAAATAAAATTGGGTTAAAAACGCCATTTTGTGCCTCAGTAATGACAATATTGGACGTTGAAATGGTTTTCGATGATGTACTGAAGAGATTGTAATTTCTATAACACTTTATAAAAGTTCCGTTTGCAATTGAATATTGATAGATATATCCAATTTTTATCTAAAATCATCGTGAACTATTTCAAAATACGTTAGTTTTTACAAGAAATTATAAAAAAAAAAACAACATATAAGAAGCAAAATATTTAAAATGCAACTGTCAATTTTATATAATGTAAATAAGATTAGATATATGACAAAAAAATATATATGTTAAATTGTAATTGTTATAACTATAATATGAGTTGTATAGATATTGGTCTACAGCAGTAGCTTCGTATCCATGAGGTAGCCATAAAATGCCATATATGATTTTTAATTAAAAAAAAAAACTTCATCTATAATCAGATCAGTATTAGATTTTCACAACCTTTGCATTCCTTTTTTATTCCCGGATAGTTTTTTTTTTCGTTTTCTACGTTAGTTTTAGACAAACATTTACACAGATCGACAGACAGACTGTTATACATATATACACGCTCCACGGTATCATATTGTGATACTGTTACTGTTACCTTAGGAATTGTAATAACAATATTGATAATATTATATATATATATATATATATATATATATATATATATATATATATATATATATATATATATATATATATACTTATATATATATATATATATATATATATATATATATATATAATATTTCCTCACTCTGTATACGCTTTCCGCTCATCGTTTACATCAAATTCGTCAAAACAATTTAATTCTTTAAAATTTTAAACAAAAATCTCATGGAAAAGATGGTTTATAGAAATTATTATTGATCTTATGGTAACAGTACTGTATCCACCATTCCTAGCTTGTATCAGTATTTTTGTATAGAATAAGCCCTCCTCTATCGTTCCTAAACGTAAATAAAAAAATCGATTATTTTAGAAATATGACCATACATATTATTCGTCATTTTTAGTTTCTGTCCTTAAATAGAAGGCCGTGCCATATGTTTAGTCATCATCGAGTTATCTAAACTTTATTTTACACTAGTAAGTGTTCATTGTAGAACAATTTACATATTATTAATATTGTATATTGTATTATTATCATCGTAATTTTTTTTAAATTCATTAAAATCTTCTAGATTTTCATTTTCAGTTTGCATTTGCATTTTCATTTTCATTTTCATTTTCATTTTCATTTTCATTTTCATTTTCATTTTCATTTTCATTTTCATTTTCATTTTCATTTTCATTTTCATTTTCATTTTCATTTTCAAATTGTATTTAATAACTTCTAGATATTTTTTTTTAATATTTGTAATTTGTCAAAACTTCGCAATAATTTTATTGGTTGTTATCTTGTTATGTTATCTAATTTTATGTTCTCGTTTTTCTTTTATCTTATCATTTATCTTTCCTTTAACATTTGTTCATCGAGTATTTATGTATTTAGCATTAAACAAATAGTGTAAATTATTATTAATTATTAATTAATTTAATTTTTCTCTATCGATTACAGTATTCTCTGGATTGTTTATAAATTAATGTATTTAAGTGGTATTATATGTTGCGTACAAAATGCCTTTGCATATGTTTAGTATCCTTGTATCTGAATCGAATTACTACTGTAGCCGTTTGTTTGAGATTACAATCGATTGGTATGAAACATAGTTTAGTGTTGTTTACCTCATGAGTTTTAGGTATTAAATGAGAATATATAATGATTTTGTCGTTTCCTTTCATAAATCCTGAAATTGATTGTTTTAAGCAAATATTTAATATGTAATATACAGGCTATAGAGGCGCAGTACCACTGCGCTTCTATAGCCTGCCTCTATAGCGCGTCCGGCTGGAAGGAATTAAGTACATGTCCCCGCTCTGGTAAGACAAGGTGCGGCTTCGATTTTGACCAATCAATTTGAGACATTGTCTCGAATTCGGGCGTAATGTGGTAGTTGAAATATATTAACATTATATTCTCTCTACCTTGATATATGGAGGATGGATTGAATTTGATTTTAAACAATTCCTCAAATTTAATTATAATTTTGTTTTACATTAAACAATAATTTAACTAATACACCAACACATACAACATCGAAAACGCCTCCTGAAACACCATTTATCTTTAACAACCAATCGTATTCATTTACAGTCGGAATAACGCAGAACGTGCTCAGATGACTTAGACACGGTGACCTTACGAGTAATTGAAGAAGGCGAGAGAAATTGGCTATACTACTATCCCTTAAGGCGTGATACAAAAAAAATAACAAAATTCTAACTTTCAACATTAGCATTACTGCACACATGTGTTAGCTTGTCGAATATAGGCAGAGGTATCAGTTATTTAATACTATCGAATCTATATCGAAGGATAAATAAAGAAACCCAACTTATTGGACACTTAACACTTTAATAGGCTCAACAGCTTGACGTTCGATACAAAAGCGAGTCTTTTCCAATCACATTGGTTATTAGTTGAATAAATAAATATGTATAAAATAAGTTACCCACGAACTTGAAAATTGTTATAATTAATAAATAGCTATCAGAGCTAGATTGAAAGAAATCTAAATGTTCATACTAACATAATAGGAAGGAAATAGTAAATTTAGTACATTTCATTTACAATACCAAATTAGGTAAATGATAAGCGTAACGTAAGCTTGAAACAAAAATTAACATATTATGAATAACTAACGGTATTTCGATGCTATCATCAATTATATGCCACCATACAATAACTTTACTATAACTTACCCCATAGTACACCAAAACGCCGCGGAGCGGGCACGTGAGTCCAGTGCAAATGTAGACCCTCTCCGCCGCCGGAGGTCAAGGAGATGGAGAAGGCACTTTCAAGAAGTCCAACTCCCCCTACCCTAGAGTGGATACTACGGGATTCTTGTGATCCTCCTCTTCCAAGTCGTGGAGGCTCCAGATACCCTTGGAACCTCAGAGAACCGTAAAGACGATGGTGGCTCGTAGCAGGCGGGCCTGTCACCGAGGCGTTGTAGTAGAATGCTCAACCGATGCTACGGCGTCTCACAGAGGTGAAGAGGGTTCTGCTGGGTTTTAGTGGGTAGTATCGAGTACTGTACTGTACCGATGAGTCCCACAGTACCACCCAACCCATCAAATGGGTGGTCGGCGTAAAAGGCATTTCCCAGCGAAGAAAAAAAAAAAAAAAAAAAAAATAGTACACCAAAACAGTATTTCAATTTTAAAAATGTCAATTTCCAAAGTGTCACAACATGTTCGAACATGTACAACACATGTGAGTTGAAAAGCCTCTACAAACGTTCTATGAACCTGCTGAGTCAATTACGTAAAGCCTATTAGCACTCTGTCAGTCCTTTCGATTGACACCAGCCCATTCGATATTGAGTGCAAATTGTTTTATCTATCCGTATATCTAATGAGATCGCTTTCCACAGATAAAATAGTTGCTAGGAACAGTTCTGTAATAAAACAAATTGAACTAACGTAAAATATATTTGTATTAAATTGACTATAAACGTATTATTTGCAAAAATATTGCTTTTAAGATATGAACAGTAAGTATGGGATAGAATCTGGTTGTAAGCGCATTGATTGTGGGTTCGATCCCAACTCTGGGGGACTCATTATTTCCATTTCCCTGATCAGGTTGACAAAGTCCAACATCAAATTCCACCACTTAACACAGAATATCCCGAAAATTTTATAGAAAGTGAGGGATGGAATGACTTATTACTGGGATTTCAGCTTACCCTGCTATATGCAGGATACAACTGAAACTGAAAAATTTAAAAAGTTTTAAGTAATTAAAAAAAAATCAGTTCTATTCTATTTATCTGACGGATGTCATAAGGAAAGCCCCGATTTTGATTAAATTAATTTAGATCATAGTATATCATAGTATACCACAAGTTTGCCTCTCAACATGCATCATCTTAGATTTGGTCGAGAAGCGCTAAACAGAGTATCTTGACACTAAGTTCTAGATTTATACGCTACGCTAAGTATTAAGGTCCAAAAATTTGTTCAGATAGATTTATTGCCGTACTGTGCATTACACAACATTATATATAACAATAGATAACCTTCAACCATTAACTATAGATATATTACATATTTAACCTCATTAATTAAAGAAAGTATAAATTGAACAGCTATTTAAGATCTTTAGAGGATTCCGTTTGAAAAATATTAAATTATGTGTAGTAACTTTTAAGATAAATGGTCCATGAAATAATATGTTACTAGCCAACTTAGAAAACTAGGAGTGGAATTTGTTATAAGTTTTTTTTTAAATGTAAACGTCACACATGTTCACCGTCCTGTGCACTTGAGTGTATAATATATATGTAAATCATATATTTTTAATATGATCAGGCTAGTTTAGAGACAAGGAGATAAACACTGCTCTCATCTAGCCTAAAATATACCTAAGCCCTATGGACCCATATACAGTTGAATCAGACACCTTAATCAAACTATGATATTATTAAAGCTTCACGCTGAAACTCTCATATCTCTCCACTCTCCGCTTTACGAATTCGAGAACTGTGTTGAGCGGCGGGAATACGACAGTGTAAACTATTTCCCTGTATTGTAATATATTTCTATAAGTATATAAAATAAAAATATAAACTATAAATATCTATAAGCTCTGAGAGACTTAGCGCGTTGAACTTTATCGTAATAGAGCTCGTAGCTTAGTTACTAAAAGTATCACTTCATACAACTCTAATAGAATATTGTACTGGCTGCTGAGTAACAAGCGTAGGCGTCAAACGTAAGCGTAGCACGACATGCTAAAATTAATTTCATATTTGACAAGCTTTTACTCGTATTCTCGTGATAAAATGACAATAACTAATCGGTATATTTTTATATTTTCTTATTTATTTTTATCATTTGAGGGCCGTCGTGGTGCAGAGGCATAGCGTCTACCTGTACACGCAACGGTTTGTGAATTAGATTCCCACTTGGGAAGAAGTTTTTTTTTTCTTCGCTTTGGCAATAAGGTAGAGCGCGGCATTGAGTTCCGCCACCTAAAAAGCAATACCTTAAAAGGCGAGCTATAGCCTATAGTTTCTCCTAATATATAGTCTACAGCTGCTTTTCTCAATAAATAGCATATAGCTTTACTTAATATATAGCCTATAGCTTTTCCCAAAAATGGACTATTCAACACGAAAAGATTTTATTTCAATTCTAGCTAGTAAGTAATTCCTGAGTTTTAAGTTTAACCAAATCAACTTTTCATTTTATTTTTTGGCAGCACTAACGGCGCCATTGAAATTTGTCATTTAAAACATATTATCCTCAAATTTGTATGGGAAATGGAAAGAATCCTTTATATGTGGCATAAAACGGAAGTTGATTAAAAACCATTTATAATCATACCTATCGTTAACTAACCTTAGACGTTCCGCACTTACAGCGATGGCTACAGAACATAGGAAGGTTCACGTAGATTTATCCAATGAAAGGAGAGTCTTGTACACAATCACTATGCTCCTTTTCATTGAATTTAAAAACACATTTTTTTATATTAGTTCCATATCTATATATATATAATATATATATATATATATATATATATATATATATATATATATATATATATATATATATATATATATATATATATATATATATATATATATATATATATATATATATATATATATATATATATATATATATATATATATATATATATATATATATATATATATATATATATATATATATATATATATATATATATATATATATATATATATATATATATATATATATATATATATATATATATATATATATATATATATATATATATATATATTAAGGCAAGTATGTTGCAGTATAAGAATGTCTGACATAACAAATTGGATATTGATTCGATTCCTGCCAGTCGGAATTAAGCATTTTCTTTTCTCATTCCAATTAAACAAAACGAAATATCACTAAAGGTGTCTTAAATTTAAGCGGTAAGAGAACGGAGTGTCTCTACACTATATCCTCTCTACCGTGATATATAGGTGTGTAAAATTAAAAAAAACATATATATATATATATATATATATATATATATGTATATATATATATATATATATATATATATATATATATATATATATATATATATATATATATATATATATATATATATATATATATATATATATATATATATATATATATATATATATATATATACTAACTTAATTTTAAAGAAAATTTGCTTAAAAATCCGCAACATGCTACTGTAACTATAAACCATGCAAAAAAGGAACAGCTTGTTAAATGTCTTTCGCAATCTTTTGTTCTTTTTATTATTATTTTTAATTTTCAGGCGTAAGACAAAATGTTGTCACTGTCCGCCATTTTAGAAATGTAATCTACTTTTTATATATATATATATATATATATATATATATATATATATATATATATATATATATATATATATATATATATATATATATATATATATATATATATATATATATATATATATATATATATATATAAAAAGTAGATTACATTTCTAAAATGGCGAACAGTGACAACATTTTGTCTTACGCCTGAAAATTAAAAATAAATAATAAAAAGAACAAAAGATTGCGAAAGACATTTAACAAGCTGTTCCTTTTTTGCATGGTTTATAGTTACAGTAGCATGTTGCGGATTTTTAAGCAAATTTTCTTTAAAATTAAGTTAGTATATATATATATATATATATATATATATATATATATATATATATATATATATATATATATATATATATATATATATATATATATATATATATATATATATATATGTTTTTTTTTAATTTTACACACCTATATATCACGGTAGAGAGGATATAGTGTAGAGACACTCCGTTCTCTTACCGCTTAAATTTAAGACACCTTTAGTGATATTTCGTTTTGTTTAATTGGAATGAGAAAAGAAAATGCTTAATTCCGACTGGCAGGAATCGAATCAATATCCAATTTGTTATGTCAGACATTCTTATACTGCAACATACTTGCCTTAATATATATATATATATATATATATATATATATATATATATATATATATATATATATATATATATATATATATATATATATATATATATATATATTAAATTCAATGAAAAGGAGCATAGTGATTGTGTACAAGACTCTCCTTTCATTGGATAAATCCACGTGAACCTTCCTTTGTTCTGTAGCCATCGCTGTAAGTGCGGAACGTCTAAGGTTAGTTAACGATAGGTATGAATATAAATGGTTTTTAATCAGCTTCCGTTTTATGCCACATATAAAGGACCCAGAGCTTTCCATTTCCCACACAAATTTGAGGATAATATGTTTTAAATGACAAATTTCAATGGCGCCGTTAGTGCTGCCAGAAATTAAAATGAAAAGTTGATTTGGTTAAACTTAAAACTCAGGAACTACTTACTAGCTAAAGTTGAAATAAAATCTTTTCATGTTGAATAGTCCATTTTTGGGAAAAGCTATAGGCTATATATTAAGAAAAGCTATATGCTATATATTGAGAAATGCAGCTGTAGACTATATATTAAGAGAAGCTATAGGCTATAGCTCGCCTTTTAAGGTATTTTTTTTTTAGGTGGCGGAACTCATTGCCGCGCTCTACCTTATTGCCAAAGCGAAGAAAAAAAAATTCTTCCCAAGTGGGAATCTAATTCACAAACTGTTGCGTGCACAGGCAGACGCTATGCCTCTGCACCACGATGGCCCTCAAATAATAAAAATAAATAAGAAAATATAAATATATATATATATATATATATATATATATATATATATATATATATATATATATATATATATATATATATATATATATATATATGTATATATATATATATATATATATATATATATATATATATATATATATATATATATATATATATATAAATATATATATATATATATATATATATATATATATATATATATATATATATATATATATATATATATATATATATATACATATATATATATATATATATATATATATATATATATATATATATATATATATATATATATATATATATATATATATATATATATATATATATATATATATATATATATATTTCATAATTAAACTTTGTATTAAAAATTTATTTTGTTAGGTATTGTAGTAGCCTATTTGTCGTGGCAGGCTATTTATTGGCTATATTACATCATGCTAATAGTTTCGAAGTGCCCACTGTACTTGCTGTTAGAAGGAAGTAGCTTCCAGCTGTCACACTACGTCACAACTCAATCTTTTAGTGGAATCTTGACACGAAAAGGAAGTTGCAGATAAAAGCTTCATACATTAAGAATATCAACTTTCAACTGAAAACCCGGTGGTTTTCTTTCCCTCGCCCAAAACTTACCGAATGAGCCGTAATGTCGTTTTAAATATGAACTATATGTATATGTATGTATATGTATATGTATGTATATGTTGGTGTATAAGTTCCATACTACGTACTTGACGAAAACGTAACATTCCGGATGGCGGCGGTTGTCCAATGACGTGTCGGAATTTCAGTGTGTCGGGTTTTTATCTAATTGTGTATTATTTTAGGCCCGATAGAATTTTAGCACTGTAATAGTACCTAGTTTTGTTTCATTGGCCTCAATTATAATGTGATGTAAGAGAATATAAAATAATAAGATAAAATGTTTTTTATTTATTGTTCTTACATAATGTAAAACTTAAATTTACACTATGTTTATATATAGCAAAATAGAATTGTCATAACCTAGTGCGCGCAGCGCTTGCGCATAACCTAGTGTCAAAGCTCTCCGTCCTCCACTTTTTGTTTGAAATCAAAACATAGTCCAGTAGCGAAATTAAGCGCCGCGCTTAATTTTATTAATTATTAATTATTAATTCATAATCTCAATTCCCTAATCAAGGTTATCCTATAGAGGATCAAAAGAGGTACCATTACAAGTATATTTCCGACACCAGACATGTTAGCATTGTCATTGGAAAGCACCCTCGCCTGTGCCAGCACGATCGATACACGCCTGCGCTGTGACCGCCGCAATATTGAATGGGTCATTCATAGCGCAACTGGTGCCTTAAGAATGAATTCTAGGTTGAATGTACATTTATATATATATATATATATATATATATATATATATATATATATATATATATATATATATATATATATATATATATATATATATATATATACATATATATATATATATATATATATATATATATATATATATATATATATATATATATATATATATATATATATATATATATATATATATATATATATATATAAATATATATATGTATATATATATTATATATGTAGATATATCTGTGTGGGTGAATATTCGATATTTCATTTGTAAGATTGAGAAACTGAACCAATGTAGTCTACAAATCTATTAGAATAGATTTTGGTCTTGATATTATAAAGGAATAATATATTTTTTCTTTACTTTATATATATATATATATATATATATATATATATATATATATATATATATATATATATATATATATATATATATATATATATATATATATATATATATATATATATATATATATATATATATATATTAGTAAGTAACAGCCCAAATTTTATATTACTTAGTATTTCTTTGTTAGTGTCTAATAATTTTTAGACCCTCAGTATTGTTTCTTTTTCTGTTTAGTCTCTCACATATTGATGATAAATGTGTGTTACGAAGGTTGTAGAAACAAAATAGATTGTAGATTTCGAAAAACGAGTTTTGGTAATACGATTCTCGCTTCACTTTTTGAAAATAAATGCAATATACTCTAGAAATTAGCAATATTTAGATTCATATATGGCCTTTCATTATTAATTTAATATAATATTATTTAATAATAAATCTTCCAGAGCAATTAAAATTTTCTAATTGATGCTGAAACATGTGAAATTATCGATTAAGTCCAAATTTGTTTAGTTAGTTTCGTACGTAGGTATACATATTGTAACTTTCCGTCCAATTATACCGAGCAGGCACCAATCCAAATTGGATATTGTTATTTGATGGATCAGCTCTAATACTTTACTAAAAGAAAATTGTTATATATATATATACATATATATATATATATATATATATATATATATATATATATATAATATATATATATATATATATATATATATATATATGATATGTGAATAACTGATTACCTCTAAAAGACTCGATTTTTTACAGCCGGAGAGCGGAGTATTTTGACACTACGTCTCTTCGCTCACCCCAATTTAATCTCTTAAAGATATTTATTTTTGTATATAGCTATTTTTTTTAAAATTAACAATTAAATTAAGCTATTGCAAAAATAACTTCATTAATTTCAATATTTCATAACAATATCAATTTACACTAAAAATGTTGAACAAACGTAATTTTACGGTGTATAATTAAGTAATTAAATTGTATACATCGTATAATTACATGCTCAGTAATTATACGGTATACAATAAAAAAAATAACGTATTTTTACTCTAAGCTCGCACTTAGTCTATTCAGAAAAGTTTATTTGGCCAGGCTTAAAATTTGAATAGCGTAATTAATTCTGTTCTTTGAGGACATCACGGCGTTGCGACACAGTGTCAGACTGGAAACGTGACGGTTGCGGGTTTGATTCCCACTCGTGGTAGTACATTACTTTCTTTTCCGTGTTATGTTAATAAATATATATATATTATATGCGACTGAGGTATAGTGGTAGCCTGTCAGACACCGCTTAATAAATAATCTGTCGCCAATTTGACATATCTCACTATTTAATAAGTAAAACAATATTACATAGTGCCCAGAGTACAGATGCTTGATGCAGATTATCACTAAATCGTCTATACTCGCCTAGTGCGTTATGAAAAAATAAAAAAAAAATGTCAATAAGAAAATAATAAACTGTCCTTGACTTTCTTATTTTTTATTGGCAATATTTTTATCTTATAATCTATAAACCACATGACAAGGGCCTATTTAAAGATTTTTTAGCACTTCGATAACTAACTTGAGAACTAAGGTGCTCCGGATAAATCAGTCGATGTAACAAAAGAGAACAATTATTTTTGTATTTTACAACTATATAGAATATTGACGATTTTAGATTATCTTTTAACTACTAGCATGAGATTCAGTTTATTAACTCATAGAATGAAAGTGTCACAAGACTCTCCTTCTGCGCATATAAAAGGCCAATTTCTCTTTAAAGTGAGGTACAATCCTACAAAAACTGCCAATTTTAGATTTTAAATTGAATTATGTCTAAATTAACTTTTTCCGGTTCTCGTTTTTGTTTGGACCGTCTATTTTGAAACTGGTGTATGTCCACTTTCTACTATTCCGAGAAAACTGAAATTTAAAGTATACGTTTATTAAAGAATTCAGACAACCTATAAAATAATATGCAGTTTGAGTTGTACAAAACAGGGTTTTTGAATAAAACCAGAAAAATACCACGTTCTTTCTGTACTCTACTATGAAGGAGAGAGCGGTAATCTAAAAAAAATCTAATAAGACCTTAAAGTAAAAACCTTACTTTTTTCTATGTAGGTAAGTATGATCTACTTATATCAATACAAATAAACGAAAGAATTTATTTAAAATTTCTTTACTAAAGAAATCAGATACTTATTATTATACATAAAAAAGTACATAAAATAAAAAAAATAATTATATTATATTTAATTTTTTTTAATGAATTATTACCTTAAATAAACGATCCATATCCATTTTTAAAAAAAAAACAATGTTCAATACTTTTGAATAAAATATTTAATGCTAAAATTGACTTGTATGTAAAAAATGTACAGTAAGTTATTATTTTATTGATGAAAAAACTCAGTTTTTTGAAATCATAAGCAGACACTCCAATTTTATGTATAGATTCATGTTCGCCATACAAAGTGACATTGGCGAAGTGGATTGTGCTCAACTGGCACGCTCGAAACGCCATTGAAGAACAAAACAAAACAGATTTATAGATTTACTAATAAGTCTATTTTTTTCTATTTTAATATAAACTTTTAATTTAGTCAAAGTATATTTAAAAATGGCGGATTTAAATTTGACATCTGTCAGACTATACTTCAGTCAAATATTAATCTTACTAATATTTTAAAAGCAAAAGTTTGTGATTGAATTTGTGTGTATGTTTGTTACTCAATCAGGTCAAAACGGCTGAAGGGATCGGGATGAAAGTTGATACAGGGGTAGATTATGGTGTCGAATAACACATACCAACATACGTGAAACATTTACCTTAGTATTACATATATCCGATTAATATTATAAATAATAAACGAAATGCGGAAAAAGCGCTTTTTCCCAATACCCGCGCTTTTTCCCTCTGAAGCCGGAAAAATCTATTTAGATCTTAAAGTCTTACTTTTTTTCCATGTAAATCAATTCCCTTGTATCAATAACAATAATATAACCAATCCATTCAATATTTATTTACTAAGTTTTTTTTCCAATGTATTAATATATTTATTATTTATATACTATATTAAATTTATATTATAGTATTTTTGTGAGCTCATACAGTGAAGCAGAAAACTAAAAGCTTTTTTTCTGATGGCTGATGGACTATAGTGCTGTAGGCCTCGAACGGTGTTTACAGCGTCACCGGGCGGGAAAAACGATAAAGCGTTTCAAATGCCCTGTAGACTATAGGGTCGCAATTCCCAGGCACTGCTCCGAGCTCCTCTCCCTGCAAAGCACCCACCCTCACGGTGAATCTACGGAATGCTAAGAAATTTCTATTTTCAGCCCCCAATATTTCAAAGCGAGCAGGCCAATAACGTCTCTCTTTGAATTTAAATATCAAAAAATCAATTTATTCTGAATTATTGCATTTATTAAAATAATGCATTAATAAGCGAGGTCCGTTATGACTTTTATGAGTTTACCTTTAAAATATGGTGGCCATTGTTATAATAGGTTTAGGTATAGTTTGCTATAAGTATTATTCCCAGATGAAAAGTTAATTTGGAAAATTATAAGATGATGAGATGATGACGTTAGTGGGTAGTCTGTTTACTCGGTGGTTGTGGGTTCGATCCCTACTTGGGGTGAAATTTAAAAACTGCACACAAATAATCGAAGACTAGAGTCTTTGTTGTCTCTACCTACTTCAATGAAAGGAAGTATTTACTAAAAAATAGTAATCATATTGGTACGTATCAAAAAGTTATTGCATCTGGTTAAGTCACTGTCTACGGAAAACCTGCATTTTTGGCTGTCTTTAGACAGATTCGAGAGAGTTTTTTAGTTAAATATATCCGGTATATGAGCAGTGAATATGGGACGATAGCTGCAGATAAAAAAAATGGTGACGAATTTTGGATTGCAATTTACTGACATGTTTACGATATATATATATCTTCTTCTTCTTCTTCCACTTTGCATTATCCCGGCCTATTGCCAGGGTCTGCTTTCCTACTTAGTCTACTCCACTTTGCACGGTCTTGAGCATCCTCAGTGGTTAGTCCATTGGCTCTCATGTCGTGCGTCACGACGTCCAGCCATCGCTTCCTTGGACGTCCGGGGGGTCTTACTCCAGGGACAGACATATCAAGGCATTTTCTTCCGACGTAATTCTTAGGCCGGCGCAAAACGTGGCCATACCATCTCAGACGACGCTCTTGGAGCTTATCCGCTACGTCACGGACCCCAAGACTACCTCGAATGAATGTGTTGCGTATGCGGTCAGCCCGAGTAACGCCACACATCCACCTCAGCATCTTCATCTCCGTTACGTGAAGCTCCTGAGTGTGCCGAGATAATGCTGGCCAACATTCGCTGCCGTATAGAAGAACTGGTCGGATCATGCTCTTGTATATCAGCCCCTTGAGTTTGGGCGGTATTCTGCGATCGCAGACCACACCAGTGACCTCCCGCCATTTGGCCCAAGCAGCGCTAACCCGGGCGTGGACATCGTAGTCGATGCCTC
This sequence comes from Dione juno, assembly GCA_037127375.1. Classification (NCBI taxonomy): domain Eukaryota; kingdom Metazoa; phylum Arthropoda; class Insecta; order Lepidoptera; family Nymphalidae; genus Dione; species Dione juno. The sequence goes on along the minus strand of JAXRJS010000083.1, from coordinate 3,092,258 downwards.
AACGTTTACGATGGTTTACGATATATATATATATATATATATATATATATATATATATATATATATATATATATATATATATATATATATATATATATATATATAATATATTTCATACATATTGTATGCAAATTAAAAGCAAAATTAACTTTAGGCAATTTTACACTCTATCAATTTCAATTTAATAAACTTAGTATAGTCAAGTCAATATGTTCAAGCGGAATCGTATTAAAATCTCGTTTCAGGTTTCAAGAGGTGATCGATGTATCAGAATAGGGTTCTGGGACCAATTTACTTCATTTATTTCGATGAAAATATCCTATATACAATCTTGTAAACTATTATTCTGAAGTAGAGGTTACTTTTTTTTCTTTATACATTTAAATGTTTAATCGATAAATGTAAGGACAATTTTTTTTTACTTATTTAACTATTTTAGGATTCTATCCCTTTGCTTGATTTTTGTTAGCAAAGAGAGAACTGTTTTTTTTGTATTTTCTTTATATTTATTGATTTACTGTCGGACGATTGAAGTTTCAGAAGTTTCAGAATTCAATCCTTTTTACATTTTATTTGTTTATTTATTACTATTATAAGGAAAGTTACAATGTCGTCAGGAAGATATATTTCGCCAAACTTTACGTAACTTAGTCCCAACTCAGAAATATTTCTGATAAATGGCGTAACTCAACGCTGCGAAATCTGCCAGAGGGGAGATAATATTTAATAGTTTATTCACCCTGATACTTACAATCAAATGTTTCTCCACTGTGTCCCGAAATAGTCTTATCTCATTGTATATATGTTATTTTAATGCTTAAGTAATATCTAATTATAGAACAGTTGATTCTTACGCAGCAATAGAGATGATTTTGAATTCGATATACTTCTAGGTTTAGTTTATTTTAAAACATTATTTGTGATATTTTTTAAGCCTTGACGTCTGGCTCCTTCTGTATATTAAGAACAATATATGTATCGTGTTAAATTTCTCATATCAAAATATTTCACGAAAAAGATATATAAAATAAATATGAAATTTAGTGACGTGGGTGAAGACCTCAGTTCACCTTCAATATTGATGATATTAGAGGACGGTCACGTAATAAGCATTAGGACCACTCGAAGAGCTTGTATGAAAAGGAAGATGACAGCTTACGAGGCGGAAGAGGTATGGTCCTGCCATATGGCACGCTTCGTTCTCAGTGACAACCCACATACATACAGACATAAAGCGTTTGGCTTATAAAATATACATTAATATATTTATATAATAATAGTACGAGTAGGTACCCGCTGGCCAACATGCTTATAAAAGTTTTATATATGCATATATCGCTTCTTAGCTATTTGCCCAGTGTAATAACGTTGGAAGCATAGGCCAGGGGCTTAAAGCTAAATGTAATATCACTCGAATAGTATTTAATTTTTGTAGTATTTAATTTAGTTTTTTTTTGCTACTTATAAAATAATCTAACCGAATATATATAATTTATGGATCTACGCGTATTTAGTAATAATTTAATATGGTGTGTGTGTGTGTGGTACAATAGTAGCTTTACAATTTTTCAACGATTCAGAAATGCTTGTTTCAAAATAAAGATAAATTAATTAAGACTCGCCGAATTTAAAGAAATTTTAATTTAAGTTATTTGTTTTGTTGTTTTTTTTGGATTTTGTACTACCTTTTTATTTTTTTTATTATGATTTATTAGGATGTTCTTTTTTGCTTAAAATTTATATGTATGTTAGTTTTACAGTATTTTCTTTTATATAATTAGTTTATGTGTATTGTACGTTTTTAGTTAGGGATTTCATTTACATGTTAAATTAGCATATAATTGAGACATACTATGTTACAATGTTTTTTATAAATGTCCTGTTCTGTGTACACCAATTATGTTAGTATGTGACGTTGGCTTTCTAATAAATAAATAAACTAAAAAAGGTAAAAAAATACAAGCTAAGTCCTAGACTATTCACTATATGATATAACTCCAATGCAATATAAAAGCACGTAATAAATATCGATGATTGCACTCCTTGTGGACTCAATGCATTGTTTGTTTTATTGAAACAATAGGCTATGCTTGCACAGGAAATATATAATATACGGATTTCTGTCAAGCTGTTCAGCTTCATCATACTTGTTCAGGTATGCTTGAGAATTTGATATCTGAAGTCAACGGTGTACGGGTAACTATAGCTATATTATAGCTATATATCATATAGCTATAGCTATATATCAGCTATAGTTACCCGTACACCGTTGTGTTTAATTTGGCTACTTTGTTTGTTTTCTGTGAGTATTTTATTCGCCAAATTTTCTCACTTCGATTTCGTACAAAATCTTCTGAATTAACCGACATCAAAAAAGGAGCAGGTTTTATAAGCAACATCTATATTTTTTTATATCATCAAGATATAAATTGATATTTAATTTGGAAGCATTATATATGAGGTTGCAGTAAACGTACGTATTCAGTTCATGTATTGCTAAATGCTTAGCTTTTGTGTATCTCACATATAGCAGGATATCTTATAAAGACACTTCGTTCCGCCTTTGAGACGTGGCATATTGAGTGGTGGAACTCAATGCCGCGCTTCATCTGGTTACACACAACACACCACAAAACTGTCGCGTGTACAATCTGCCACTGATTTCTTTGAGCACATTCTTGACCTGTTATAATCAAAGTCCTGGGACGAACTGGCAAGAATGGCCCTCAAAAGAAATGACAAGAATGACATACTGTGGGACAGTAATTGACTATAAAGGTCATGGTCAAACACGGTCTGGGCATTTCGATTATTTCCAGTCTCTAAAGTGAACCTCAGGGAAACTAGGTGAACATTTAAACGTAGTGGGATTTAAACTCGCACCTGGAAGACTTTTGTTAGAGAATATCGCTAGCATATAACGAAAAAACGAAAAAGACCATGCAAAAGAATCTTAATTAAATATACACGATCAATGATGTGCTGGTAGAATATTTTCAAAAATCTCTTTAAAGACTCGATCCATTCAACGTGGGCGATACCGCACTTACTCCATTGAAACAAAATGAGTGAAGTTGGTAAGTGAAGTGAAATCGATACTTATTACGGTATATTGCGTGCGCTGATTAAATATATTGCGGCTAGCTGTTTATATCTTACGATATGATTTAATATATTGTATACTTATATTTTTTTTCTGTTCTTTCTTTGCATATTATTAAGATATATCTATCTATAAAGTTAAAATCTTGTCGTTTTAAATTCTCCCACTTTAAATTGCAGTGGCTTAAAAACGAGTCATATGCGAGCTGAATTCACGTACACCATATCCATTTTATGATTGTAGGGCAGTTGAAAATACCAATAACTCGTAGGAGTTGACCAACTTATATTTACAGTCGACTGCACTCACTTTGTATGAAATGAACTACAAAATTATGAGTTTGTAATTTTTTTAGCTTTACGGTTTATTCCTAGCGAGGTAGCTAGAGAGAAGGCAGTGTCTATATCTGCTTACCTTATCCGCCTCGTTCACTGTCTTTAACCTCTTGATACATGCGCTCAGGAGGGCCTTCATGCTTTTTAGGTACCTTCCTCCAATATATCTCCTTGCATCACTTTTGCTTCATATATCTATTCCACCATTCATAGTATATTCTGTCGACCTGCCTAAACCACCTGGGCACGTTCTTCATCATTCTCACTGTGACATGCTCGCTGGTACCATTCTCTCTATATCTTCTTTGCGGATTCGTTAAAAAAAAATGTTCCACATATTCATCTTTCTGCCATTTTTCTTCTGCAATACCTATCTATCTTTTCACTAACATATAACAGTGTTGTCACCAGAAATGCATTGTGTACGGCCAAACGTGCAGTTACACTGATTACTCAATAATGCAGCTGAGGCATCATTAATTCTGTCACCGATACGAATACGTTTTTCCATATACATTTCGTATCTTCCATACCTTTGTACCATACATATTATATTATCTTTGTTTTTACAAAAATATATCATCGTCCTTATAAATATTCTGTCCATATACCTATATATTTTTATATAAATTACCAATTTTCGAATTTTTACTTTAGTTTTCACTCTTAAGAACAGAAGACACTCTTCTTTAGGGACTGGAGTCCAAGTTACTGTGGACCTGATTACTAGGCGTTGATTTCAGCTTGCTACATCCACGCGTTCCTGAGAACCAAAGAGAAAGAAAAAAATCTTGACAGTTGGACAGCCAGACAGACAATAAATGAACACTTACATTTTTATCCTTAGATAAGACATCCTTCTATCCGAAAATAAAACAAAACTGAAGTATATTCGTAATCCTAAGTACACGAAAGACTATTGCTTTTATTTTATTTTAGTATTACTCCGTGATCTATCATCTTTCAATATTAATATAGCATATATTCAATATCGGAAAGAATAAATAAGAGCTTCTGTTCAAATCAATAATAAAAATCTCTATTGTTAAATATGAATAAGTTATTTCTGTCTGTGTAAAAGAATTTGCTTTGGCATTATCGTTTTCTTCTATTACAATATTATGACAACAATTAATTATTAAATGATCACCTGGTGACGGTAGCGGCTTCAAATTCTACATATTTCATCAAAACACCGGCACTTCACGTGCTAATATAATCTTTTTATATATAAAAATCTTCTGTTAGTAGCTGTGCGACCGCAGACTAGGAAGTTAAATTTTACAAATTGTAAGCTCCTTGTAAAGTGTAGAGGTATATTTTCAGTTAAACAGTTATTTTGCTGCATTTTCGTCATGTATATATATATATATATATATATATATATATATATATATATATATATATATATATATATATATCTATATATATATATATATATATATATATATATATATATATATATATATATATATATATATATATATATATATATATATATATATATATATATATATATTTCGTCATAGATATATTTTTTTATTTATGAACCGATTGAAATAAAACAAACTCTAAATATTAAGTGAAATTTACTATAACAAAGTGGGGAAAATGGCATTTGTATCAGTGCGCCCATTCCAGAGATTAGCGTTCACAAACGTACAGACAAAAAGACGACAACAATTTTAAACATCATTGCTTTGGGTTTTATTTCATTTATAAATACATCCAATAATGGGTTATTTTAATATATTTTCACGTACGGACAGCGATGAGTGACATTTATTTTATATTTACCTATCTAAGGATATAAATACGAATAAGTATGAAATTCAAAACTAAACCATATAAATTCACAATAAATAAAAACATCTCCCTATACTTAAGTAATAAATAAAAATCGATTCTAAAACATATAATACGTATATCAATACTGCTATATTGTTTACACAGCATCGAGCTGTCAAAAGTCTTAATTAAATTACCATTGTATGGCAACCCAATGCTTACACATCAGTTGAAAAATAAAAATACGTTATATATAATATTATAAATTTAATTATATACGTATATACATATGTATATATATATATATATATATATATATATATATATATATATATATATATATATATATATATATATATATATATATATATATATATATATATATATATATATACTTGTTATATAGAATATTTTTTGTAATAATAATAAAATAAGCAAAAGTGTTTTTGTATTTATGTTTATTATACATATAAACAGTGAACGCCGGAGTGATATTATATATTTAGTAGCTTCCCGCCCGCGGCTTTGCCTGTATTACCCAGTTAGACTTTTGATTTTATATTCAGTTAATTTCTCGCAATATAAGTTGCCTACAATTTTCAAAATACAGAAAATATTGTATTTTTTCACTAAAATAGACTATGAGAAACATTTCATAAAAACATATAACCGGCTTTACTGGGGTGGAAATTTTTAAGTTCGTTTATTACCGTTTACTTGCTCTCTACAAGCAACTTACAGTCACATGCTTCTAGTATATAGTTAAGAAGACAGACGGAACTTATATTGAGATATTCTGTGCTGAGTGGCGGAGCTCAGCGCCGCGTTTTGTCTTTTTACCAGAGCGAGGAAATAAAATAAATCATTGCATAATGTTTATAGGAATAAAACAAACGTGCCGGTGCATTCCGGCCAGACTCAGCATGTAAAAAATAAAGGTCAAGTGCGTGTGGTACTCGTGCAACGAAGGTTCCGTACTAATTTTATGATTTTCAACGGAAAATCAATTTATATAAAATTGATAAGCTAGTTTTGTATGATATTAACTACACAAGTGGCTTCGTAATGGTTTTTTTCGTGTTATATAAACATAGTATATATAAACACACACATATATAATATTATTAAGCAGAATTTATATATTCTATCATAATTCATTCGTGTATAGTCTATACATAAACGAAAGCCGTCGACCGAGACATGACGGTGTTGTCGCATCTTCATCTACCCCCTGGAAGATGGCACCTGGTGGTGGCACCTTGCCATTCGACGCGCTACTTCCGTTTTTGCTATAACTTTAACTACTTATATGTTTGTACAACATATACTGTGTTAAAGTGGTGTTGAATATACTCAGTGCCAACCGTGAGTACACATTTACACATATCGATCAACACTACATATCCATAAATTTCCAATTTTTTATATATATTATAAGTTTTAACTTTTCAAAATTTCATAAATTCTTTAAGGGATTACCAAATTGATAGATAAGGATAAAATATTTCTTGACTCAGATTCCGCCATAGCCGTTACATACATAGGCAGGGCACATAGCTCGCAGAACCGATTGCCGTTGGGGCACAACGGTTCTGCAGTGGCTGCCACGATCCGAGAGATGGGCTGACGACCTGGTAAAGATCACCAGATTCCGATGGATGATGCCCAGCACCGGTCTTTATGGCGCACGATGGGAGAGGCGTTTGTCCAGCAGTGGACATCTCCCGTCGATCACGAAAAAACTTTGCAAAAAGCCTTAATAATTACTATATTATATAAAAGCATATTAATATGCGAGAGGCAACTCTCAAAAATTACCCCAACGGACCATCTGTTAAGTAATTTGTAATTCAGTCCCTAACTTTGAAGCCTAAGTTAATTGGAACTTTTAAAATTAAAATTATAATTTAACCGCTTAGAGTGTAATTAAAATTTCCTTTAAAATAATTACTTTTAAGTTATACTTTTTCTGTAATATTTTTCTTTAGTATCTGCTTCGTCTTAGTATGTTTGATCTATATTATATATTATAGCATATATTATACTAGCGACACGCTCACGGCTTCGCCCACAACAGGTACAGGTACAAGTACAGATGTCTGTGAACTTGGCAGATCATTGTCCAGCAGATCAAAAATAAAAATGAGTTCTCTTCGCATGCAGCATAGTTCTATAGTTCCTGATAGATTTTAAAAATAGTTCTAGCGTTTTTACCTTTAAAAAAGTCATTTGAAAAAACTATCTGCTAACATCCCATAGCAGATCATTTTCTTGGAAACAAAATGCTGGACAAGTTCTATACACATGTGGATGACTTCTATAGTTCTCTCGAATTGGCTTAAAAAATTATTATTGAAAAAAATTATATGCATTCCTTTTCATAAAAAAATAATTATAAAAATTTGATATGACACTCGGTGGAAAGAACTTTCACATTTCTGCAGGAATACAAAACAATCTTTCAAATAAAAATTATTAGAACACCAGAGCTCACATAGAAATGTCAGCAGAGCATATTTGAATTAGAAATTATAATTTCCATATAGATTTTTGACCGTTTTTAATTAAAAAAAATACGACCTATGTCATTGATTCAGAGATTCAGATCCGGAGTGTTCTCTCAAGCTTTTCTTCAAGACTTTTTTAAACTATTAAAATTTCAGCCAATTTAATTAGACAGTTATTTTGTGACAAATCTGTTGGAACTTAATTTCCATTATCTCGTCGTCGAAAAAAAAAAAAAAAGTAGACTTGATACCCGCAACTGTACACGCACTTGATGATCAAACGTTCAAGAACAAAAAAAGAAAAAAACTGAAGCTATAATCAAAACATAACAGGGTTAGCCTTAGGAGATTCAGTTCGATTTAGGAGAGAAGAATTTTTGTCATAGTTTTTCAGATAGATATATAACTCTGTATAGTACATTCTAATATATCTTGTAAGTACAAAAATATGTTTCTCAGCTTTCCACAAGAAATGGTTGCCGAGTTGCGGTAACCAATGCCGCGCTTAGTGTCTTCCAGCACAGTGGGACGGGAATCAAACCCACAACCGTCACCAGCCAGACATTGTCCCACTGCGCCAAGATGGCCTCACACATAAATATGGGTCAGATATAATATTATAACTAACTAGCTAGCTAGCTAGATAAGAACTTTTGTAAAAATTATTTGTTTTGTTAAAGCAGAATGATTTATTCGTAAAATAACGAGAATTTGTAAAATACATTTAGTTAGAAAGTATTAACAAGTAAAAGCTTGCAACAACTTTTTTGTTTCAAGGGCGTGAGAAGACCTGAGAAGAGTTGTAACAAAATTATGCAATAAAGTATATGAGAAAGTTTATTTTGTTTTTTTTTTTTACTTCATAAGCTTGTTTTGAACTTTAAATTTTAAGTGCGAAATGTCGCTGTATATAAAAAAGTTTCACTTAAAAGATTTTTTGTAATAAATGTGGCAATTAGCGTTAAATTTTAACTCACCTTGTTACATTTTTATGAATTTTAAAGTGTTAATCCACACTAAGAATAGTAAAAATACTTAAAGAATTGAACGCTGCGGGATTTGAACCCGCGCCTCATGGAAACCGGCCAAGCGCTCGTCAAGTATTTTATCGCGTTTTCATTTCTGAGATTAGCATGCACAAGCGCACAGAAAAGATTTTTGAAAATCACTATTTTGGCTAAAAAATAGCCCCAAGAAACATTTTAGTTAACATATGTTCAATATAAATATGTACAGACAGCGATAAGTTACATTTTTATTATAATATTTATATATTTATAATAATCTCTCTCTTAATACTAGGTTATCTCTGCTTTATTTCTGATACAACTTGACACAAGATTGACATTTTAAAAAGAAGCCAAGTACTAGTAATCGTCTTTAAAAAGCTTACCTAGAGTTTTATAAAAGCTTACATAGAGTTCTATAAAAGCTTAGCTAATTTTGTAATGGAATTTACATACATACATTACATACATACATACATACATTTTGGATACAACTTGACACAAGATTGACATTTTAAAAAGAAGCCAAGTACTAGTAATCGTCTTTAAAAAGCTTACCTAGAGTTTTATAAAAGCTTACATAGAGTTCTATAAAAGCTTAGCTAATTTTGTAATGGAATTTAAACTTTTATAGTGAAATATACATTCTGGCCTTTTCCACTTCTTTTTATTATAAATACTCGCAGCAAGATGAATATTTCTAAAATTATTTTCCATAGCTTTCATCTTTCTTTCAAAAAGGTCTCATATTTACACTATGACATTTGTATTTGACATCACGTCATGAGTTTCCTGCTAGTATTTGTACTAAAATAAATATATTTATCTATATAAGTAAATATATAAATTTAAAATAAATATATAAATAAATAAGCAAATTCTTCAGCTTTATAATAGTAGTAAAGAAGTATAGATTATGAAAATAGAATTGCTCATTATTAATATATTGTAGTTATTGATAGTTGCGGGTTCGATGCCCACTCGTGGGAATAAATTAATTTCATTTCCTCGCTCTGACAAGCCGTAGTTTTGATTTCAATACTTACTGACTAGAAGATTAGGCGGAAAATGGGGCACAGAGTGTCTTAATACAAATATATCTCTGTCTACAGCAAAAATATTCTAAAGAGGCTAAAATAAAATTTGATTTCGAAGTTTTTACTATAGAGAGCTAAGTACCACTTGTATGTATGTATGTTTGTATGTAATTAGTGAAAACGCGTAGGTCGTTTTCATATATCTTACCTGATTTAATAGAAAATATTGTGCTTTATAATGGATTCATTGAAAATGAAGACATGATATTCGTATGCTAACTTTATGAAAGTTTAGCTTTTGTCATACTTATATTTGGTACCGGATTTTAGAAAGAATTTACTAGATCAATGACATAGTATAGCTATTTAAATTAAAAAAATTAAACTATCTCCTGTTTTAAGCATAAAACTAAAAGTTTAACATACTAATTCTGAAGGTGTTGATTGTGAAGGTGAAGCCCTCGCCGCCGACAACTTCTCTCAAGCAGGTACGTAGTGCTTGCTACTTGGGGAGGGAAGAGGGTACTTTGGTGGTAAAGCTGTGGGGACTCGGTGTCACTGTCAAGGCCAACCACAAAACCGATAAAAATTGGCTTAAAATATTTTGTATATTAAAATAAGTGAAATTTGTAGCGTTATAACTTTATATTCTCTCAGACTATATGTTAATATAGTCTATAGAAGTCCTGCCGGCCGACGATATGTCAAGGTACAAAGTGAGGAGGTGGGTCTTAGAGAAAATAGGGGGACCCGAGAACGGGTCTATACTTAAAAACTAACAAATAAACAAAGCATAATTAAATATATATTTACAAAACCATTAATCTAACTATTAACAATACTAATTAACATTTAAAGTGTAACTTAATTCAGTATAGGAATAAATAAGCTTTATTGTTATAGAAGTACTGGACAAGAGGTACAGTAAATGTAAATGTAAAATGTAACGGAGAATGCGGAGGCTTAAAAAATCCACTCTATCTATTTAAAAATATTGCGTACAAATTCAATATATAGAAAATAATATGAATGATAGTAAACTGCCGCGTGTCTTGTTTGTCATATTTCCTTTTTCTCCATTATGTCATGCTTGACAATAAGAGGCGAAATAATTAACAAAGTTTTTATTGATCAACTGTACCCAGAATTGATCAACTGTACCCAGAATTGATCAACTGTACCCAGAATTGATCAACTGTACCCAGAATTGATCAACTGTGCCCAGAATTGTAAAATATAAATGAAAACTTTTCATGGACATGGAGGTTATAAGCCCACGACCATGGCATTGGCAGTTTTTGTTATGGGGCAACTGTTTACCGGGATCTCGGCCTTGGGGGATTTTTATGTATCAAAATCTCCATGGTTGCATGCATGCTCTTGGACTGAGTCTAGACTCAAAAACCGGAAAATAAGTTGGCCGACAGATCCCACTTTGGGAATCAAATATTGTCTGAAACTATGATAAAAAATGTACGAACAGAAATCTATGGTCCAAGCATACAGGCTATATTAAGCCATGAGTATTCGGGTTGGGAGACCAGAATGATTAAGAGCGTCATAACGACATCCTTATCTCCCACCTTATCTATCAGTCTTAGTCATATACTCCTCAGTATTTTTTGTGATATAACTGTCATAAAAGGTGACTACAGACACCCCTGTTGAGGCTCCAATCATTTTTTTTATTTAAAGAAACTTTTTCTCCGAATTCCTACTCAAGGACTTGCTATTCTGTGTTATCCTATATAAATTTGAAGGCTGTATTGAGCAGGATTGGTAACCTTTGATAATGATATCGCGTTACCATGAACACAACACGTCACACCGATGTGATATAATGACGTATGACGCGACTATTGTGTTATTTATAATATTTAAGGACAATAAACAATGTACTGGATATTTTTATGTATGATAAAACTTGAAATGACTTGAGTTTTATGTCAGATACAGTCTTGTGATACACAGATAGGGTAGACCCGACATGGATGGAGAAAGCCGTAAAAATAGTAGTTGAACTGTCGATAAACTATGGGCGTAGAAATAGTAAACTAAATTGTTTTTTGCGAAGTCGTCAATACAACCCTACCCCCACTCGATTCTAAGTTATATGTTTTTATTACTAAGTTATATGTTTGTATATACAAACTATATTACATACTAGCGACCTGCACGCGGCTTCGTCCGCATATGTTAGCTCAATCGCGTTCGTTTTGAAATTTTCCTACATAACAATGCAATTCAATTTTCACGTCGTCTTTTTTTTAATCACTTTTGTCTGTTATTAAAAATCGTCATTAATGTATCTATATGTTTATTGCGTGTATATATTATAACGCAAACGTATTTGTAATTAACATATAGTCTGTAAGCAGATTATGTTGTAGCTTTTCCATTTCCCACAAATGATTTTGAAATTCAAAATCATACTAACACCATTTATTTTTTATTTATTGGAACACAATAATTAAAATAATT